>JAYEVG010000097.1:0-150481 GCA_036346395.1 Hsuehochloa calcarea | reverse complement strand
TGTACGACTCGCTTACGTACAAATACGTACTGCATGCTTCGAGATCGGACGGCAACGAAACTGTTGCATGCGTGGATGCATCGGACGGACGGATGGGATCAAAAGGAGGCGCGGCTTGAGCGCCGAGTCGTCGTGGCAGCTGCTCTGCTTCTTCTTCCTCATGAAGAGCGCGCCCACCAGCGGGATCAGCGGCTTCTTCTTCTTCTTCCTCCCCTCCTCCTCCTCCGCCGCCTTCACCGCCTCGTGCCCCACCGACATCTGCCTCTGGAACCGCACCTCGCGGTACTGCGGCTGCGCGGGGGCGCGGTACTGCGGCTCCATCGCCACGTCCGGCAGCGGCGCCGGCGGGGGCGCGCGGTACGCGGCTCCCGGCGGGTCGGCGAACGTCACGTACCTCTTCTTCTGGAACTCGCCGGTGGCGGCGTTCACCGTGTCGTCGTTGTTGGCGGCCGCGCTCCGCGGGGGGCTCTGCTGCTGCTTGTCGATCTCGACGAACTTGAGGTCCTCCACCTGCAGGTCGATCACCTTGGCGGCCGCCTCCTCGTCGCGCGCCTTGAGCCTCTTCAGCTCCCTCATGGCGTTGCTCAGCTCCTCCTGGAGGGACTGGATGCACCCCGCCATCTTCTGCTTCTCCTCGCGCTCCTTCTCCAGCTTGTGCTTCGCCTCCTCCAGCTCCGTCGACGTGACAGCGGGCACGCGGCGCGGCGCGGCGGCCACCGCGCCGGCCGCTTGGTGGTTAACAATTGGTCTTGTTGCCGCTGGTCGATTCTGTCCGATCGACGAGGGAAATAAGGATTATATTCAAGGGATCGGAAGGAAATTTACTCAAGTGACAATAATACACACGTACTATTAATTTTGGCCATATAAAAAGTGTAGGAATTAATAACATTTTCAAAAGAGAGAACTATATATGTATGAATTCTTGCTACTACAATGTGTACATTACAATTTCTAGCATTGTTCACTTCATTCTTAATTACCACCTGTAAGCAGCCTGTCATCGGTTTATAGTATACACCTGTTATAGATTTTTAGCATACAATAGATGCTACCACGTACTATAGTCACAAATTATTAGGATATATACATACAAAAGGATAATACTATATAGTGCATACTAAAGAATAATACTATCTATATAGTACATACAAAAGAATAATACTATAAGAACCTTCTTAGAGTACTAATTTCATCATAAAATGCAGGTTCTAGGCAGCTTCGGAGTGCACTTTTGTAGCTACCTTAATTCAGGAGGAAGGAACAACATATCTTAAAAAGTATTGATGCATACACTTTGCAATTTGATTCCATCTAGCTACAACTTTAATCAAAAGAGATTGAAATGTTGTAAAGTAGATACTAGCAGCAGATGAGGGTTCTAGAAGGTGTTAATATGCATTTCATGCTTTTGTAGCAGTGTGTGTGGGTTAGTAGGTGGGAGAGAGACAACATGCACCAACACAAGCAGATCGATCGACACATGTTCACAACAAGAGACATGTACATTAGCAAAGAAGGCAGCTTTTTGGCACAAATTTTCCTTGGCTCGGAAGAAAGGAATAGCTAGCTAGAAAAAACTTACATCTGTAGCTACTATACCTTTATTTTCCTCCCGACTCAGAAAAAAAAAAACTGATGAGCTAGTAAGACAAACGTGTAACTAACTATATACCTCCTCCGGACACAAAGAATATCGTTTGGACATTAACACGGTCCCAAAACGTAACTTTAATAGATTTATAAAACCTGATAGAATTATACTTTCATGAATGTTCTTTTGAGACAAAATTATACGTATTATTTCCATGTGTTCAACCTAAATTTTGGAAAAGATATCGATAGCTAAAGTTTAGAAAGTTTGACTGTACGTAACTCAAAACGACATTCATTTGTGAGTGGAGTGAGTATATCTCTAAATTAGTTATTATTTAGAATCATAAATTACATCTTTTGCTAATGAACAAGAGCATAATTACATTTAGCTCTTCGATAATACTGGATGCCTAAAATATGCCTATTGCCATCTTTAATTTTTTGGAGACTACCGACTCTTGCCTTGACGAATAGTAGCGCATGACTGGTAATTAATATGACATATGCATGGATTGATCGATCAAGCCCCACGTGCCATTGAAACAAAGTGCATATACTAGCAAGAAATAACCTTGGGGTTTGGCCATGAAAATGAAATCGTCCTATACCATACTGGCTGGGATATACTGATTAACAACTAGCTAAGTTTTGATTTGTCAGTGGTGCTATATATATATTGTTCGTGTTGGACCGGTGTTTGTAAACTTTGCTCGTCTCGAATGATATATAGATCTCCTAGCTACATTATTTGAAAACAAAAAAAGAAAGAGGATTAAATTTAGGTATGCGAAGTAAGATATGTAGCAACTCATCATGCTTGCAACTAATTAATGGTGGCCGAACAAGCATGTAGAAAAGGATCGATCTATGCACGCACGGAAGTAACTAATGGCGAGATTAAGATGCATGGAACGATAATTAACAAGGCATGCACGCATGCGTACCTCGGTGAGCCGTCGGCCGGCGTGGAGCTCCCCGGCGAGCACCCTCTCGCCGAAGAGGACGACGGCCTCCTTGACGGAGCGGAAGGGCGCCCTCGTGTCGATCTCCGCCCGCCCGACGGCCACCACATCGCCGCCGCCTCCATCCATCTTCAGTCGATCTCTCTGGATATATAGCTTATGTAAGGAAGGAATTAAGGAAGCAGTACCAGCTGCTAGTCGATCCCTATCTAGCTAGCTAGGCCAAGAACAAAGCATATATGCAGATATCTATATCTATATATATCTGTCTACGATCACATGAGATTAATTAGAGACTAAATCCATCAAGCAAGGTACGTGCGTACGTAGCCTACTTAAGAAGGCAAGACAAGACACGAAGAAGAGACGATATCATGTTGATCGAGGAGATGCAAGAGTGGGAATGTCGTTACACACATGACATGAGATAGATGGGATGCGTGTGGAGTTAATCGTGGTGAGGTGCGGTGGTTGCTTGGCGTCCACTTCACTGTAATATTCCATATGATCGATCCCCGCGCGCGCCCTCTTGGTGAACGGTCCAGATCGATGTACACGTAAATATATGGAGTATTAATTCTGGTACGTGATGATAAGGGAGAGGGATGGGTGACCAACTTAATTCACCCTAGCATATATATACATACGTATGGTATGGATGCCTCCACTCCAGATAGTATGGAGTATTCCACGTTGGAATACGTACGGTACAATTAAGCTATATAGCTAGCTAGCAGCTGTTACTTGTTTGTTTCGTCGACGAGATCGATCGGGCCGGTGCATGGGCCGGGCTGGGACGTACACGCACAATAATAGTAGGAATAGTACACACACACGGTAGGTGGGTGGGTGGGTTCAGTAAGTCTAAAAAGATAGATTGTTATATGTCGTTGTATGGGTTTAGGGTCTTGAGCTTCCCAGCAAACACTAGCTCGGCCTCAGTTGGGCCCAAAAGCTTGGTATCAGGCCCAAGTTCAACATTAGAGTACCCACTTCTCGGCCGGGCTAGCATCCTGCGTTATAAGGTTTTGTTTTTGTTTTGTTTTTGTTTTTAAGAACAGCCGGAGGGATGCCTATTATATTAATGGGGCAAATTGTTTCGTACCGTCGCAAAAAAATCATTTAAGTTGAGAAACATGAATAGGGACTTAATTACACGGAAAAATATTAAAAGAGAAGATAACACAGAAAAACAAAATATGGGAAGTCTAGCACATGAATAGGGACTTAATTACACGGGATATAGCAGCAAAAGGCATGCCAAAAAAAAACATATCAAAGTTTCAAGTTTAATAAACAAGTTGAAACATGTAGAAATTGAAACATATCAAAGTTTCAAATTAGCACGAACCTTCCAACAGTATAGCATGTTAGCAAGTTTCACTAAAGTTCACCCAAGTTTCAGAGAGTTCCAATCACATTTCGTAGTTTCAAAACTGAAACTCGAATTTGAAAAGTGAAACATCAAGCTTCAAACGTGAGTTTCACGTTTCAAAAGTAAAACAACAAGTTTCAAAAAGGTTTTGATAGAGTTGCACAAAATTAACTTCAAATTTTAGAGAGTTTCAATCACGTTTGAGAGTTTCAAACTGAACTCAAATTTGAAAAATTGAAACATCAAGCTACAATAGTGAGTTTCATGTTACAAAAGTTGAAAAAAAAAACAAGTTTCGGAAGGGTTTCGACAGAGTTGCACAAAATTAACTTCAAGTTTCAGAGAGTTTCAAAACTAAACCTCAAATTTGAAAACCAGAAACATCAAGCTACAATCGCGAGTTTCATGTTTCAAAAGTAAAATAACAAGTTTCAGAAGGGTTTCGATAGAGTTTCGCAAAATTAACTTCAAGTTTCAGAAGGGTTTTGATAGAGCTGCACAAAATTAACTTCAAGTTTCAGAGAGTTTCAATCACGTTTCAAAACAGGGACTCAAATTTGAAAAATTAAAACATCAAGCTACAGTAGTGAGTTTTATGTTTCAAAAGTTAAAAAAAAAAACAAGTTTCGGAAGGGTTTCGACTGAGTTGCACAAAATTAACTTCAAGTTTCAGAGAGTTTCAAAACTAAACCTCAAATTTCAAAACCGGAAACATCAAGCTACAATCGCGAGTTTCATGTTTCAAAAGTAAAATAACAAGTTTCAGAAGGGTTTCGATAGAGTTTCGCAAAATTAACTTCAAGTTTCATAAGGGTTTCGATAAAGTTTCACAAAATTAACTTCAAGTTTCAGAGAGTTTCAATCATGTTTCAAAGAGTTTCAAAACTGAAACATTAAGCTAAAATCATGAGTTGCATGTTTCAAAAGTAAAATAACAAGTTCCAGAATGGTTTTGACAAGAGTTTCACAAAATAAACTTCAAGTTTCAACAAAGTTTCTAAATTTTGGGTGTGTTTCACTAGAGGTTTAGGCAAGAAACAAAAGCCCGGATAAGTTTCAATCGATTTCAAAGAAACCAAAGAAAAATCGTAGTATTATGCCATAGGAAACCATCGGGAGCCACAGGGATTTCCTCGAGAGTGAGGATGTCGATGGGCCTCATGCTCCCTCGCTCGCCCTTTCGAATACCATTAATTATATTATGCCACAAGTGAGTATGGCCTACAAAGAATAGGAGGGCTTGTATGTGGGGTGATATGATATATCTAATTATCATGGCATTCAAAAGTATTATTTTAATATTAAAGTAATAGGCATAAATATGGTAATAAAAGTACATAAAAATATGGGCTCAAAATAATCAAATGAATGCGACTTGCCTCCTTGCTCAAAGTCTTCTATTAACTCGCCTTGTCCCGCATTTTCCTGAGTTTGGTCGTCAAGTCGGACCTAATGCAACTTAAAATAATCCAAATAAAATAGTCGAGCTCAACAAAGAATGAGTGGGAACAACATGCAAGTAAAATAAGATTCAAAAATAATTAAAAGAGAAAGGTGGTGTGGCGAATGTGATTTATTAGGTACTTGATCTGGCTAAACCGAGTTGAAAATGGGATTCACAGACATGAAATGGTCAAATGGACAAATAATGTTGAAATTGGGTTCGATGAATAGTAATAGGCTCGATAAATAGTGTCAATTTGTACTGTTCATGGCGGGTTAGGGTCATGAACAAAGACGGCCGAGTTGGAACAGTGATAGGTGGCAAGCAATTTGGCCGGGTCATGCATGTGGTTGGTAGGCTAGAACAAGATGGGTGAATCGGTGGCTACAGCCCATCGGGCCAGCCTTAAAAGGCTGGGCCTGGTAGCTTGAGTCGCGACTTGGCTTCAAGCCCGAGCGTGCTCTAGCTTACCCGAGCCGGCGATAGTGGCACCAACGACGATTGCGGCAGCTCCGGTGGCGGGTGGCGACGCCGGGTGATACGGTAAGCATCACCGCAACGTGCGCACCCCATTTTTGGGTTTTGTGCCGGCTGTAGTGGCTCGGGGATGAGGCGGCGGCGGTGGTGGCGCAAGGCCGGGGCAAAAAAAAACATATCAAAGTTTCAAGTTTAATAAACAAGTTGAAACCTGTAGAAACTGAAACATATCAAAGTTTCAGATTAACACGAAGCTTCCAACAGTATATCATCTTAGCCAGTTTCACCTAAAGTTCACCCAAGTTTCAGAGAGTTTCAATCACATTTCAGATAGTTTCAAAACTGAAACTCGAATTTGAAAACTGAAACATCAAACTTCAAACGTGAGTTTCATGTTTCAAAAGTAAAACAACAAGCTTCAGAAGGGTTTCGACAGAGTTTCAGAAAATCAATTCAAGTTTCAGAGAGTACTAATCACATTTTAGAGAGTTTCAAAATTGAAACTCAAATTTGAAAAACTGAAACATCAAGCTACAATCGTGAGTCCCATGTTTCAAAAGTAAAACAATAAGTTTCAGAAGGGTTTCGACAGAGTTGCACAAAATTAACTTCAAGTTTCAAAGAGTTTCAATCACGTTTTAGAGAGTTTCAAAACTGAAACTCAAATTTGAAAAACTGAAACATCAAGCTACAATTGTGAGTTTCATGTTTCAAAAGTAAAGCAAGTTCCAGAAGGGTTTCGACATAGTTTCATAAAATTAACTTCAAGTTTCAGAGAGTTTCAATCACATTTCGGAGAGTTTCAAAACTAAAACATTAAGCTACAATCGTGAGTTGCATGTTTCAAAAGTAAAATAACAAGTTTTAGAAGGGTTTTGACAAAGTTTCACAAAATAAACTTTAAGTTTCAGAGAGTTTCAACAAAGGTTCTAAATTTTGGGCAAGTTTCACTAGAGGTTTAGGCAAGAAACAAAAGCCTAGATAAGTTTCAATCGAATTTCAAAGAAACCAGTAAAAAGATTAAAAAAATCAGAGTATTGTCGTTCTCAGCACCTTCCATAGGAAGTCGTCGGGGAGCCACAAGGAGTTCCCCGACAGTGAGGACGCCGATGGGTCTCATGCTCGCACGCTCGCCCTACGGACCATCGCGGCTGTTCGCCTTCCCATGCGCCACCGAGCTTGCCTGCAGCCACCGCTCCAGCTTGCCATGCTCTCCCGCGGCATGCGCCTGCCGAGACACCTGTTGAGTTCACCTTCATGTACACCACCGAGCTCACCCACGACCATTGCTCCCACTCATGCGCCCCCGCGACCTCGTGCTTATGGTCGCTGAGCCCGCCACCGCACCGCCGCGAAGCGCCTCGTTGCCGCATCGATGGAGCTTTGGTAGCCAAATGACAAGGGAGCATTGACGGAGTCGTGAGAAGTGATGAGTGAAATCGAGAAGCTTCTCAAGTGAAGCTCGGAGAGCATGTGAACAGGGAGGGGGATTCTCGAGATAGAAAGACAGAGGAGGAGCTCGAATCGGGAGGATTGGTCGTTGCTGGAGTAGGGGTGGGAGATGCACATGGGCTATCTCAATTCAAAAGGATGCAAATACAATAAGAAATTTTCCATTCGAACTCCATCTGTTTCAATTCAGATACGTCGGATACGGATTTGCATCCGCACCCTCAGATATACCGAGTTAGTCCCATAATTAGAAGCTAACTTACACTACAATAACGATAAATATCACATCCATACATGTGCTAAAGTAAAAGAGTACTTGATATCACAAATAAACCTTAAGGCTAAATTTCCACATAATGGGTCAACAGGTCATCGAGTTTAGATAGTAAACAATAGTAGAAGATAAATAAATAAAAAGAGTCTCTACGATTTGCCATAGACAATCGATTGAAACTATGACTTGGCTATCATCGTCATCTTTATTTCCCAAGCTTTGGTACCCCACTCCACTAGGCGTAGCGTGGTCTTTTGAACCGGGCCAAGCACATATAAATACTTGATGTAACCCACACCTTGTAACTTGAGCTATCTCTCATTGGATCAATCACAAGCCATACGCAAACTGGTGTGCCCTTAAGAGATCCATACTAGGAGGTATGACGGCATGCAGGCATGACCGCAGCACCTACTTCGTTGCCATCGCCACCCACGCTTTCTACATCCATGTCGCGGTGGCGCTTCCTTCGCCGCCGTGGCGGCCCAACTCCCAGCACTGGTCGTAGACGCTGGCCCGTGGGGCCCCTCACACGTGTCTCGTTGAGAATGTTCGTCTTTCTCAGGTGTCTCATTTCTCAACTTACGATAGTAGGGATGAAAACGGATCGAATAGTTTCCAACCGATCTGAACAGAAACAGATTCGAATTGTCTCGAATCAGATTTTTCTCGGATAATTTTCGGATTGGAAACAAATTCGGATTTTTTTGTCGAAAACGAAAACAAATACAGTAGGCATGCTATCCGGCGGATACGAATACAAATACGGATATCCAGATAAGACTAAGTTCGAATATCCGGATTTTGGTCCAAAAGAAGAGGATTTTAGCCCAAAAGAGAAAATGAGATTTAAATTAATTTCCAAATTTTAAAACACAACAAATCAAATAGCTCGTTAGAAAATAGCAAATAGAGTTAAAAAAATTCTAAAAAATCACAAAAATTCATTGAATTATTTTGAACTTAATAAAATTATCTCCAAATTAAAGTTAGTTTTATTTTTGCACATAAATTATTTTTATTTTCTAAAAAATAGGAAAAAATCTTTTTAAAATCTAAAAAATTCAAGAAATTAATTATTTTTTCAGTTTCACTTTAAATCCAATAAAATCCTAGAAATCTCAATAAATTTTATTTTTGAAATTGAAAACTAAGAAACTAAATAATTTACTTTATTTTATTATTTTCCTTTTAACCAAGAAAATCTTTTAAATCTCGTAAAATCTAATAAAATAATAACTTTATTAATTTTATTTTTGATAACATATTTTAAGATGTTATAGTCGTTTGTGTATAGATTACCATCCAACTCGATCAATGTTAGTGTAAACTAAGTTTTATATATGTGATAAACAAAGTGTGAATGTATGATGACTTGTGACTTTGTGAATTATAACTTATGAGCTAAATATGGTAAACTAAGCGTTATGGTTGTGATGAACTAGTTAATACAGCTTGCTAGCATCAATGTTATGCCAATGTTATGTATATTTACTGAAAATATCAACAATTCATGAATATTTGCATCAAATAAAGTAATTATATATTTTCGTTAATTTTAGCATACAATTTAAGGGATTTTCATATTCCAAAAAATATCAGTGACCGTATTCATTTCAATTCATATTCGTTTCGTATTCGATATTATTCAATCCGGAGTATTCGTATTCGTATCCGGATCTGACAACAAATATAGCAAAGACATTATCCGTCCGTATCCGATCCGTTTTCACCCCTATACGATAGCAAGTGCATACACATTAGCTTATGAACGTGACAAATTTGCTTTATGAACGCATGTAAGGATTGAAAAAGCTTGCAGCAACCTAACCTGACAAACTCGAGAGCTCCATGTCTTCATCACGGAGAAAAGCGGGGGATTGATTTCATTTCACCGGTGGGTTCGCCTACTGGCGGGTGCCATCTCCACGCAAGGACGTTTCTCTTGCCAATTCTCCTCTCCTGTACGTTCCCGCGTCCATTAGCACGACCTGTATAACAAATAGACAAAAAAAAAAATCCACCTTTCGTTTGCTTAGATTAAAAAAAAAAACTTCCGCCCTTGGCTCCCCTGGCTCCCAACTCGACTCGACCCCATGCGGCTGCAGTCGAGAGCTACTGCCACAAGCTAGAACAAGCAAAGAAAAGTTGTGCTCTGTCCTTGGGTGAACTTTAGGTGTAAACCTATGGCCAGGCCCAATTCCAGATAAAAGTTACTAATCAGCAAAGAAAACCATCCATCGCACAATGCCGCAGCAAAACTGGCCTGCAAAATTCCAACTCCCCAAGTTCGAAACAAAAAGGTTCTCTGTTAATCCTTCCATGATTTCAAGTCATTCCACCGAGTAATTATTACAAAGCAAAACTAAGAAATAACTCCCAGCTGGGTTTCCATTTCAGACAAGAGATCCACAAATCATAAACCAAATGCACGTATGGACGAGTGGTACATTGCGGATTTACGATGTCCTTCCATTGGAGCTACCACGACACATTCCTGTCCTTAGTGAGGAGCATGTGCTTCCTCCTTTTTGTGGGATTTTGTCGCCTGGACAGCAAACGTGGAACAATAAGAACAAGGATTTGTGAACACAGTAAATTAATTTCAAGACCGATTAGATGTCAAACAAGGAGATGTAAAGACCGATTAGATGTACAAACAAGGAGATGTCTTACACTTTTACTATAACCAGTCACATACTACAGAATAATAATTAAACAGATGGCAAAAGTAACTACATACCAAATCACAACTAATATGTTTTACTATAACCAAGGTCATGCCATATTGAAACATGCCTATAGAATGACTTTAGTCAGATCATAGAAAGGCAAAAGCATTTCAAACACTATACAAACAGTTCGCTTAGTTACTGAGGAACTTCAGGAAAAAGCAACTTAAGGCAGATCCAACCTCAAATGTCGCAACAAGATTTACTGAACCACAGCTCACATCACAAAGATAGTTAAACAGGCGGTACAGGTGATTAAACAGACAGCAAAGATTTACTGAACTTTCACTGTAGAATAACTAAACAGATGGCAAAGGTAATTAGATATTCAATCACAAATAAAATAAACTATAACCACGGTCATGCTATCTTCAAAACATGTCTATAGAACAACTTTCACTTTAGCAATATTACCGAATGGCAAAAGCATTTCACACTCAAGCAGTTCTGTTAGTTACAGAGAAACATGGGGAAAGCAAATTCATGCAGATAGGTAAAGACTAGTTCAATCTCAAATGTCGCAACACGATTTATCGAACCACAAGCTCACTATCAAGATTAAAGGGGACATGGACATGCCAACGAGTTAAGAGTTATTATCTCTAATAAAGCTTGTTGTGAAGACAGTGGTTTTACTTACTGACGCCTGCAGTAGGTAAAACTAGAATCTTAAGATTCAGCAGCACAAATCTCGACATGAGTACATTCATAACAAATTATCTCAGATTTATTTAATAATAGTACTTTTAATTTCATCAATACAAATAAAAAACAATTTCAAAGCAATGTAGGAAAACAAATGGCTTTCTATCAAGTGTGTTCAAGCGATCTTCAAATGTTCAGGACTGGAGAACATTGAAAAAAACAAACTCCCTAAACCTACAAGGATGATAGATAATCCTGCAAGTCTACACACATGCTTGACCAACAACAAGAACTTTTACTAGGGTCAAGTAATGCCCTGTGGCCTAGTAAAATACAAGATTAGAGGTCCTGTAAACATGCCAGGAGACAAATTGAGACTGCAGCATATACATATAAAAGAGAAGACCCAAGCATCATCAGGTGATAGAACCAAATATAGACCACTTATAAATGCAGCACAACAAATTAAGCAGATTCCCTGTTAACCACGTTTTCAACTCAACCATCAGATGACCACAGAACAAATCAGCACCATAACATCGAATTAGAACCAAACACGATACTGACTTGGTTCTAGCAGAACAAGAGGCTCATAAAAGAACTGAAATTGAAATCTTAAGCCCACCAGGTACTACCAGAATATGTCAACTCACGACCAAACTAGCATATACCTACATGCATGATTTACCTTCAGTTGATATCCTATAGAACTACGGTCATAGATGGCCACCCACATTCTCAAGCTTGAACCAAACGCCTTAGTCAATTTCAGAGTCAGAAAATACCACCACACCATCTCGTCCAATCCAATCCTAGAATTGCATCCAAGCGAGTCCTTGCACACAATCGAAGCCTCCCAACCCTAACGGGACAGCAACCAGGGAACAAAAACAAACTCGCGCACCAGATACTACCAGATTGCGCCAATTCGCAACCGAACTAGCATGACAATTGACAGGTCACCGTGTCATTAGCGATAATTAAATGCGAAGGCAGAGGGAGTAGGTTACCTTGAGGATGGAGAGCTTGACGGTGCCGTAGACGACCCCGACGCCGAAGGCCGACGCCCTAGCCACCTGCAGCAACAGCACGGAAGTCAGATCTGATCTGGAAGAATATCCAGGAGAAGCTTCTGGGGGTATTCGAGAGGGAAGGGCCATCGGAGGGACTTACGAGGGCGAGGGTGCTGATGCCGGAGTAGGGCCCCGGGGTGAACGGCATAGCGGCGGCGGGATCCGACTCTGATAGGAGGAGGAGGCGGCGGCGAGGGTTTGCAGGCGAGGAGGGCTTCTTCGTGGGGGAGAAGAAGACGAGAGCCAAACTCGACTAATAAAGTGGGATTCGGTGGGTGGGCTGGGCCTTATATGGGCTTAACCAATTGACTAGCGAGAGGCACGGGTGCCAGCGACAAAAGCAAAAAAAAAAAAAAAAAAAAAAAAAGGAATATATATTTTTAAATTTTTGATGGAATGCAGTTTCAAATTTTACAGAATTTTACTAAATTATTTGGTAATATGTTGTAGTGCTTAAAGAAGTCGGAATTTGTTGATCAAGTGGATAAACCCCTTATAGGTTAATTGCACTCGCGCTGTAGTTACCGAGTGTAGTGTTCACTGTTCACACAACCGATTATTTTTGAAAAAGTAAATGAAATATTAAATAGATAATAATTAGGGAATTAAACTTAAAATATAATATTTCAATTCTGATAATAAGACTTCGTAATGTAGGTGCGAATTACAAGACGCAGAGTTTGATTACGCGCATTTGTTTGTCCCTGCTACTCGTACGGTAGAAGCGACAACATGCATAAATCATCAACCCGATCTACACGTATGATACATGTGTGCTTTTTGGAATCGAAAAAACTGGTAGATCGGAAAGAAGTCAATCTTGAAGGCCCATCGATGCCTTTCCCATGTCCCCCACAGACCTGCGGGCGCTACTTGTCCTAAAGAAAGCCCAGATCGGGTTTTCGGACCTCCTTAGAAGTATCCACCGCTTAGCAGTGCATCGGAACCATGACCGCTTTTCCCTTCTCTCATCGCGCTGGCCTGCATCCTCGGTGGTGACTTTTGGTCTTCCACCGCCACCTTGGTTCCTTAGGGACCATCACTGCCTTTGCCTTGTCTTTCCCGCTCTTGGTCGAGTGAGGTTTCTAGTAGGTGAAGCTCTTGAGCGGCATCGCGTAGGTTAGCATGTATTCCTGTTGGATGAATCATGTTGTACTTGTCTAGGCCGTCGATCTATTAGAAAAAATAACAATGCTCCGACGGCTACCATTATGTACGGATAAAGTTAGCGGTGTGTGAAATGTAACGTGCAATGTGAAAAAATTGTTGTGTGTGTGAGATTATCTTACGCGGATATCTGAGCACGTGTAGTATGTTCGACGCGACGGTCTCCGGGTGTGTGAACTTTCAAGTCATCACATATTATGCAAATTTCGATGTGATTGTGTCTTCGTGTGAGATTTATATATGTACTCATGTTGAAAACTTAAAGCTATAGTAGTGTGGCTCAACGTATATTCCTTCCTGTGTGTGCGCAAGAATCGCACACTATCCGACTATCTTATCCATTCCCGATCCGAATCCATCATGTATCCACCTTGTGCTTGTATCCCGAATACTCAATTGTATTCATATCCGGTCTACCTATATCCCGCTCCAAATCTAGGTTAGGATATGAGATAAGCAATATCCACCCATATCCTGTTGAAAATGAGGGCAATAATTTAATTCCATATTTTAATAGACTACGAGATATTGTAAAAGACTAATTATACATAAACCAATACTAACAAAGATGCAAATCATTGTACTTCACAATAGATCCAAAACCGTAATGTGACAAGACAATCAATCACACGAAAAACTTACGCTTGAGTTCAATGAAGAACAGAAGCAATGAGACATAAGCGAATCACCGTAGAGGTCGCCTAGATGTCAATGCCGCCTGAAACCTTATTGCTTCCGCAGGTGTCTTCACAAAGAAGAACGGTTCGAGATACAACTCCCTTCTTCACGCCGACACGAGAAAAAGAGTCGACAAGGTTCTAACTACAGAAGACAACAACGAGATAGGTTTGCAGAGGACGAAGTGAAGGAATGGAGGTAGAGTCTATGCACCATGCTCTCGACGTCTCTAGGCATATATATAGAGATGACTGGTAACTAACTGGTTAAGTATCCATTTACCCACCGTAATCGACACTTAACTGACCATTTACCCATCGGTAATCAGAATATCCCAAATTTGAGCTTTAAAAATCTTTTAAATATTGGTAGCAAGAGAATTTACCTTTTGGATTATTTGAATATTAATTTAAAAGCTTAAATTGGACTTTAAGGACAAATTGATTTAATGTGCTTAATCCCAACATCAACAATTGTCAAAACTATTTTATTTAGATTCTATATGCTTGGATATATTTTATAGAATTTTCTGGAATTTTTCCAAAGTCATTTGCTATTTTCTAATTGCTATTTGCATTTTCTGGATTTATTTAAAAGAAAACCTATTTTAAATCTCTGAAAGATCGGGCGGCTCAAGACTATTCCAGCCGCTCAATCCCACCGTTGGATC
Organism: Hsuehochloa calcarea; assembly: GCA_036346395.1. NCBI lineage: Eukaryota > Viridiplantae > Streptophyta > Magnoliopsida > Poales > Poaceae > Hsuehochloa > Hsuehochloa calcarea. Next base: position 135,936 of record JAYEVG010000097.1, on the reverse strand, counting down.
AACATCGCCCCGCCGCCGCTCGCGCTACCGCCTTGCCCCGTTGGATTGTCGCCGCTGGCTTTCGCCGCTGATCTCGCCGCTCGCCGCTTCGCCGCTCTCGCTGCTGATCGCCATCGCTTGCGCTCGCCGCCGCGCCGCCCGCCAGTGGGACCGCGACCGAAGTCGCCGTCTCGCTACCGCTTTCTTCTTCTCGCGCGCGCCTTCGCCGCCATTGCTTTGGAGCTCGCCGCGTCCGACAAATGCGTATTCGTTCTTTGATTCTTCGTGCCGACCCCACCAAATCATGTCTCCGGCTATTCCTTATCCGTTCCAAACCAAATCAAACCTCGAATCGGTTTCAATCTCCGAAAATCTTTGAATTCAAAAACTCCGCCGCTTCGGACCCGATTTGGGGTTTCAAATCTCTGCGTCTCCGAGCCTATAAATACCCCTAGCACCGCCGACCTCCGCAACCCTAAGCCGCCACTCGCCGCCTCGACGCCTCTAGCGCCAGCATTCCAAGTTTTAGGGTTTTCGGTAGAGCTTCTTCCGGTGGATTGCGCCATTGCCGTTGCCGCCTCTTGCTCCACCAATCGCACCATTGTGATCGAGAAGTCTCAGCTACCTCGTCGCACCTTCTCGTCGCCGAGCATCGCTGAGCGCCCGTCCGACAAAACCCGAGCTCTCTCGCCGCTTCTTCCTCGCCACGGCCATCTCCGCAACCCTGTGTGCTCAAACCAAAGGCTCATGTATGCGCATTAACCTCCTCTACACGTTGGTACCACTCACCACCGCTGAAGAGCCGCTGTCACGGTGACCATCGGTCCCGAGCGCCACCGGCCATTGTCGCAGCAATCGCCCAATGTCGGCCGGCTTGGTGTGGCGGGCAGCGTAAGCGCCAGACGGCCAAGACACGCTGGCAGCGTGGTCTGGCCCATCGCGCCAGATCTCCCTGCTTCGCAGACTTTCGGTCCATCGTGAACCCCAGATCGACAAGGTCCCACATATCGAATTCTTTTAAATATAATTCTTTTCCGAAATTTCTACTGACGCAAGCATTGCGCAATAATTCGATTTTCCTTTATAAAATAATTCGGGAAAATCGAGAAAATCCAAATTAGGGTTTAATTGATTTTCCAATCTTCCAAAGCCCATATCTTTTGCATCCAAGTCCAATTGAGCCCATTCAAATTTGTAAATTCATATAAAATTCAGATCTATTTAATGGTGAATTTTATTTGATTTTTGGAGTTTGTTTTGCCTCTGTTATTTATTTGTTTTGTTTCTTTTGTCTCGTTTGCGAGTAGACGTCGATACTTCGGGAATTTTGCGAAGAAGGAGCACCTCAAGACCAAGACCAATATCTAGATCTATTCCAAGGCAAGTTATACCTTTGATCATTTTGAACCCAGTTTTCAAAATACTTTGTTTCAATGTATTGCATTCTATTTCAAGGATTTATTTAAATGCTTTTGGGTGTAGTTATTAATCCAAATTGTTATGCCACCTTGTCTATTGTATGCCATGATCTTTTGTCACCCTAGGTTGATTAATTATTAGTTGGTCTTATTGTAGCACCAACGTGGGTTGGTTAGATACGATTAGACTGCTTAGCCATGCCACGAGTCATCATTTCATGTGAGAGTTGCAATTATAAATTTGACTAAGTGATTATGGAACTGTGTGATGAATCTGTGTGTGATGTGTGCTGTTACTCGTTGATGGCATGTGTTGCACTTAATCAACAGGGTGGGAAAAGATTTAGACTGAGGCAAGTGGTGGATTCTGTGTGAATGGTGGATCTGTGTGATATAAACTTTGTGATTTGGGAAAAACTGGAAGTCTTGCCTTGGTCAATTAAGGACTTAACTTTGTGCGCCATTGAATCGGCCTTTACTTGACGACCACACGCCTAGTATGGGTCGGGCCCGACTTAGTAAGTTATGGAGTCTTGACATTGACAACTCAAAGTTGTATTTAAGCTATGTGATGAAATTCGGAGGTGTGATATGTCACATCGCGACGGTTCACGATCCCCGCCCAATGGTGTGTGTCGTTCCAAGGGCTGTGTGTACAAATTGGATGGCAGTAAAGCACACCAGGAGTGTCATTGTTTGAGATGAAGTCTCTGAAAGGTTTTGTTGTGATCAACTCTGATCCGGTTGGTTTCATCGTGTGGGTAAAGTGTACAACCTCTGCAGAGTGTTTAAATCAATCTATTCGAATAGCCGCGTCCTGCTATGGACATGCTCTGAATTTCACACGAGGGTAGTTTTTCATAAAACAATTGGGAAGGGTCACCGTGTGAGATAACTTGTTCAAATTGTGTGAAAGAACTTGATTAGACTGTGAGTCCTTTGTGAAATCAATTGTTAACTTATTATTGTCTATTTGTTTTGAATTATGCTTTCAATCTATTATTTGTATTCAATTGCAAATGTTGCATTTCTGCAAAATAACCACAGAAGCCATTCCTTTGGAATAAGCCATCATGTATAAATGCATTCGTGGTATAACTTATGAAGTACGTGTGTACTCACTCTTGCTAATCAAATCAGCAAGTGGAGGAGTCGTCACCGCTTTTGAAGAAGAGTTCACGAAGGTTGAGCGTTAGGGTCTTGATCCCATCGGTTGCTCGTGGTAAATTGATGGGAGCCACCGAGTTTATTTCGCTTCACGCAGCTTTATTTCTTTATTGTCACCTTGCATGGCTTAATAAATGTAAAACTCGTACCGTAAGGTCCCAACAGCTATTTGTTATTTAAAGGTACTCGCTTATTCTTATATTCGTTGTATGGATGTGATATTTCATCAATGTTGACACTGTGTGCACTAGCGTGATCCTGGACTAGTGCAGAATACACAGAGGGTCCAGATTTGCATATTTGGGCCCCGACAGTAACTGTCTATCATCATCACCCAATAAAGCCTCAAATTCAAATGTTTGAATCTCATTTAAACACACAGAGAGAGAGATGCATGGTTTATGTGGATATCGTGGGGATATGTGCATGATCTTAGGATGATGAGTCAATTGGCAATGGTGTTGTTGGTTTGCGAAATCTCGCATTTTCGGGTTTGCTTCAGTGCTGTCAGGTCATTGACGGTCCGACCGGCCAGGCCGCCGGTCAGACCGGCCAGTGGAGCGGTTCGACCAGCAATGCTTGCCGGTCCGACCGCCCACAGGTGTTGGTGGTTTTTGAAGCTGACTAAAAAATAGGTTGTGTAGGCAAGTGAGGGGAGTCTCTTGGATGTAGTCACATAATTTTTGAAGTTCCCAGCTAAAAGTTCTATTCATTTGAAAATTCCAGAAGGTTTCGGATTTTCGAGATGGAAAAATGGCTAAGTCCTTTCGAGCGGTCCGACCGTAGTTATGGAATCGGTCCGACCGGCCTGAAATGGTCGGACCGGCCGTATGGGGCGGTCAGACCGCCAATCACTTGGAGTGTAGCCTTTTTGGCATTGTTTTGTCTGGAATGTGTTTAATGTATGAATTTCAATGCTTTATTGTTGCATATTGCATTGTTGAACTAACGTGGGTCAAGTTGTGAAGAACTTCTTCCCGGAGACGATTTTTTTGTCTATTGTTGTGTAGGTGGCTTGCAGGTCAACGACGTCAACGGTGAGGTGGATCGGGACTACGCTTGGAGAGCTGAGGTCCAGAACGATCATGGATGCCGAGTGAGGTCGTGTGACTCAAGCATGGTGCAGAATGGACAAGTTGGATCAAACGGGCAGTTCATTGCAGCTGGTTGGATCAGGCGGTGCGGAAGTCGGTGCAAGTCCCTTAGAGGTTCCGATGGGATTCGGACGGGAGAGACTTGCCGACATAATGAGAGCCGCTGATCAACCTACACGTGGTGAAGCAGGCGATTGCTTCAACATATGTTTGTGTGTGTATCCCATTTGTGTGTGGGCCTTAATGGGAGCCCATGAGTGAAACCCTAGCTCTCCATATAAATAGAAGGGGGGAGATGTAAAACCCTAGAAGCATTCATTTGGAAACTCCAAGACTTTTATATGGTTTGGAGAGGAGAGGAAAGGAGAGGCTAGGGTTTGGAGAAATTTATTTGTGTGCTCTTTGATTGAGCTCTTGTCCTCCTTGAGGGAGTGGCTTTGACAAGCATCATATTGAATCAATCAATCCATGAATGCTTGTTCATTGATGAAGTCTCATTTGCTTTCTTCTCTCTTTTGATGATTGTGGTGCTTCCTTGATCTGGTTGATTTTGGTTGATCTCTTGACCTCATTTACCTTGCTTTGATGTGTGGGAATACTCCTAGAACCATCTAAATCTTCAATCCCCCACAAGCAAGTTTTGGATCAAGTTTTTTATATTTCTAGGGTTTGAGCACTTCTTTGGTAAAACCTTAAGAGATCGATTATTTGAAGTGGATCTGAACGATCATCACTAGAAATAGATCACAGATATTCTGAGGGAGGTGTGCTCCAAATTTGGTCAAGTTTTATTGGTTGAATCAAAAGTTGGACCAATTTTCGTTTTGGATTTGGGCTTTGTGTTTTGGTACTGGATTAAATCGGTCCGACCGATTTAAAGCGGCGTGATCGGCCACCTTCTGACCGCTAACGGAAGGTCGAATCGCCATTTGGCCACGGTCGGACCGCCAAGTTGCACCACCACCTGAGATCATTTCTCCAGTGTTGAGTCTTGTGGTTAAAGGGGGTAATCAAATTCAGCACAAGGCTTCCTATGTGCTTTCACTGATCTTCTTAGCTTTCATAGCTAAAGGAGAAAACTGCGTGTTGAATTTGATTAAGACGAAAAATTAAGAAATCGCCTATTCACCCCCCCTCTAGTCGCCTTTACGGTCCTACAGTTTAGCAAAAACAAAGTGGAATTGGTCTGCCAAGTGGCGCACCACGTCACGGCATGGTCGCGCATCGCAAGTCACGCTATTTTTCATGCGAAAATACGCGAATGCGTACGCGCGTGTGTGTGATTAGCCAAAGCCCTCCTCGTGCCACCCTCATCCATGTGTCACATGTTTCAAAGAGTAGCAAGAACTCCACCTTATATGTTGGTCACCTCCACCTTGCCTTAGAAATTTGGTACTAAACCATACATGCTTTGGAATTATAGAAAATGAGCCTCACGCATATGGGCCTATTTCCAACAATCCCCCACCAATTCCAAAGCAGGAAACAAAAGGATATCAAAGATATTGTGCTGAAGTACTGCTAATATACTAGTCTTTTAGTGTAAGTCCCATACGGGTTGAATTTGCACCTAGAATGACAAGATTCATCTCCTCACAGCTGATGAATGGACTATGCCTTGAATTCACAGCTTTTCGTGATTAGATTTCACTTGAAATCTCAACTGATACTAGGTTGTCAAAGAACCTCGCCTAAACAGAGTATTATTTGGTTATACTCCCTTATCTGCTCATAAGCTTTCTAGAGAATGCCATATTCTCGTGAACTGCGACCTCACAGTTAAGCTCAAGTAGGTGTATTCATTTTAGGTATCATGTAGGCTAATACATTTTCCCTCATTGGACACTAGAATACATTAAGGCTTTAAGCCAGTTGAGAGTACTCTGTCTATTATGACACGGATACATATATTTTAAAATGTACTCTCTTGTTCAAACATCAACTTGTTTTCCCCATTACCTAAGTCACGGGATCTCCGATCAAGTAGGTATGGGTTACTCTTGAGTTGTAACTCCAATGGGCCACATTCCTATGTCCATAGACGCAATGGAAATCGCCTTCTGTGCTAGCCGCTTTGTGAAAAGGTCTGCCAGATTTTTCTCAGTGTGTATATGTTGGACCGAAAAGGCGACTAGAGGGGGGTGAATAGGAGCACACTCACTTTTTCACAAATAATGGATCAATAAAACTTTACTCCAGTAGCTATAGAAGCTATGAAGATCAGTATATTAGTACAGCGGAAGACTAATATTGCATCCAATAAAAACCCCAAAGCAATAGGACAAAATCAACAAATATTGAAGTGAAACAATCCATCATGGTCGGACCATCGCTTAATCAAGGGTCGAACCGATTCGAGATCGGCTTAACTATAGGTGGCTATGGTGATCGACCGCCACCTCCGTAATGCATTGAAAACCCGATGACGAAGATGTAAATAGATGAAACTTTTGATCTACTAATCCAAATTTGATGAAACTTGGAACACACCTTCTCTATGATATCAGGGACCTATTCCAATTGAAGATTATGATAATTCTTGGAGGAATCAAGATCCTTTTCTGTTTGATCAAAGAAGGTCGAAGTTGCCATGGGAGTGGAGATTGGCTTGCAGTCATCCATGTCGAAACGTTTGAGCAAGTCCTTAGAGTACTTCGTCTGATGAATGAATATCCCTTCCTTGCATTGCTTGATTTGAAGCCCCAAAAAGTAATTGAGCTCTCCCATCATACTCATCTCAAATTCCCTGGACATAGTTTCAGAAAAGCTGGAAACAAGAGCATTAGAAGAACCACCAAAGATAATATCATCAACGTAAATTTGAGCAAGCAGGAAGTCATACCACGCCTAAGAATGAACAAAGTCTTGCCTACCTTACCCATCCCAAAGTCATTCTTAAGCAGGAATATCTTAAGTCTATCATACTGGGCTCTAGGGGTTTGCTTAAGACCATACAAGGCTTTGGATAGGTTGAACACATGTTTTGGGTACTTAGGATTCTCAAAGCCCGGGGGTTGCCTAACATAAACTTCCTCCTCAATGAAACCATTTAAAAAGGCACTTTTAACATCTATCTGATATAATCTAAAACACTTAGATGCAGCAAATGCAAGCAGAATGCGAATGGCTTCTAGTCTAGCAACAGGAGCAAATGTCTCATCAAAATCCAACCCCTCAACTTGGCTAAAGCCCTGAGCTACCAACCTAGCCTTGTTTCTAATTACAGAACCATCCTCATTTTGTTTGTTTTTGAAAACTCAGCGGGTTCCTATAACATTATGTCCACTAGGAGGTTCTACTAGGTTCCAAACTTTATTCCTCTCAAAATTCTCTAATTCCTCATGCATGGTATTAACCCAGCTAGAATACGATAAAGCATGTGATATATCGCGGGGTTCAAAAGAAGCAATAAATGCAGAGTGAGAATAGAGATTTGGATCATGATACCTGGAGCGAGTGACTCGCTCATGGAGATTACCAATTATCTGATCCAGATGGTGCTGCCTTTGAATGTGAAGTGGTGCACCCGGAGAGGAAAGCATATCTTCAACCTCCGCACGTACTGCTGATGATGACGATGCAGCAGGAGCCTCATCTGAAGGCGAAGTAGTCACAAGGTTCTTGTGCTGGAATAGGAGCGTCAGCAGCAGCAGGTGGAAGAACATCAAATTCTTCATCATCTTCCTCTATGAATATGCTCTCTGTCACCTGTGTATCACCTAAAATATGTGATCTAGCTCCAGGGCTAGTCTCATCAAAAGTGACATTGCATGTCTCCTGAACAAGGTTAGTTTCAGCATTAAAAACCCGAAAACCCCTCGAATGTGCAAGATAACCCAGAAATAAACCATCAAAAGTTCTAGGCTCAAATTTATCTAGGTTACCTGTCTTAAGAATAAAACACTTGGATCCAAAGACTCGAAAGTGCGAGATAGAGAGTTTTCTACCAAATCGAAGCTCATAAGCAGTCTTGCCCAAGGAAGGTCTCACAAAGACACGATTTGCAATATGGCAAGCAGAGTAACAGACTTGGGCCAAAATCTCCTGTGCTATACTCATCTAGCATCGCCCTAGCCATCTTGACCAGTGGTTCTCGTTTCTTCCTTTCCACAACGCCATTTTGTTGTGGGACGTGTGGAGAAGAGAACTGATGCTCAATACCACGCTCAACACAAAAAGAAGCAAATGATGCATTTTTGAACTCCGTGCCATTGTCACTGCAGATCGCTCTCAAGGCACCCGGAAGTTCAGAAGCCAAACGAAGAACCAGATCATGATAAAACTCAAAAGCTTCATTCTTCGAAGCAAGAAAGAACACCCAAGTGTATCTAGAAAAATCATCGACTATGACAAGAATGTAACATTTTCCACCAACTGACCGAACACTAGCAGGACCAACAAAGATCCAAATGAAGCAATCGTCCCGTCCGTCTACCATGACCATAGTCACTGAAGGGTGTGAGGCGGCAACTTGTTTGCCGTGCCTACAGGGCGCACATACAGCATCTTTGACGGCTTTGAGTTTGGGCAAACCTCCCATAAGCTCAAGGTTGCTAACTCGCGTCAGATGATCAAAACCAATATGCCCCCAAACGACGATGCCAAAGCCAGAACTCGGAAGAAGAAGATGAAATTAAGCATTTGAGAGAACCAAAGAAGAGATTCGTAAAAGTCACCCAAAAATCCTAGCAACTCTAGTAATTCCAAAAACAAGCTCACCAGTTGAATCAAGCACCCGACAAGCATTTTTCTTAAATAAAGTCTCATAGCCATCATCAAGAAGTTGAGACACAGAAAGCAAATTAAACCTTAGCTTGTCCACAAAAGCGATGTCCTTGAGAATGAAACCGCTGCTCACCCCGATCAATCACGCTCCTTCAATTCGCCTTGTTTATCATCTCCAAAGGTGATGAAATCATCACCTGTCGACCGCGTGAAAGAGGTGAGCCATTTTGAGTCTCCGGTCATGTGGCGTGAACAGCCGGAGTCGACGAACCACGTGTCCTTCCTCTTTCCGCGGTAATCCTGAAAATCAAGGAACAGAAGAACGATGTGTCTCAACATCAAGTTAGTTAAACAAGACTTAGAAACCCGATCGAGACACACGCGTCATGAGTAGTATGCAAAGCAGAAGTGTTATCCTTGATTTTATTTAAGGTTCTGTTATGAGCAATGGTTAAAGTAACATGGGAGTTATCCTGTCTAGGAACATGATGATGAGCATGTGATACAAATCCTAAACCAGGTTTCTTCTTTGCTATGTTACCATGTCTCATAGAAGCTCTAAGTTGATTAGATGAAGTTCTAGCAAAAAATTCTTATCATTTTTCAACCTACGCCAACAGAACTCAATCAAATGCCCATCCTTTTTACAATAGGTGCAATGATACTTTATAATACTAGAAGAAACACCCTTAGACTTAACAGATGGCTGGGCAATACCTGCAGACTTAAAAATAGTTTTTACATGTTGTGTTTTAAATCCAATTAACCTATTTACCAAGACTTGAGTAACTTTTGGGTTAGAATTATTTTGAACATGATTGTATCATGATCCTTGCTTCTTATAAGGAGTTTTAGACTTGTCCAGAATCATGTTTAATTGTTTCTTACCTTTAGAGAATTTTTCTAAAGTATCCTTAAGATAAGCATTTTCATCTTTAATATTAACACATGATTCACATGTTTTACCTTTAATGACTCTAGCATATTTCTCCTTATATAAAGCAGTTTCAAGTTTAAGGGCTGGGCATGAAGCACATGTAGAAGACTCAATACTGTCCTTAAGCTTGGCATATTTAGCCCTAGCTACTTCTAAGATATCTTTGACTTCATGTTCGCGTTCTAAGCAGGAAGTGCAAAGGCTAGAATCAACAGCTCCAGAAACAACTAACTTGCTAGACTCTAAGCATTTTTCACATGGGGTAGATTTAACCTCAACAAGCTCAGTACTAACATTTTCAAGTTGTTGCAAAGCAATATCATGAGCAGATTGCAGTTTAGCAAATTCATAGTGCAAAGCATGACAAGATGAACATTCATCAGATTCAAGAGTCTTAGCATTCTCAAGTTCTAAAGTCAAATTACCTATTTGAGACTCTAAATCCTTGTTCCTAGCCATGACATATTCTAAATCCTTATCCTGACTCATAAGTTGCTCAAACATAGATTCACATCTATCAGAAAGGACATCATAGGAAGAAGATACCTCATTGTTGTCGTCATCAATAGAGTCGGCCATGAAGCACAAGCCGGTGAAGTCCTTGGCCTTCCCTTTCTTCTTGTTTTAAGGGATCTCCTCCTCCTTGTCTTCCTCGCTCCCGGAGTCCACATCGCTTAATGATTGATCCTCAAAAGCGGTAAGCACCCGGGGAGCAGCCTTCATCAGCTTGGCAGTATCAAACCTTGAGTTGTTCCATTGAGGCTTCTTCCAAGCTGGCTTTCCCTCCTTATGGTTAATCTTACCTTTCAGCTTGGGGCAATTTGTCTGAATATGATTGAGCTCACCACACTCATAGCACGTCACGGAACCTCCTCTCTTCCTGTTTCTCATATTGTTGTAGGCACGTGTAACCTTTTTGACTATGAGGGCCAACTCAGCCTCAGGGAGACTCTCAAACTCCTCTTCATGGATTTTAGAAAAACCTGCGAGTGAAAATCCAGAAGAAGACTCAAAAGACCCATCGGATGCTCTCTTGAGCGGGTCTGCTACCAAAGCTATGTTTTCCTTCTTGGGATGATCAATCCTTTTGATCTCATGAGTATTGAGCTTGCTATAGAGCAGCTCCAAAGTCATATCAGAAAAGTTTACATTCTCCTCAATGACTGTAGCCTTTATCTCCCACTCCTTGGTGTTGATTGCAGCCAAGAGATGGGTGGCATTTTCAGATTGAGAATATTCAATACCAACAGCTTTCATCTGATTTATCACTTTATTAAAGTGACTGAAAATGTCATCGATGCTCTCTCCAGGACGCATCTCGAATTTGTTGTATTCACGCTTATAGACTGCTTACGTATTTTCTTGACTTGGGACGAACCCTCATGGTAAGTTTCGAGAGTGTTCCAAATCTCATGCGCAGTCTCAAGATTACAAATCCGATCATACTCCTGTCTCCCAAGCCTGCCACACAAGAGATTTTTAGCCTTATTATTGTTAGCCAAAAGGGCTTCTGAAGTCGGCGTAGCAACTTCGGGCACCACGAGCGGGACTCGAACAACCTCCTATATAGCGTGTCCTTCGCTCTCAAGGAAGACTCGCATGCGATTCTTCCAATAGGCATAGTCGTGCCCATCGAAAATATACGGCTTTGTGGAGTATCTATCCATCGCCAAGTTCAGTGACCGGTTAAGATCAAGATTGAACTAACCGGGCTCTGAAACCACTTGTTGGACCGAAAAGGTGACTAGAGGGGGTGAATAGAGCACGCCACTTTTTCACAAATAATGGATCAATAAAACTTTACTCCAAGAGCTATAGAAGCTATGAAGATCAAGATATCAAGACAAATGAAGACTAATATTGAATCCAATAAAACCCCAAAGCAATATGACAAAATCAACTAAGATTGAAGTGAAACACCCATCGGGCGGTCGGACCACGCTTAATCAAGATCGAACCGATTCCCGACCGGTCTGACCGGTGGCTATGGGCGGTCTGACCTCCAGCCTCTAGAACAGATTGAAAACCCGATGACGAAGATGCAAATAGATGAAACTTTTGATCTACTAATCCAAACTTGATGAAACTTGGAACACACATTCTCTATGATATCATGCACCTATTCCAATCGAAGATTATGATAATTCTGGGAAGAATCAAGATCCTTTTCCGTTTGATCAAAGAAGGGTTTAAAACCGGGTCAAAACGAAAACTAGGTCAAAGCTCTTGCTCGTGGGTGATTGATGATCAAGATGATCCTAGATAGATTCCCACACGCCACAAAGAAGCTAGATCACGTGAAGAAACCAAGCAAAAACTCACGGATCAAAGAAAGACCTAAAATCATCAAATAGAGAGAAAGAACGCAATGAGACAAAACATTGATCAAACTTTCATTTGATTGATTTATATGATCAGGGCTTACATCCACTCCATCAATGGAGGACAATGGTCAATCCAAGAGCACGAAAATTATATCAAACATCAAGAACCCTAGCCTCCACAAAAGCTCTCCCTAAGAAAATTAGGGTTTACAAGAATTGCAAAAAGAGGCGAAGAGGAGGTGCAGCCACCTCCCTCTCCTATTTATAGTGGAGGCTTAGACCTTCTAGATGTTTGATCCTATTGGGCTCCCGTTAAGGCTCAAAATAAACGGGACACATACGCACGTATTTTAAAGCACCGTCTTTATCTCCTCTTGACCTAACTAGCTACAGCTTGGACCATCTTGCGCCTCGGATTAGCTAATAGGTCACCCTTGTCCATCTTGCACCACGCTTGAGTACATTGACTCACCCGGCATCGCCGATCGTTCGACCTCGGCTCTCCAAGCCTAGTCCCGATCATCCTCGTCGTTGACCGTCGCTGACCACCAAGCAACCTGCACAACAATAGACAAGTAAACCGAATTTGGGAATAAGTTCTTCACAACTTGACCCATGTTAGTCAAAACATGCATTATGCACCATATATGCACTGAAACTCATGACTTTGACCTAACACACGAATATTGCCGCCACACCGGCGATTTAACAAAGTGAAAACCGGCCGACCGCCTCCGTGGTTGGTCGACCGCCCTCGGCCGGTCTAACCGCCACCTATGGGCCGGTCAGACCGCCAGCTGGGACTTAGCCATTTTTCCTCTCTGGAAAACCGAAACCTATTGGAAATTTCAAACCAATAGAACTTTTGACTGGAGTCTCCAAAAATTATGAGACCAAGTGCAATAGAATCCCCCCTCTTTCCTACACCCTCTATTTTTGGCCCAACTCAAAATAACACTTTTAAGTTCACAGTCCGACCGCCACCTATGGTCGGTTTGACCGATTTGAGACCTGGCCCGATCGCCACGCTACGACCGGCCGTAATTTGCCATCGCCGACGCTTCAAACTTATCGAAAACACATGAAACTACAAACCGTAAACGCCATTGCCAATTGTCACATCATCCTAAGATCTGGAGCATATCCCCATGATATCCACAGTATATAATTCACAGTAATCACTCCGGGGTTTCTCAATTTTCTGACAGATTTAAGCATACGCTTCACATCTTTGGAAGACTTCATATTATCATTTGTACTTGTGACTTTAGCCAACAATGTTTGATTATCACAGTACATCAGGATTGCCGGTAATGGTTTCCCAACCAATGGCAAGTCCAACAAAAGCTCTCTTAGCCATTCAGTCTCAACAATGGTTGTGTCAAGTGCTACAAATTCTGCTTCCATGGTTGACCTCGTCAATATGGTCTGTTTGCAAGACTTCCATGAAACAGCAGCACCAGCTAAAGTGAACACATAACCACTTGTAGCTTTGATCTCATCCGCATCAGAGATCCAATTGGAATCAATGTATCCTTTTAATACAGAAAGATATCCAATATAAGTAATTCCAAGAGATGTTGTGCCTTTCAAGTAACGCAACACCCTTTCAATTGCCTCCCAGTGATCATCTCCTGGGTTAGATGTAAACCGACTTAATTTGCTCACAGCAAATGAAATGTCATGTCTTGTGGCACCAGCTAAATACATGAGTGACCCAATAATTTGTGAATATCTTAATTGATCTTTTCCTGGCCCTTAGTTCTTTCGAAGCTTAATGCTCGCATCATAGGGCGTTGGAGAAATTTTACAATTCTTATAGCCAAAACGGCTTAAGATTTTCTCAGCATAATGAGATTGGCTTAAAGTGATTCCATCATCGTTCTTGATGAATTTAATATTTAGAATGACATATGCCTCTCCTAAATCTTTCATATCAAAGCATCGAGAAAAGAAAGATTTGACCTCGTCAATTACGGCAGTGTTTGTTCCAAATATAAGTATGTCATCCACATACAAGCACAAGATCACTGTTGACCCCACCATAACGATAATATACACATTTATCAGCTTCATTCACAACAAAGCCAGCAGATGTTAAAGTTTTATCAAACTTCTCGTGCCATTGTTTAGGTGCTTGCTTTAGACTATATAAGGATTTCAATAATCTACATACCTTATTTTCCTGTCTAGAAATCACAAAACCATCTGGTTGATCCATATATATTTCTTCCTCCAACTCTTTATTAAGAAAAGCTGTCTTTACATTCATTTGATGGACATGTAGACCATAGGAAGATGCTAACGCAAGGAGCACTCTGATGGTGGTTAGTCTAGCGATAGGAGAATAGGTATCAAAGAAATCTTCTCCCTCTTTCTGGGAGTAACCCTTGGGCACAAGTCTTGCCTTGTACTTCTCAATAGGACCGTCAGGCCTTAGTTTCTTTTTGAAGATCCACTTACATCATACAGGTTTACACCCGATAAGATGATTAGTGATCTCCCAAGTCCCGTTAGCCATGATAGAGTCTATCTCGCTATGGACTGCTTCTTTCCAATACTCAGCATCAATGGTGCATAAGCCTCTGAAAGAGTCTTTGGCACATCATTCACGAGGTATACAATAAAGTCATCACCAAATATTTTCTCAACCCTTTGTCTCTTGCTCCTGCGAGGAGCTTCTATGACTAGATTGTTATCCCCCCAGGGATATCACATATTGATTCAGAAATGGTGGGAAATTCAGAAGTTAGATTATTCTCACTTTCAAAATTTTCAGTTTGAACATTCTCGCTCGTGAAGTACTACCGCAGCTCTTGTATGAAAATAATCATCAAAGAATGAAGCATCTCTCAACTCCATTATTGTGTTAGCAATAATCTCAGAAGTTTCTGATTTAACTACTAAAAATCTATAGGTCATGCTATTATGAGCATATCCTAGAAAAATACAATCGATTGTTTTAGGTCCAATCTTTCTCTTTTTCTGCAATGGTATATTGACCTTTGCTAAACACCCCAAGTTCCTTAAAATTGACACTCGGTTTTCTCCTTCCATTCCTCGTATGGAGTAATCTCACTCTTTTTAGCGATTACTCTGTTTAGGACGAAAGTTGTTGTCAATCTAGCTTCCCTCCACCATGCCTTAGGCATACCGGCACTCTCTAACATGGCATTAACCAAGTCTGCTAGTGTCCGATTTTTCCTCTCAGCTACCCCATTTAATTGGGGTGAATATGGTGGTGTAAATTTATGGACTATTCCATGCTCAGAACAGAATTGGGAAAATTCATGAAAGGTGTACTCTCCTCCACGGTCAGACCTTAGTCTTTTTATTTTCTTCTCAACCTCGCAAGTCACAAGTCATGTGATTTTTCACACGAAAATACGCGAATGCGCGCGTGCGTGTGATTAGCCAAAGCCCTACTCGTGCCACCCTCATCCATGTGTCACATGTTTCAAAGAGTGGCAAGGATTCCACCTTATATGTTGGTCACCTCTATCTTACCTTAGCAATATAGTACTAAACCATATATGCTTTGAAATTATAGAAAATGAGCCTCACTCATATGGGCCTATTTTCAACATATCCGACCCATTTCACCCCTAACAGGGAGTGCAAACTTGAGAACCACTCGATGGTGTTCAGTGTTCACATGGCCATTTAGATTCAGTATTCATACAATTAAACTTTTTTTGTGGGGAAGAAAAAGTTGGCCATGGGAATGACAAATCATTCCAGCACAGATTCAAATTGTCATCCAAGTACTCTTCTTAAAAGAATGTAATGCGTAGACATGCCCTCTCATATCTAGGAATAAATACTCTTTCATAGATCAATGTTAGGAACACGCTAGCCAAGAAAGGTTCAAAAATCAAACCAGCAAATATGTTACAAGCACTAGGAGTATCCACAAATTCCAGTAGCAGGGCGTTACATAAATAATAGGGTTAATTGCAACTGGAAGTTGCACGTATCCCTAAAATGTCATCGCGAAATTGTTCTTCCTTTCGTTGCCATCGAATATCAAATTCTATCCTGTTTTTGGCACTCTCGTTAATCTCATTAGGTCTAGCCGCCGTTAACTGCTAAAAAATAGTCAAAATACTCATCTTACCCTTCTTCTTCCTTCTCTTCTTCCTCTTCACTCTTCTTCTTCTTCGTGCCCTAGACTCCCCCTACCGACGCCGCCCACCCGACCTCCCGTCGACGCCGCTCCACAGTCGTTGACATCGGCTCTAGGAGGGGAGGGCGAACCTCCGCTTCTAACCCTGACTTCACTTAGTCCGATCTCGTCACGCATCGACGGAGCAGAGCCTCGCTTAGCACTTGCAGAGAGAGAGAGATCCGACTCGGGAGCAAAGCGATGGACTTCTCCGACGACGCTGCCGTAAATCCTGCGCTCCTGGCTGCTACAAGTGTGTCAGAGCGGTGGCCCATCCTCTCTCCTATGGGGGTGGCGAGAGTTCCGACGGAGTGGCGCACCGGCGAGGTTCCTCTACTTCGAGGGAGGCGTGTGGGCTGATGTCGATGGCAAGGTGGTCGCAACGTTCCTAGACAGGAGGGTGGTGGCCGAGGTTGACTGCAGGGAGAAGGGCCTTCCTATTTGGTGGCTGAGGTTGACTGCAGGGGGCAGGGCCTTCCTATTTGACTTCCTGAGGATGGTGTGCATCGATGCGGACACCGCCAAGGTCACAAATGGGGTGGATCGACAAGCACGGAGCGCATTTCTTCCTGGCTCTGGATTGTGGCAGGAAGCGAAAGAGGGACGAGCCCGAGGATCAGGAGGAGGTCGGGGGTGGAGAGGTCCGGTGAGAGCCACAAGACGATGGAGTCCGATAAGATCAAGAAAGCACACAGGGCATGGGGAAAGGCAGTGAGGAGGGAGGAGAGAGATGGGGAGAGAGGAGGAAGATGGGAAAGCTAGAAGGGTAAATATGTATTTTTACACACAATTTGGCAATCAACATATGGTTGATCGACAGGAATAGTAAAAATATGATAGAATTTAAGATCCGATAGTAATGAAAGAAAAAACAATTTCACAATAGCCTTTTCAAGATGGAGCCAACTTCCGGTAGCAAATAAAAAATTAACCCATAATAATACACACTCGGATGGATGGCCAATATGTGCATCCAATCTCGCAGCACCAGCAAATATGTTACACACTCTCAAAAGATGGGGGGGAAATATGTTACAAACACAATCGCCGGTTTGAGAGAGAGAAGAGCGTGCGGGCTGCACAAAATAAGGTTAACCTAATCGTTAACTTCACCAAATCAACTGCACATGTCAGAATCTCATCAAATCAGTGTACAATGGGGGCGGGGCTGGCTGCTTCTGGCCATGTAGGAGTTGGGGACTTCAGCTTTGGAACCTTGAAATTGGGGGAGAAGAGCACAGGCTGAACTGCAGGCGACGCTGGGGTTTTCCCTTGCAGCCTTGCGGAACAACGTCGAAGACCCTGCATCCAGCGATGACATACTTTCAGCACATGTCTTCAAAGAAAAAGAAAACTTCTGTAGTTAATACTTTTAGCACCTCTATTGGACCTATATCAGGATTGCATGGAAAAAAAAGGGTAAAAAACAGTAAAGACCAAAAGGCAAGGTTCATTATGGATATTCAATAATGAAAGAAATGCTGAATAACGCTTCAATGCTCATGTACAGAGTCAACTAGTAACAGGCATCTTGTGTTTCCAAGTTACATAAACTATTTTTTTTCTCTAAAAAAAAGTTGCATAAACTATATACCAGAGAGATTCACTTATGAGATAAATGCTTTGAACCCTGAAACCTTATCTGCTAGTGGAGATAACTCAGGTCCATCTAACCAAGCAGATGATATGCAAGAACTAAGAAGTGGTTCATGGTAATCACAAGATAAAGTGCTGCAAAAAGATCATGACAATTGATGAAACTTTAAATAACTAACACATAAATGCTATGGAAATGTGATATAACTTAACCTTCACAACGGCGACCTACGATATATGGAAATTGGAAAAGAGACATCATTTTTTTTTGGAGAAGGAACAAAAAAAACTCTCAAATACGACCGATGCTTACATATTGTTTAGAAACAAATGACAAGAGTCAAAATAATAGCAAATAACCAGAAATCAGACTGCACTCAGATATATCATGGGTCATGGCATCTGCAATGTCATGCAGCCATTTTAAGACACAAAGACTTACTCAAACAGGCGCACTACATTCCAATAAATCATAAGTAAAGAATAATTACAAAGCCACTTCAGAGATAGGTTATGTTACTTGATCAATCAAAAGGGAAGAATAAAGGATTGTTCAAAAATCTCCAACAGGCTGGTCCAATAGACAGAAATCAGAAAGTTATCAATAGTCACAAGAAAATTATTTGACAGTTCTTTTGTGAGCATTCAAGACTTAAAAGAAAACTCACCTAGTTTCCATCAATTTGTTATTTGTCCATATTTACAGCAAGATGCAACTCATGCAGCCCACCAAGAATTAGGACATCATAATTTTGTGGGGCAAAAAAGTCAAAACAACACAGGCAAAGATGATCTGCTCAGGTGATGTAATTTTGGTCTATGCCGCACAAGCCAACAAAGTAAAAAACTAGCCTTCTCAGGTGACGAAACATAACTCAGATAGTCAGATGAAAAACTGGTAGTCCAAAGATATATTTTGCCATGTCCTACTACTAGTCTCCCAACTGTATGTGTGATGATCCTTTATGGGCATCTACAACTGACACGATGCTCACCTAAATTCCATCAACTTTATTCTTTGTCCATATTTACAGCAGGACGCAACTCATGCGGCCTACCAAGAATTAGGACATTGTAATTGATGAGCAAAAAGTCTTACAATATCATAAGAAAAGTAATATTTTACTCTTTTGCAGGGTAGGTTTGTTTCTGCAAATAGATGAACAAGCTAGCAGTATAAGGTTACAGTTAGCTTGATAGACAGTTAAAACTGGTAGCCAAGAAACATTGTTTGATGGGTTCTTAGTTCTTACTAGTCTCTTCGATTGCCTGTGTGATGATCCTTTATGAGCACCTACGACTCACATAATACTCACCTAAATTCCATCAACTTTATTCTTTGTCCATATTTACAGCAAGACGCAACTCATGCGGATTGCCAAGAATTAGACAATACAATTTATGAGTTTAAGGTGTTAGTGTCATAAGAAAAGTGCAAATTTTACTATTTATAGAAAAGGAACTATCAGTGTGGTACGGGAGTGATAAGCTGGTTAAAACACATATTCCACTCCCCACAAGCACATCTCTGATGGTCCTCTATAGATATCCAGATCTCATAGAAAGCGTCCTCACTTTATTCTCTGACTGTGTTTACAGCAAGATACAACTCATGCATGTAGCTTATCTAGAATTTAGACACTTATATTTTTTTAGCAAAGAAAAAAAACAGTATCACACAGGAAAAGGTGATTCTTGGTCTATAAAGAAAAGGTAGTCTATTTGTCTATGCACATTAGTAAAACAGCTCCTGATCACACAGCATGAGGTGATCAAATAACTTGCAAGTAGTGAATTTGGTCAAACAGCAAATTTAATCAATGTAACAATTGATCAAGCAGCTTTACTTAATAATTGCAACCATTGATTACATATGCATAGCAAATGGACAAAAAATACATAAAAAATAAGGTTCAGTGTGAACTGACCATATACTTGGAAATGGAACACTTACATTTGATAAGGAAGAGGTACAGTTACGCTTCTGACTAGTCTCAGGCTGCTCATCTTCTTCTACCATTTGTCTACGAGAATTATTTTTTGATTCCTCCCTTAAAGCGGGACCTTCAGACCTAGATTTTCTGTTTGTCTCGTTGATATACTTCTTGCGCTTTTGACTAGTTTCAGGTTGCCCATCTTTGAGCTTTACAATTTCATCGTCTTTCTCCTTGGCCAAGGAGCACATTTCCTGTAGCTTATCCCCAAGAATCGATATCTTCTTTTTGGCATCAACAGCTTCCGCTCGCAATCTGCCAATCTCACCATCCTTCTTTTGGGCTACCACTTGCAGCTCCTCTACATTCTGCTGAAGCTTTTGTGCTGCTTCAGTAGCTTGCGCTGCCTCTATTTTCTTGTTCTTAAGGAGCACGGTGTAATCCTGCTCCATTGTCCTCAACTGGTTCCACACAAAATCCTTTTCTGCGAGTAATGCAGAAACTTCCTTATCCTTCTTTGAGCTCAGAGTCGTATAAGCTTGCTTTAGTTTTCTTATATCTGCTCTCAAATCTCTTGCACTGTGCCCGTGATCTGCAGTGTTTTCACTAAGTTCTGCATGACTTTCAACTTCCTTCAGTTTTATCTAACATAAAGAGATACAAACACGGCAACAAAAGAATAACTAAGAAAATCAATGAGATGCACAGGCTGAACTGCATGCTTGCGAGTTATGACAGCCACAAAGGGCCACATGCAACTTATGTTTTGTTAAGTACCTTCAGTTCGGTGTTTTCTGCAGCCAAAGCAGCTAAAGAAGTAATGAAATCCTCCACGTCATCCTCTGTGAATTCTACTTTGAAAGCAGAAGGCAATATCAGTAACAACGTAAATTCATAGGGATTGGGTTCTTCATTCTTAAAGTAATCTTCATTTAACACACAAAAAAGCCTTCAAGACAAAGAACGGATCTGACAAAAGGGAAATAGCATATCCATATTGAGCAGAATGTTGCTTTAACTGGAAAGCAAAACACGATTTGGCTGATGCCATCAAATATAAACATCTACCCTTTGAAAAGAAGCTAGAAAATTTGTGGACAAAAATGCACAACAGCACATGACTAACTGAATTGGCACAAATTCAAAGCATATTTAGGTGGGTAAAAATCACCAACGTTCAAAGTTCTTTATGAATGGAATAATCAATACAGCAAGAGTAGCAACAACTTTTGGAATCCAAACGACAATATGGAGATCTAGTTAACATACAAGGTGCAAACTTTTTGCGTAGGGTATAATGTAGAAATAATTAGAAAACATAAAACCATAGTATTCCATTCACAGAACAAGCAATTGATCTATTACAGTATTTTTGAACAAAATAAAGTTAAGCTCGCTTATCAATACACAGATAATTGTGACAATTTCACACCAAACATTTCACAGCGAACAGAAAGATGAAGCATTTTCCACTGGTAGCAGCAAAGCAGCCTTAAGAAGGGCACACCACTACGAAGAATGATGGAAAATAACGAAACGAGAACAGAAAGAAAACTAACGTGCAGCAGAATCCAAAACCTTAATCCAACAAACTGTCACAGGGGGGCAAAAACAGCGCAAGTTAAACCAAAACAAGGCAATCTAACTTATTAAGTCATTGGAGGGCAATTACACACGAAAAGACAACAGCTTTTGCACTAGAAGCAACTCAAATCATTAAAAAAAAATGAACTCAAATCCCAAAGAGAAGGGCAGATTTTGCACCAACTCGCCCCCAAATTTCCCCGCAAACACAGTTAGAAGAAACACTAAAACAACGCTCGCAAAAAAAAAACTATTAAATGTAATCTATGACAGTGTATTTGAATAAATATTCGAGACCTCAATCCAATAAAAATGACATGGAACAGGGCATAAACCTCCAGAAATCCCCCTAAGAAAGTGAGCCAAAAAAAGGCAAAAAGATGTCACCTTTTCCAGCGCAAGCAGGCCAAGTCATCCAAAAGAACCCCCAACCCACAAGAAAAAGTCAAATTTTGCACCAAATCACCGAAATATTCCCACAAGAACGGGAGCGGGGCGGTGTGTTCATACCGGCGAGCTTGTGGCAGCAGCGCAACTCCCGCTCCTTGTCCCCGAGAAGCATCTCCAGGCTGGCCGCCTCGCACCTCCTCCTGCTCGCCTCCGCCTTCCGCATCTGGACCCCACCGGAAAACCCTAGCTAGCATCAGCGGAGGGGGAGGTGGCCAAGAGAAACCCTAGAAGGGAGGAAGGAAGGAAGCTAGCCGGTAACCAATCACCTCACCTGTTGGAGCTGGGCCTGGAGGAGGCCGACGCGGGCGACCCAGAACTCGTGCTGGATCTGGACGAACGCCTCGAGGCGGGTGCGGTCGGCGAGGAGCGCCTCGACCTGCCCCTGGCTCTTGCGCAGTAACGCTACCATGCAGCCGTAGATGCGGATCCACTGGGCCCGCCCGCCCTCGCCGCACGGTCCCGCCGGCGAGGCAGCCGCGCCGCCGCCGCCCATGGATTCGAATCGCGGAGATTAGAGAGAGAGAGAGGATGGAGATGACCGTGTGCTCGTGTGATGCGAGACGTTTCGGGGTGGAGAGAGGGAGACGACCGTTGGATGTGGGCTGTGGGGTGTCCTTATAAAGAGGCGAGGAGGTTTCACCCATCTGGGTTATGCCTGCCACATCAAAATGCAGGGCATCACAGATTCACAGGGCATCAAAATTAAGCATGCTAAACCTGTCCAAACAGCGGCAAACTAATTAGACCGTGTCTTGTTGACCTATGACCTGATCTAGGCACGACATGTTAGCTTTTTGGGTTGTGTTTGTCGGACCTCTAGATGTAGAATATTCGAAGATCTCATGTATATATTGTGCTAGTCCTAAAATTAATGGCTAAGGCATATTCACAACATTTGGCGATCACATCTATACAAAACATAATAAAGTAAAGCAAAAGGGTGTTCTACATAATAAAGTAAAGCAAAAGGGTGTTCTACTTACGCTATTACAACAATTATTATAACAACACTCGACCGGCCAAATAAAAGCAGTCATCAGAGTAAACAAAATAAATAGCAGCGGAAGACATAATAATAGTAGTGTGGATTTCATGGGGATATGCTCCAGATCTTAGGATGATGTGACAATTGGCAATGGCGTTTACGGTTTGTCGTTTCACGCGTTTTCGACAAAGTTACTGAGCTTATCGCTTGGCGGTCCGACCGGCCTCCTTGCCGGTCCGACCGGTCCCATATCGGCTCGACCACCATCTGGGCGGCTTGGACCGCTGATGACCAAAGTGTTCAAATCGAGTGGGCCAAAAATAGGTGTTGTAGACAAGTAAGGGATCCCAATGCACTTGGTCTCATGATTTTGGAGCCTCCAAAAAAGTTCTATTGGTTTAAAGTTTCCGAAGGTTTGATTTTGGGAGCTTGAATTTCTGCTAAGTCTATATATGGTCCGACGCTCATTGTGGAGCGGTCCGACCGCCATGGGCGGTCCGACCGGCCACCCGAGCGGTCGGATCGGTAAATTACTTGAACGCCGGCCAACTTCGTGGCGATGTTGTTTTGTTAGATCAAAGTCATTGGTTTCATGGCATATGATTTGCATGATGCATGTTTTGACTAATATGGGTCAAGTTGTGAAGAACTTGTTCCCGAATACGTGTTTTCTTGTCTGTGGTTGTGCAGGTAGCTTGGTGGTCAACGACGGTCAACGGCGAGGAGAATCGGGACTAGACTTGAAGAGTTGAGGTCCAGAACGATCGACGATGCCGGGTGAGGTCAACGACTCAAGCGTGACACAAGATGGACAATTGTGACCTATTGGCGAATCCATGATACATGGTGAAGCGGTTTAGGTCAAAAGGTTAAAGACGGCGCTGGGCGCGGCGCAGTGTGACCCGCTTGTTAGTGGGCCTTAACGGGAGCCCAATTAAGTCAAACCCTAAGAGTTTTAGGCCTCCACTATAAATAGAAGGAGATGGTGGCTGCACCTCCCTCTCTCGCCTTTTGATGTTTCAAAATCCTAATTGTCTTTAGGGGAGTTGAGGTGGAGGCTAGGGCTCTTGATGGTTTGTGGTGAATTTCATGATCCTTGATTGTTTACTGATCCATGATGGTGTGGAAGTAATCCAGCTTCAATCACGAAATCAATCTATGCAAGGTTTGCTTGAGATAAGTCTCTTTTCGCTCTTGCTTTCAATTTGGTGATTTTAGGGCTTTCTTTGATCCACGAGTTTGTGATTGATTCTTTCACGTGAATTAGCTTGCTGTGATATGTGTGAATCTATCTAGCATCATCTTGATCATCAATCTCTCACGAACAAGCTTTAGGATCAAGTTTTCGTTCTTGCCCTGCTTTTAGACCTTCGTTAATCAATTGACAATTGCTCAAGATCGCTCCAAGAATTATCATAATATTCGATTGGAATAGGTCCTCAATAGCATATAGAAGGTGTGTGCAAAGTTTCATAAAGATTGAGTTGAGAATCAAAAGTTTCACCTAATTGCAACTTCGCTATCTGGCCGATTTTCTGTTGTAGATCGGTTCGAGTCGGTACGGCCGACCGGTTGTCATCACCGGCCGACCGATTTTGAGCGGTCCGACCGCCAAAGACAACGCCGGTCGATCGCTTGCAATCGGTCCGACCGGTTGAGTATAACGGTCGATCGCTTTGTCTTGTGAGTCTTGGTAATCTTAGTTGATTTTGTTATATTGCTTAGGGTTTTAATTGGATTCAATACTAGTCTTCCGCTGTACTGGTATATTGATCTTCATAGCTTCCTAATAGCTACTGGAGTTAATTTGTATTGAGTTCATAATTTGTAAAAAGTGAGCGTGCTCCTATTCACCCCCCCCTCTAGTCGCCTTTACGGTCCAACAAGTAGTAAAAGTCCAGCGGCATGTCCATCCGATCCCGTAGGCAACCGACAAACAACAAGACCTAGGTAGACCCGTCACCGAACCCTTCGGTACCGGGGGCAAAGAACTCGTCGTCTGGCGTCAGCTCCTCTGCAAATTCTAAACCAACAACAATAGCAAGATTGAGTACAATACGTACTCAGCAAGACTTGTAGTGTATCGCAAAAAAATATATTAGATGCAAGGCTATCAAATGAATGGCTCTACTCTACAAGTTCTTTTGCTCAAAGCCACATTCATTTGCAATATTCAGAAGTAGTAGTTTGCAATGGAATTTAAAAGAACAACTTAAGAAAAAATAAATACATGACAGTAAATAAATAATTGAATGAAATAATACCAACACCTGCAACCCTACTGGGATGCAAGCAAAAAGATAATCATGTTCAGCCATAGAAATGGCACCGACAAATTGATGTTCAACCATAGAAATGGCAGTCCTGCTATAGACATAGCAAATTTACCATAGAAATGGCATCTTTGCTATAGACATAGCAACCCAACCATAGACATAGTAGTTAACTCAACAAATTAAAAATCTCATATCATTGCCCCAATCTTTTGTGACAAATAGTTTAAAAAGGCCGCCATACGAGCCGCACTAAGCACCCTCATGACTGCGAGCACGGTTATTCGAATAGTTTATCACTCTGCAGAGGTGTACAACTTTACCCACAGTACGCGGTTGTAACACCCCAAAAATGCCTTAATGCAAAAATACATGATTTTTAAAACTTTTTCATGTGCCATGTGTTGTCATGCTCTTTACCCCGCATTCTGAGATTTATTTGATCTGCTTTTCTTTTCTTGCCGACACAAGTGAACCTTAAACCACAAACCCTAGAATCAGAATAATGCTTAAGAACCAGTTACCTGTCTAGCAAAATACCATAGTGAGATCAAGCATCTTTAGGAAAATTCTTAAAAAGTAAAGTCCCTTTTTTGTCCCCAACCCCTTCCCTAATTTCCCCTTGCCCCACTTTCAACCGACGTGATGTCGTAAGCCACCGAGTCCCTTGGCTGGTTGTGGCAGCCTGTCCTCGCCCCCCCCCCCCGTGTGCACCGCAGTACCGCCCTTGGCGTATCCTTGTGCATTGTTCCTCCGACCAGTGGCCCAGCCGATCCGGTGCAATCGAGACCACACCCTGGTCGTGGCCGGCACCTCCCCCCCTGTGCACCGCAATACCACCCTAGCGTATCCTTGTGCACTGCTCCTCCGACCAATGAGCTCCGACCCTAATCAGCCGATGAGACCGCACTTTGTCATGACGATTGAATAGACCCAGGTCGGGTGCCAGTCAAGCTGGTGCGACCAAAGATCCCCCCTGGTCGTGGTCGTCTATGTGGTCCCGGGTAAGTATGTCCTCTCCCCTGCTGCCGTCGACACCTGCCAAATCCGGACGCCCCGATGCGACTTGTTGCATGCGCTGGCAACTGTCGTCGCTCGTCCATTAAGCGCCATTGCTCAGCACATCCCGTTGATGTAATGTGTTGTCGATTCCGTCGATATCGCTAACCACCCGTGTTACTGCGCAGCGCCAGATGCAAAGTATTCTCGGTTGACCTCCACCCCCTGCGCCTATAAATATCAACCACATGCCCTCTTGTTGTCGTTTCGCACCACAAGAGCAAGTTCTTCCTTCCTCCCTTCCTCCCTTCCTCTACTTGCGAGAGAGCTCGAGCTCCAAGCAAGGCTTGAGTGCTCGCTTCGGGCGGTGCCTCCACGCCGTCGACAGCAGCATTAGCGCCATTAGTGAAGCTCTTTTTTTTTCTTGAATGACTCAGCTCTTGTTCCCTGACTCAGAGGTGGCTCCCCTCATTGGTTCCACTCTATATTCGTAGGAGTTGTTGACTTCGCTCTTCCTCCCCTCCGCCCAGAGTAACCCTGGCAATCGGATCGACCCCGATAGCCATCACCGCCACTTGGAGCCTCTCTCGCCATGTCAGGTCCACTCTGGCTAGTGCGCCTTTCTGCTTCTTACAGGTACATTCCTAGTGGACACTAGAGGCTCTTTTCCACTCTTGGAGTGTAAAAGCTTTGCCCGAGCGAAGGATGCACTGTAGACTCAAGTTGTAGTCGAACTAGACCAGATGGTCGAACCCCCCTCAACTTCAAGTACAGCCGAACCCCTAGGTAATCGAACTCCTCCCCACCTAAGGCTGTGGTCGAACCTATACTTCCAACTAGATGGTCGAAGCTTCTCCCAACTAGACGGATGAAACTACTTGGACTGAATAGACGAAGCCCCCTTTAACGAATGGTCGAAACTCCTCTCGACCGGGTGGTCGAAACTCCTCTTGATCGGGTGGTCGAAAATCTGGTCGATGGTTGAAACTCCCCTCGATCGGGTGGTCGAAACTCTCTTCGACTGGATGATCGAAACTCTTTTAGACCAGATGGTCGAAGCTTTTCTTGACCGGATGGTCGAAACCCCTATCGACTGGGTGGTCGAAACTCTTTCCGACCAAATAGTCGAAACCCCCTCCGACCCTGTAGTTGAAACCTGTCCCCACCAGTCAGTCGAAATTCTCCTTCGACCAGCTTGTCGAAGACTTCTTCGACCAGTAAGTCGAAACTATCCTTCGACCAACTTGTCGAAGATTTCTTCGACCAGTTAGTCGAAACTCTTCTTTGACCAGTTAGTCGAAACTTCCATTCGACTAGCCCGTCAAAGACTTCTTCGACCAGCGTGTCGAAACTTTTTCGACCATTTAGTCGAAAACACCTTCCAAAATTTCGTTCGACCAGATGGTCGAAACTCCTTCGACTAACTGGTTGAAACTCTCTTGACCAAGTAGTCGAAAAACCACTTCGACTTATAGTCGAAACTTCTTCGACTAATAGTCAAAATTCCATCGACCAATAGTCGAAGACACAATCGGAATTTCGTTCGACCTGTTGGTCGAAAACTCCTTTGACCAACTAGTCAAAACTCCGTTGACCAGTAATTGAAACAATGAACAGTAGTCAAAACAATAAGCAGTAGTCGAAACCATGAACAGTACTCGAAACCATGAACTTCCGCACCACAAGAGCCACTTCTTCCTTCCTCCCTCCATTTGCGAGAGAGCTCGAGCTCCAGGTAAGGCTTAAGCGCTCGCTTCGGCCGGTGCCTCCATGCCATCACCAGCAACATTAGCGCCATCAATGAAGCTTTCTTCTTCTTGAATGACTTAGCTCTTGCTCCCTGACTCAGAGGTGGTTCCCCTCATTGGTTCCACTCTGTATTCGCAGGAGCTGCCGACTTCGCTCTTCCTCCCATCCGCCCAGAGTAACCCCAGCAATCGAATCGACCCCGACGACCATCACCACCAGTTGGAGCCTCTCTCGCTGTCGCAAACTTTCGTCGTCAGATCGTCTCCGGCTAGCTTTTTTTCCGCTTCTTACAGGTACGTTCCTAGTGGCCACTAGAGGCTCTTTTCCACTCTTGGAGTGTAAATGCTTTGCCAGAGTGAAGGATGCACTGTAGACCTAAGTTGTAGTCGAACTAGACCAGATGGTCGAACCCCCCTCAAATTGAACTATAGCCAAACCCCTAGGTAATCGAACTCCTCCCTGCCTAAGGCTGTGGTCGAACCTATACTTCCAACTAGATAGTCAAAATTCCAGGGGCAATGCTTCCCTAACAAGAGCGCCGCCCAGCATACTATTGCCAGATACATTGTCGACATTGGTTGGACGTATCGGGTACAGAGGTCCAACCGCGACACCTAAATCGTTAGGTGTGTTGATGAATCATGTGCTGGCAACGTCCGTGCACAGCGGTTCACGGTCGCGGCTGTGGGCTTCCGGATAACTATGCTGAAGGACCACACATGCGACCTAGCTGAGCCGCTTCATAGGCACCGCAACATGACGTACTCGTATGTTGCCACCCTGGTAAGCACCTTGTCGCTGGAGATGTTTCCATTTCACCAAAGCTTCTAATGGCGAATGTTGCCAATATGGTGGGGTTTCAGGTCAGCTACAAGAAGGCACGGCGGGCGAAACGGAAGGTCGTGGAGCGAATGTTCGGGACATTCGAAGAGGGTTACAACCTAGTCCCAAGAATGTTGCATCAAATCGCAGAATCAAATCCCGGGACATACATAAACAGGCTTGAATCGCCTTCCATTAGGCGATCGAAGGGTTCAAGCATTGTCGTCCCGTGCTGACGATAGACGGTACCTTCCTATGTGGGAAGTACAATGGTACCATCCTCACCGCGGTTGCAGCCGATGCGAACGACCAGTTACTCCTTGTGGCCTTCGCAATTGTTGAGAGTGAGAACACCGATAGCTGGCTGTGGTTCATGTCCAATGTGAAGCAGGCAGTGGTCCAAGACCGCCCAGATGTGTGTGTCATCTCAGACCGCAATGCTGGGTTGCTGTCTGCGTTCCATTCCATTCCAAAAGGGCGTACATGTATCGTAGGAGTACTTCGGTTTGTTGTATCGTGCATGAAGTGGTTTCTTACGCATGTAACCAAACCATGTTCGCCGTGTAATTCGTAGCTTTATTATAAATTCCCACTTATCAAATCTTGTCTCTTTGCACAAAGCGACGTGACCCGACCTCTTCCTCTGGACCGCTAACATCCTTTAGACCGCTAACGTTTTAGGGCATCTTTATAATCACAACGAGCGTTCTCAACCCCTTCAATTGTATTATGTAGAAGCTCCATAAAGTACTCTTCTTTAACTCCACCATAGTGAGGTAATGTGATCAAGAACCTTGATGTTAATGTTCCTTTGGGTTGATTGCTGCGAAAAAATACAATGATTTATTTTTGCCATTGATGGTCGGATAAAAATAGTTCTAGGAGGAAACTGTAACAGAAAAAGAAAGATTCTTATAAAGTATGCTCAATAGTTTGGGCATACTTCCACAATGTTCATTTCTTTTCATATGCATTCTAATTTTGGAGGAACCAAGAAAAAACAGTGTGGCGATAAACATCTTCAAAGCAGAGGAGTTCCATAATGAATTCGCAACTGCAAATCTCGTCGTCTTTTTGTATTCATCTATCACCGATTAAATTCCATTTCAAATCTTGTCTCTTTACAAGCAAAATATGAGTTACAATCAAAGGAAATTAATTTGGATCGGAATGATTAATCGAGAATAGAAATTCCATAATTTTAATTCCAAATGCAATGACACATGCGAAAGTGAATAAGTACAAAAAAATAAAAATAAACTTCAATTAAATTAAATTTTATTTTATTAAACCTATCCATATTCCAAAGATTTTTATATAATTTTCTTGAAATTTTAGAATTTTTTTAGAATTTTTTTCTCTACTTTTATTTCATCTTCTCTCTCCTCTCTTGTGCGGTACAATCAAGCGCGCTAGTCACTCTTCACGGCCGGGGTGTGCAAAGAGTGCACAGTGCGTCCGGTGATGCAATGCCCACTTGCTTGCCGTGCATCCTTGACGCAGCAGACGGCTCCACGGTCCGTCTTGGTAATACGGGCGGCCGCAGCAAAGACGCTGCGTCGGCCACGAATCGTCTACAAATCGACTTTTAGAAAAATGCTCACCGGCAGACGTCCGATATGGACGTTTTCCAGCGGACGATGCATCAATGTTGCAATCCATTGAAAATAATGTTGCAATACGTTGAAAATAATATTGCATACTGATTTTTGAAATGTTGCATATATAGGAAAAAATGTTGCAGCTGTAAAAAAAATATTACAACTGTACAAAAAAAATGTTGCATACTGTTCACGGCGATGTTGTAAATTTTTCAACGCGTTTTTTTCTCCAGATGTTCTGGTTTGATCTATGATGTTGCAACTATTCCGC
Organism: Hsuehochloa calcarea; assembly: GCA_036346395.1. Classification (NCBI taxonomy): domain Eukaryota; kingdom Viridiplantae; phylum Streptophyta; class Magnoliopsida; order Poales; family Poaceae; genus Hsuehochloa; species Hsuehochloa calcarea. Next base: position 105,863 of record JAYEVG010000097.1, on the reverse strand, counting down.
TGTGATGTTACAAACGTTGTTTGATGATGCTGCAACCGTTGTCTGAAGATGTTGCAATCGTTGTGTTGGGATGTTGTATTTCGGATCATACGGTAGGAGGCTCCCACCAATACGTCCTAGTAATAAACATGCTGGGGTGTGCAGTAGGTGCCTGGTGCATCCCGGTGATGCAGCCCTTGACGCAGCAAACGGCTCTACGGGTCCATTTTGAAATTTTGTATAGAGAGCAGCTAGATTCGAAAGCTTCTTCGGAAGAACGGAAGTTTCGAATGGACAAAGGAGGCCAATGATACCTTTGAAAAACTCAGAGTACCTAACTAGCGCCCCGGTCTTAGTTTCTCCGAGACCGGAAGAAACATTACTGATTTACGTGGCTGCAACGCCGCAAATTGTCAACGGTGTACTAGTCGTAGAACGTGAAAATATTCAACAACCAGTATATTACGTAAGCGAAGTCTTACATGAATCAGTATATGGCTTCAAGGAAACTAAGGCATTACTTTCAAGCCCACAAAGTGGTCGTGCCTACCGGATATCCTCTTGGTCAAGTCCTTGGAAATAGGGGATTGTCAGGACGAATAGCAAAATGGGCAGTTGAACTAGGGACGTTCGACCTCCATTTCATCTCACGAACAACAATAAAGTCTCAGGCAATAACAGAATTCATTGCTGAATGGACAAACCCTGAACCTAAGTAGGAACCAGAGTATGAGCACCACGATGAGTGGACAATGTATTTTGACAGTTCTTTAATGCTCAAAGTCGTCTTGATATCCATACCGGCAAACACATTAAGTACGCCATCCAGTTTAACTTTCCCGCTACAAACAATGTAGCAGAATATGAAGATTTACTAGCAAAACTTCGAGCAGCTCATTCGCTTAGGATTCACAAATTACCAGTGAAGGGCGATTCTCAACTGGTAGTGAATCAAGTAGGGAAAGAGTATCAATGCTCGAGTACCAAGAAGTCGTCTTATCTGGTAGAAGTACGGAAACTCGAAAAACACTTCTTCGGTTTCCAGATCAAACACATTCCTAGAAAAGAAAAGTTCCTAGCAGACCAATTGGCACGGATAGCCTCCACAAGGTCAACCGTCCCGCCCGGAGTTTTTCTCGAGCAACCCGATTCACCCTCAGTAGTCGAGTATTCCGAGAACATTAATGATACACATCAGGTCATCCCTATTGATTCTGATAACATAAATGCTCAACAGATCGGTGACGATCAGGGTAGAAATTGGATGACATCGATCTATAATTATCTTTATTATGACTTAATTCTAGAATTTTAATTCCAAATGCAATGACACATGCGAAAGTGAATAAGTAAAAAATAAATAAATAAAAATAAACTTTAATTTTATTTTATTAAACCTATTCATATCCTAAAGATTTTTATATAATTTTCTTGAAATTTTAGATTTTTTTTGAAATTTTTTCCCTACTTTTCTTTCATCTTCTCTCTTCCTCCGCTTGGTACAACTGGCGTGCTAGTCACCTGCTGCGGCCGGGGTGCGCAGCAGTGCCTGGTGCGTGCCGGTAGCGCAGCAGCTTGCTTGCTGCAGCAGGCGGCTCCACGGAGACCATTCGGAATTTTTGGGACGCTAGAAGGCTAACGGTATCCATAATTCGAAAAAAATCCCGTTCCATAAAATACTCCCTGCTGCCTCCTCATCGCGCCACCGCCGTGGCCGCGACCGCGAACAAGCTGGCCGACCCGCCGGACCCTTCCCCCGCCGCCGCAGCCCACACCGGAGGAGCTGGTGGCCCGCGCTATCGCCCTGTCAAGCCTGCCTTCCTCTGCCCGCCTGCCGTCCGCGAGGCCCCCAAGGAGAAGAGCAAGGCCAGCGGCGGCGCAGGAGGTGCCGTCGTCACGGAGAAGAAGTCCAAGCGCCAGCTCAAGCGCGAGCGCAAGCAGGTAACCAACCGTAGCGGTGGACGCAAGGTGTTTGCTTTAATGCCCCAGTGTTATGGGGCTATGCTCGTTAGGTGCTTGTTGTAATGCCTACGTATAGTTGCTCCGCATTTGGATGGCATTTCCGGTGTGTTTTATCTGTTTCCTAACAAGCTAATTTGTTGTTAAGCACCATGGTATGTGATGTGCAAGTATGACTTGGACAAAATGGTGCCAGATTAAAGGGCTTTCTGTTATAGTTGATGCTATAACAAACATGTCCAGAATATCGGACATGAACGCGTAGTTGTTGCATAGTTTCTAGAAATTTGATGTTTTGAACCTATTTTGAGATGTAGTTATAGAAAATGACAAGTAAGTGAAAAGAAGTAAGAACCACACACCGAATATAAATAAATTTCAACGGCTCCGTACAGGAGCGATGCATCTCTTTGCTGTTTGATTTATCATTTATGCAAGAAGCAAGCTTGTGGACACCTGATTGCCATCTAATGCAAGGGCCGGCTAGTAGCTAGCTATAAGATACTTGGGAAATTTTAAGATTTCTAATTAAAATGTTGGTACTATTTCCTGTATAAAGTTATAATCTTGATCACTATGTGCTTGTGAGACGGATCTGTTTTCTTTACGCACTTATGATCCTTTTTAGTAAGCTGTAATTTTGTCCTTCACCCGTTCACCCTTGTATTTGTATACATTGGTATCTAAGTCAACAATTTTATGTCGTAAGTTGGGAGCAACTTTGTACTCATTATGTTTCTCCTAATGCTTGGGTAGTTGGGTGTCATAAAATAACCTTGTTTGATCGCGTAATTGTAATTTGTTGTTGCCATGTTACTAGTAAAACCTACAAGTTAGAGTTCTGTACCATCTTTTCTCTATGAAATCATCTCGGATCTAGCCCTGTTGCATACTTGCACTCTGGCACAGTCCGTCCCCGTAATGTGCTTGCGTTTTGGTTATGCATGTGCATGTATATACTGCAGTTATGCAGGCACCAGTCATATTTGTTGTATTAGACTATTAGTGCAAATTCTTTGTCATCAACTTAATTTGGACGCTTATTGGCTTCATTAAACTTGTTAGCAGGAACAAAAGTCTCCATCACATGTTTGTATAGAAGTAGGGAAAAGTGGAAATGTGGATTCCTGCAAATACGGTGCTTCTTGTCGTTTCAGCCATGACATAGATGCTTATTTGGCTCAGGTATTGTTTTGTTTGGCTCTATTATTTGCCCTTGTTAATTTGATGTTTTCGCTGAACTTTGTAAGCCATGGCTAATTTTGTCATTACTTTACGTGCACAGAAACCAACTGACCTGGAAGGAATGTGTCCATTTACCGCTCTGGAGCAGTTGTGTCCGTATGGAGTAACTTGTTGATTTTTTAGTACACATAACAGCCATGTAGCTTGTGAAAATCCTCCAGAGAGAAACCATGAGATAAACACTTTGAGCAAGGATATTCAAAAGCTCTTATGGAAGAACAGATATAAATTTCCCAAGGCCAGTGCCCAGATCAAATTCCTTGGTCTTAAGGTACGTACTTAAATTTTGTCAAGTTCTAATTGTCTATCAGATCTCCCTATTCAGCAAATGGGAAGACTATGTTATTCTGCTGAACAAATTATGTAAGTGCAAATAATAGATGACAATATGTTTCATATTGGATGACAAACTTGTTTGTCATAGAATTACAATATTAGGTGACGGTCGAGAATTCGTCATAAAAAATTTGATTATCTGCGACGAACCAAAATATTTCGTCACTCCAGACTTTCTATGACGTACACACTGTGACGATACGTTTGATGAAATTTTTATATCATAACTTTCTATGATAAAATTTAGCTATCTATGATGTTTACGCTTCATCATGGAACATCAAATCTGTTGTAGTGAATACTGAATCTTATAAAAACTAATTAACCGAATGCCAGGCCTAATGATATGGACTTGTGGAGGCAGTCACTAATATCCTACCAAAGACATGGGGAGTTGCGATGTAATGATTTGCTCTTTGATCAGTTGGGACATTTAGGCATGGCTTTCGATCGAATATCTTCTGGGGACCGTTGGTGATATGCCCTAGAGGCAATCATAGAGATGATTGTATCACGTCTATGTTTATGAGTTATAGAATAAACATTATTATGTTTTTTGAATGAATCATCAGTTATAAAGATTAACAAGTATGTGACTTGTTGGTGAAACTTTTAACTTATATGATGTCGTTCTAAATGTATCCCTGGTCGGAACACTAGTTTAACATCCCAAAAGTGCCAAAATACAAAAATACGAGATTTTAAAACTTTTTATGTGATATCTATTGTCATCCTTGTACTGTCGCGGTTTTATCGGACCGAGTGGTAAAACATAAAACCTAGAAATAGAAACCCTAAGTAGGTAAACCCTAGGAAGACGAAAACCCTAATATCAGAAATTGCAAGTGCAAAATAAAACTTAAAGCCTTTCTCTTCTAGATACCACATGTAGTGTAAATCCTAAGATCGAAAGTATAGAATTCAAAACCTAATTTCCTAAGTATTCAAAAGCCCTTGTTTGGTTCTTAAGAAAATATCATATTGTATCCATCATCACATGAGAATTTCTAAAACAAATAGCAGAAATTTAGCAAACCTAGAATTATGATCTCCTTCCTTTTGCCAAGCTCTTCCCTAACCACTTCTTTTTCTTTTCCTTCCACTGTTCCCTTGGTTGCACCCACTCTTGCCTCGTTGGAACCCGAACTCGTTCTCACCAGACCGCCTCTGGTCCTTCTCTCTCGCCCACGCGATGGCACCTCTCTCTCACCTCCCATCGCTTTTGCTCTAGCATTCTTGCCATGTTGCCGCCATGCAAGACGCCCGGTGGCTTGACCGTCGCTAAGCATCGCCGTCAAAGCCGCTGCCCATGCCGGCCGAGCGACACGGTCTGCACCCGCAACCCCCCACCGTAGCATTGCTGCCATGAAGCTCTTGCCGCGCCACCGATGGCCCCCGTTGTTGGAGCGCCTTGGCCTCCCTCCGCCCATGTGGTCCGCACCGGTGACTTCCCCTCGACAACCCGAAGCACGTGCCTTCTCTTTCTCCCTATTTCCCTTTGGCACCGCGCTCCCTTTCCTCCCCCTCGCCCGGCCGCCACTAGCCTGCCCTAGCGCCGCCCGAGCTGCGCCGCCACTGCTCCCGAAGTTGCACTACTATACAAAACGTCATCACAGACGGTTCTAACCTGTCATCACAGACGGTTTTTGAACCGTCTGGATTTATGTGTCTGTGATGATAGACGGTCATCACAGACGGTTTTCAAACCGTCTGAAAAAAGGTATCAGAACCGTCTGTGAAAGTATCACAGACGGTTTGTGTTAGTAATTATCACAGACGGTTCTTGTTCAGAACTGTCTGTGATATCTTTTTCACAGACGGTTCATGTTTAGAACCGTCGGTGATAGCTTTTTCTATTGCAAAAAAAAAAAAAAAAACGAAAACGGGTGCTAAAACTTCGGAGGCTGTTTTGAGGCCTTAAACGACCTTTTTTTTTGGGGGGTTTTCACTTTGTCTGGAGTCTCGCGAATGAATCTATTTTGGATTAGGTATTTTCGGATTGAACTTTTCGTTAACTTTCCAACGAGCCAAAGAACGTTGCAATCCGAGTTCGTATGCAAAAGTTATAGTGGTTTTACCGGACAGTGTGCGATCTGTATCAACTACACATGCATATAGAGCTTCCCACAATTACCACAGCATCATCCACATCATAGTAGCATCAACTCAATCCATTCACAGAGCACTAACACTAGCTCTCAGTAATCCACATCACAGAGTACAAGGGTAGAGTAGAGAGAGTGAGGTCGTAGGAGGCCGGGGCGACGAGGTCGTGGGAGGCCGACGATGACGATGCCGAGGCGAGGTGGAAGAGGCTGCGGGCGACCAGCTCGGGGAGGACGGGGCGACGAAGTGGAGGAGGTCGAGGGTGACCAGGTCGTGGGAGGCCGGCGACGACGAGGCTGGGTCGAGGTGGTGGAGGCCCCGGGCGACGAGCTCAGGGGAGGCCGGAAAGGAGGAGAAGGCAGAGGAGGAGATGGAGGTGTGAGGAGCCTCGGTTAATATAAAGCGAGTTTCGGCAGCCGTCCCCATTAAGTCTAAATTTTCGTTTTCTCGCCCAACAAAATACAAAAACCGTCTATAATGACATATCACAGACTATTCAAGACTATTCGTATCATGAACCGTCAGTGATAGGTCCATATCACAGACGGTTCTTAATACAAACCGTCTGTGATGAGATACTCATCACAGACCGTTCTAGGTCATCACAGACGGTTCTTACTTCACAGACTGTTCGTATCATGAACCGTCTGTGATGGGTCCATATCACAGACGGTTCCAAGAGAATCGTCTGTGCGCATTGTCTTGATGGTGTCCCATGCGTCCTTGGCAGTGTTCTTGACCGCAAGCGTCGACAGTATCTCTGACGGAACGGCTCGGAGTATGGCAGACAATGTCATCCTGTCGTCGCGGTAGTCGCTATTGCCGGGGTCGATCGCCTCCCACAAGCCTTGCGCTTGTAGATTCACCCTCACCACGAGAGACCAATATCTATAGTTGGTTCGCGTCAACATCGGGTACACGACCGAGCCTCCTGACTCCCTCACCACGCGATGGATCACAAGTTCCCCACCGCCACTGCTGCCGCTGCTGGATCCCGCATCCAGACGTTCGCCGACGCCGCTGGGCATCCTTGGTCGGTAGGTGAGTGGGAAGATGATCGATGCATTGCCGGATCGAGTGCAAGCTCTGATACCAATTGTTGGCCTATACCGAAGATGAACACACACGTAAAAACACAACAAATTTTTGTGCCCCTGGATCAACAGTAGCTTTTCTGAACTTCTTTTGCTCTTGATGTTTAACTTACAAGACCATAGGTGCCTTTATATAGGCTGGGCACTCTAATTCATTTTTGAGTAGAAACCTCCTCGGACTCATATTAGAAAACCAAAAATGAAAAAACTTTCTAATTACTCCACCATGGTGCATATGCGCGCGTAGCCACGTACGCAGAACAAGTCCTCGCGCGATGCGGTGCACCCTCCGATCGCTCGAGTCCTATATATACATGCATCTACAGGATGTCGATGCCACTTCGCTAGCCATGGGTGATTCTCTCTCCGTCCCCGCGCGCTCCCACTTCGCCCACCCCATCGCCGGGCACCACCTCAAGCGCGTTGACCGCAACGACAGCTCCCCGGCGGACTGCGGGATGTGCCAGCGCGACGTCGAGCTCGGCGCCGTGGCCTACCGCTGCGTGAAGTCGCCGTGCATGTTCGTCCTCCACGAGGCCTGCCACAGATACCCGCAGACGATCGGTGACTTCTCACGCCACCACCTCACCCTCGCCGCCGCCGTCGACCGGAGCCGCAACCTCTCGTGCGGCGTCTGCGGCCAGCGCTTCGACGGGAAGCAGGGCGTCTTCGTGTACAGCTGCGACCAGAAGGCCGACCAGTGCCACGGCTTCCACGCGCACCCGCGCTGCTGCAACCTCCCGGGTAAGATCAGCTCGCCGCTGCACTCGCACAGGCAGCTCATCCTGCGCCGGCCGAATAGGCACCGCAGATGCCTCAACCGTAACTGCGGGGGCACCAGGCAGTCGGCGGCGTGGTCGTACCAGTGCCCGGCGTGCGACGACGTAGAGCTCTGCCTAGCGTCCCAGCTCCGCGACAAAGCCACGCCGTGCTGTTGCGACGACCAGTGCGGGTGCGCCGTCGGCGTCATCAGATTCGCCGGGCAAATGGTCGGAGTGTTCCTCGGGGCGGTTGTGACGGGATGCACTGGACTCAAATTCGACTGTGCAAAGACGAGGGTTGCATCGTAATTTTGTGAAACCCAACAACATCTTCTTCCATATTTCATCCCTAGAAATTAATAGACATTGGTAGCATTAATTGGCTATGTGCGTAGTGCTGTAATCTTACCATTTGTTTATGCTAATTTTTGTTTCCTATTATTCTTTAAATGGAAATATATCGGCATTTCATGCGCGGCTGCCTCTTACGTACACATATTTCGAGCAAGGAGTCAACGGACATGTCTCTTCCACACACACTCACTATTTGCCTCTCACGGCATACTGTTTACACAGTAGATCTTCCATTCAGATCTTTTGTATTGAAGTAGTCAATCTAGACACTGTTTATACAATAGATCTCTGCAGTAATACAGAGGATTCGAATCTTGCATTACTAGAGGTCACTAGAATTAGTCATTCGTAGAATAGTATTGTATACAGGACTGCTTCTGGGTGCATGCATGCATGACTCAAAGCTTCGGTGCATACCTTATTTATACTATTAGTACTACGCATCGCAGTGCTGGTCGCGATCGGTCATGGCCTCGATCATGGCCGGTTCAGTGAGTCTCCGCCTCCGTGCCCCGGCCCTTGCGCGAGCACATGCAGCCACTTCGCCGGCCGGCCATTAACCCGGCCGAGCTCAAGCGCGCGGGCCGCGGCAATGCGCGACTACTCTCGAACTCTCCCATCCTCGGCAAAGTGGCCTCTCGCCATCGTAAACCAAAGTTCCCTGGTTCGAGCAGCTTGCATGGATGTGTCATGTGTATACGGCTATACGCTAGAATAATATAATTAATCCACACTCCGATCGAGATCGGTCAAGCTAGAAAAGTGTATGCAATTCAATATAGTACGATAGTTGAGATATTTTGAGATCCAATTGGTGTAATTAAATAATAATAGTTGTTGTCCACTTGTATTTCACGTCTTAGATCTGAGCGAGTCTACATATAAGGGAGAGTGTTGAAACATCCTCATCAGCTTAAGCTTTTAGACGAATTAATTGATGCATACAACTCAATAGCTAGCTTGATCGGTGTAAATTCAGCTATATATATGCTAGCTTATGCGCGTTGGTGGTTAATTTATCCACAATATTATATATTCGATCTTGCTATGTGTATATATCACGTCATGTGTGTAGTTGAAACTAAATTGGAAGACACCAACAGTACTTAATTATCTTCGATTACTTACTGTATATTTATATGCTCGATCGATCTTGTCGTCCAATAATACATTCGGTTCGTTTGTACTACGCTCCCAAGTAAACGCGGTGTTGATCTTCATGGTCGTAACCCCTATGGCTAACGACTTCACTGGTCGTAAGGATTCCAGAGGTTACATAATAAATACCCTGGTCGGACAAGGTTCCTAACCTAGTCTCCGACCAGTCCAAATGCTCGTAAGACTTTGAACTGGTACCTGGATCTGCATCCAGGTATATTCTTTGCCGTGTGATGAATGAAACACATGTCATATGTTCCATACCATGCGACGTTACATGATCCTGATACACTGGACAACTGTTACATGTCTCAGAAACACATAACCGCATAGCCGTTGATACATTATCAACTAACGCTTCTTTCCGACCAGACACGTCACTTCCCAGCAGGTGTCACTTCATGGGATAACTACCAACGCTTCGTCAATTACTTAAGGAGGGCTGCAGAAGGCGGAAAAGGGGGATCGAAGGAGAGATCGATTGGAAGACACTTTAGAAGACCACCATTCGATTAGTTTACAACACCCTAGCAAGCATTACACTCCAGTGTGACTAGGATTAGCCTTTGGTTCAGATCACAGACACTCCTTGTAATAGCAAGTTCAGAGCAATAAAGAGCAACCTCATTCCTTTCCAGGAGATACGTGCCATTTTCCTCTATTTTTATATATATATTTGTAAGTTCGGTGATTTTATCGTCGACAGCTGGCGTCGTTCGGGGGGAAGAAGGTGCAATTCTACTGAAGAAGTTCTTCGCTCGACAAATCCTCACCCATCCTTCATAATTGTCCATACGACTATGGCAGGAACTTGGGACGAGAAAAACTTGTTCGATTTGGATGACTACTCCAATCTCAACATGGAAGCCTGCATTCAGGCCATGCAAGAGAACTGGACGTCATCATATTCCTCATCCGACGGTTCGCAGGTCGCTGACGACAACGAAGTCGAGCAGATGGATGAGGACGCGCCACTGCGGTAAGTGGTGCTTCCCGAGGGACTGGTCACTCCACCGCCGATTCAGCGTCAAGGATCTCTCCAAGCCCAGTCCTTCCGATCGGCAAAAAATGTGATGAAACCTTAGCCTTGCAATCTAAGAATCGATACATTCTCGATACAATTATGGCTGATAGGTACTCACTAATGATTTCTGGAAATTCTAGGAGCTAACCGACATCTGGTAACAATGTCGATGAAACCCTCACCGGTTATGGGCCGAGTGGGAACAATAAGGTTCATCATACGATCGACAGTTCACCGAGTCTGGCTGAGTTCGCCACAAAGACCTCAGGAAGTGCTTATCTCCGACCGGTCTCCATCGTGGAAGTCTCTGGTAGAAACACTGAAAAGCTCTCCACTAGTTACAGTGGAAGCTCTTTAGAGGATCGTTGCTGGAAACACGAGTTCAATGCGATCAGAAATACTGATCGTAATGCCGTGTATGGTCCTACACACACTTCCTCGCCACCACATATTGATGGAGATGGCAAGAGCAATCAAACACCAATTACCAGAGGCAACAGAACTGATAGACGTCTATCAGTTAATTCACTTGGTCCTGCCCCACCTAGGATGATAGGTCATATGGGACCAGGTGTCAGGTCAAGAGAAGGTTCAGATGTACGAACGCCAACAACCTCAATGAATCCTCTGAGACCTTCAGTAACGGTACAAGACCTTCAGTAACGGTACAAAACCTTCAGCGTATTCAGAATATTTTAAATAACACTGACCCTACTTTAGTAGGAGCTCCAGTTTTGTCCAGTTGGTGGGACAGGTATCTGAAATCCTTCAACAAATCATGCAACGCACGGAAGCATACCGGGAACAGAGGACATCACAAAGTCAAATTATGACTTCGTCCCAACGTTCCTCCCTCAGCAGAGGACAACATGGTTATGTTGGGAACCGATCGATACCAAGACCTCCTCGACGATTCCGACCAACGAGTCATGATGGAAGAAGGTTATTCCAAACAACCACGCTTTCTCCTCATCGAGAGAATTATTCGCTTGGCCACGATGAACTACGACATTGTCTGGGCCGAGCAGGTGATCAAAGGCGTCATCTTAACGCCCACGATCAGATTGGAACACCGAGCCCGATATTCTAATTTAAGAAACCGGTCTCCGATCGATCACAATCCGGCGCCTTTTCAAAGAAGATGCCATGAATTAGTCACGGGCTGCCGAGCTTTCTCCGCAGGATTCTAGACTGTGCGTTGGGCTAACAGGTTTCGACCGGTCAACATGGATAAATTCAATGGGTCCCAGAACCCGTTAGAATTTCTCCAGATCTATACCACCGCCATCAGAACTGCTGGTGGTGATGAAAATGTGATGGCTAACTACTTAACTACAGCACTGGAAGGATTTACCCAGTCTTGGTTGCTCAACCAGCCGGTCGGATCAATCTACACTTGGGAACAACTCTGTGATCTTTTGATTGTAAATTTCCAGGGTACATATGACCGCCCTGGAAAGGAGAACGACCTCCATCGGATCCGGGAAAACCCGAAAGAGACTATTCGTCAGTATATCAAGAGGTTCAGCTAGGTTCGTAACTCGATACCAGAGATTGCAGAGTCTTCTGTGATTCAGGCTTTCAAGGCAGGTTTGAGGAATCAACGGTTTACGGAGGACATTGCCATGAATCCTCCACGGACCACCGCTGAGCTTTTCGACATGGCTGATAAGTACGCCGCCGCTAGTGAAGCGGTTGAATGGAGTGAAGTCATAGATCAAAAGGATAAAGCCCCTCAACCTGGCTTGGAGAAGCCAGAAAAGAAGCACAAAAAGGTTCTCAAGAAGAAGAAACACCGCAAGACGGACAACAAGGAAGTCCTAGCGGTCCCAGACAAGTATACCAAAGGTAAGAGAGATTATACCAGTCGAAGCAAGGCGAAAATTCCGACCGATGGGTATAAGAAAAATAAGAAGTAGTGCCCACTTCACCAACAGACAGGACATGATTTACGCACCTGTCGTGCTTGGCAAAAGAAGTTAGAAGATTACTATACAGGTAAGAGTCCTCTTCCCACAATACAAGAATTAGGGGAAGCAAGCTCCAAAAAGGATAAGGATGGCGACGAGGAGATGGAGTACCAAGAACCTCAACACACAGTTAACATGATTTTTGGAGGATCTTCATCATACGACTCATAACGTCATCTGAAGCCCTTGGAGCGGGAGGTCAACCTCGCGGAGTCTTCGATCGCCACCAAGCCATCAAGGTGGTCAGACACAGTTATCTCATTCGGCAAAGAAGACTGCCCCGTTCCTTCAACTCGACTAGGTAGGTTTTCAATTATAGTTGAACCTACTATTAATAATTGCAAGGTCAATAGAGTCATAATAGATGGTGGTAGTTCTTTAAACATTTTATTTTCGGGAGCTTTAGAAGAAATGCAGGTTCCTAGATCAAAGGGAAACCAGTAAAATATACCTTCCATGGTATAGTCCCTGGTTCAACCACCAAACCGATAGGACAAGTGTCCTTACCGGTTACGTTCGGAAGCCCGGATAACTTTCGATCAGAAAAGGTTTCGTTTGCGTGGTTGATTTTGAAACCGCATATAACGGAGTCCTTGGTCGTCGGCTCTAGCAAAATTTTTGATAGCCACGCATTACGGTTATCAAAGTTTAAAGATGCAAGGACCAAAAGGTGTCATTATGGTTCAAGTAGATCGAAAGATGGCTTATGCATGCGATCGGAGGTCTTTAGAACTGGTCGATGAACTTCCACCAGAAACATTGACTCATCTGCAATGCAGGTCAAACACTCCAGACCAAGGTTGACACCCAAACCGTACGACCAGACAAAAGATGTATTGCTCGACAAAAGCGTTCCTCCGGGAAACGCCAAGTCAAAAGACACTAATAGGTCTACCTACTCAACCTAAAATAGGAAGAGTCGCTCGTCTCCTTCCTTCGAGCAAACCAGGACGTATTCGCTTTGGCAGGCGTTCGACATGCCCGGAGTCCCCAGGGAGGTGATCGAGCACAGGCTAGCTCTCCAGCCTGACAAAAAGCCGGTCAAGCAAAAGCTAAGGCGCTTTGCGCCTGACCGGAAGGAAGTGATCCAGTTGGAGATTGACAAACTCCTCAAGGCTGAATTCATTCGTGAAGTCCATCATCCTCAATGGCTCTCCAAACCTGTAATGGTTCGAAAGAATAATGGGAAATGACGAATGTGTATAGACTTTACAGATCTGAATAAAGCTTGTCTGAAGGATGATTTTCCCCTTCCCCACATTGATCAACTTGTGTATTCCACCTCCGGGTGTGAATTATTAAGTTTTTTAGATGCGTATTCAGGGTACCACCAAATTAATATGAGTAAAGAAGATGAAGAGAAAACTTCTTTCATCACTCCATATGTCACTTACTGTTATGTTAAGATGCATTTTGGTCTAAAAAATAGTGGTGCAACTTTTCAAAGGTTAATGCAGAAAACCTTTAGTCCATAGATAGGTCGGAATTTAGAAGCCTATGTTGATGATTTGGTCATGAAGAGCATCAACGCTGGCGGTCACATTCTTGACTTACAAGAGACTTTCAACAACTTGAGAAGACATAACCTCAAATTGAATCCGAAGAAATGTGTGTTCGGAGTTTCCGCAGGAAAACTTCTTGGTTTCCTAGTTTCGGTTAGAGGTATCGAGGCAAATCCAGCGAAGATATCGGCCATCAACCAGATGCGCCCTCCGACCACAAAAAAGAAGTCCAAAATCTAGCAGACTGTATGTGTGGATATCATGGGGATATGTTCCAGATCTTAGGAAGATGTGACAATTGGCAATGGTGTTTACGGTTTGTCGTTTCACGAGTTTTCGACAAAGCTACAGGCATTCTGGACAGGGGCGGTCCGACCGGTCCTAGCAAGGCGGTCCGACCGGTCCCAAATCGGTCGACCGCCATGTGCGTGGTCGGACCTATTGTGACCTAAAAGTGGTCAAAACGAGCTGGGCCAAAAATAGGTGTTGTAGGCAAGTGAGGGGATCCCAATGCACTTGGTCTCATGATTTTTGGAGTCTCTAGTAAGAAGTTCAATTGATTTAAAGTTTCCAGTAGGTTTCGGAATTTCAGGGTATGAATTTTGTCGACGATCAAATCGCCGATCTTATGAATATATAAATGAAAAGAGGAAAAATGTGCATGACTTCAGGGAGTGGATCTGACTTGCTCTTTATTGCTATGAACTCACGATTACAAACACAGAGAGTATCTAAAAACACAACACTTTGCTAAGTCTTACTTGATGTCTTCGTCTCTCTCGCTGTTACGTGTTCTGTCTGTCTCGTTGTCCCCTCCTCCAGCCTTCTATGGTCCCCCTTAAATACTTGATGAAGCGGTGGCAGTTATCCCACGAAGAGACATCCGTTGGGGAGCGACGCGTCAGGTCGGGAAGAGATGGCAGTTTGACGGTTCTACTAACTACAGAGGCAGTTGGTGAAGATGTCAACTGTTCGGCGGTTAATGATTTAGGAGACGTTAATTCATCAACCGTGATAGTGTTGTAATTATGCGGAATATGAAACACGTGATTCATTCATCACATAGTGAGCGGCGTGGTCGGAGACTCGACCTGCACTTTGCTCATAGCTTCACGAGCACTTACCTGGTCGTGGACTAGGTTTGAGACTTTGTCCGACCAGGGTATTTATTATATAACTTTCGTAATACCTTCGACCAGTTAGGTCGGTGGTCTTAGAAGTTACGACCACGAAGACGTATGGTCTTTATCATATATTAGGATAATATATGAATATTTTAATCCTCAACAGCTAGCCCCCGAACTTTTAAATGAATGTTGGTCGTGCGGACACGTTCTTGATGCAATCATATCGAATGCACCTCTCATTAAATCTTTGTGGGACTCGAGGCGATGCTGTATTCATTTTTAAAGTTGAGAAACTTTGGAAAAGGAAAAAGCCTTTACATGCGCCAGGCAAAAGGTATTTGCCGTTGGACTTCTCGCGAGTCGATTCTGATGAAATGCCTATAAAACGACCCCGGCGGAGTGCTTTAAACCTTTACGCCTGTGGATATCGTGAGGATATGTGCACGATATCAGGATGATGAGTCACTTGGCAATGGCTTTGTTGGTTTGCAAAATCTCGCGTTTTTGGGGTTTGCTTCTTGCTGTCAGACCACAGGCGGTCTAACCGGTGGTGTGGGGCGGTCAGACCGCCCGTGGGACGGTCGGACCGGCACTGGTGGCCGGTCGGACCGGTCTGACCTAAGATTGGCTTTTGGAGCTAAGCCAAAAATAGGTTGTGTAGGCAGGTGAGGGGAGTCTCCTGGATGTGGTTTCATCATTGTTGGAGCTCCCAATCAAAAGTTCTATTGAGTTGAAAATTCCAGAAGGTTTCGGATTTTCAAGCTGGATTTTTGGCTAAGTCTTTTGACCGGTCCGACCGCCGTTGTGGGAGCGGTCCGATCGGCTGAAATCGAATCGGACCGACCGCCTTGTGGGCGGTCGACCGGCAATGGCTTGGAGGTAAGCCAAGTTCGCATTGATGCATGTTGATTGTGTTTATTATATGAACTTCGATGCTTTATTGTTGTATATTGCATTCGGGAGTCGACGTGGTCAAGTTGTGAAGAACTTGTTCCGGAAGCGGTTTGTTTGTCTATTGTCATGCGGTGGCTTGCGTGTCAACGACGTCAGCGGTGAGTGGATCGGGACTACGCTTGGAGAGCCGAGGTCCGAGCGATCATGGATGCCGGTGGTCGTGTGACTCAAGCATGGTGCGAGATGGGCAAGATGGATCGAACGGGTGGTTCGGTGCAGCTGGTTGGATCAGGCGGTGCGGATATCGGTGTGAGTCTCTGGGAGGTTCCGATGGGATTCGGACAAGAGAGGCTTGGCGTCGATGAGAACCGCTGATCAACCTACATGTGGTGAAGCAGGCGATTGCTTCAACAGATTAGTGTGTGGGTCCCATGTGTGAGTGGGTCCCAAATGTATAACCCTAGTCCTCTCCTATAAATAGAAGGGGGGAGATGAAAAACCCCCTTGAAGCATTCATTTGGCGCCTTCTTCCTTTTTCTAGGGTTTGGAGGAGAGGAGAGGAGAACTAGGGTTTGGAGTGTGCTCCTTGTGTGAGCACTTGCCCTTCTTGTTGGAGAGGCTTTGTAAGCATCTAGTGTGATTGAACAATCTTGTGATGCTTAATTGAAAGATCAATTATTCCCTTTGTATTCTTCTCTCTTTTGAATGATTTTGGTGCTTCCTTGATTCGAAGGTTTATGCTTGGTCTTTTGGCCTTTGTTATCTTGCTTTGATGTGTGGGAATACTCCTAGAGTCATCTAGATCATCAATCCTCCACAAGCAAGTCTTGAATCAAGTTTTCATATTTCTAGGGTTTGTGCTCTTCCTTTGTAAAACCTTGAGAGATCGATTCTGCGGAGTGGATCTGAAGGATCGTCGCTAGGAATAGGTCTCTAATATCATTAGGGAGGTGTGCTCGAAATTTGGTCAAGTTTCATTCGTTGAATCAAAAATTGGATCAAATTTCGTTCTGGATTTGGGTTGAGTTTTCGATTATCAACCGGCAAATCGGTACGCAACGGGTCCGATCCGACCTGCCCGTTTTCGAACCATTGCTCACGGGTCGAATCACCGCCCACCGTCCGACCTTGATTAGTTCTTGGTCCGATCATGGTTGACCGTCGGTCCGATCGCTGTGGTAGCTTGTCGGACCGCCAGATACCAGATTGAGCAGTGAGTTCTTTTCTTCATTTGTGTCGTGTGGTTGAGGGGTTTATCAAATCCAACACAAGGCTTCCGCTGTGTGCTTACTGATCTTCTTAGCTTTCATAGCTAAAGGAGTAAAGTTCGTGTTGATTTTGATTTAGGCGAAAAAGTTTTGAAAGCGCCTATTCACCCCCCTAGTCGCCTTTCCGGTCCTACAAGTGGTATCAGAGCCGGTTAGCTCTTTTATATAGATCTTAACCGGTCTTTGGAGCCATGGCGACTGAGCGATATTCAATCAGGCCACATGTTTTTGATGGAGTTGATTTTGCGTATTGGAAGGCCCGAATGGAGGCCTACATCGAGGCTCAAGGGCACGCGATTTGGCTTAAGGTGAAAACCCTTATGTCGTGCGGTAGATGACAATTTGATCACTCCAGATGTGGAGAACAACAGCAGGGCTCGTAATTTCTTGATTCAAGGCCTTAGTCGATCGGAGTTTGAGCGTGTTGCTCACTTGCTGTCTGCTCATGAGATCTGGCGGACTCTTTGTGACTATCACGAACGGTCCACTGCGATCAAGGAAGTGAGACAGAACCTGCTTAAGAAAGCATACTCCAAAATCGAGCAAAGACCTGGTGAATATTTAGATGAGCTGTGGGGGAGATTTTCTAAAATTCTTCATGATCTCCGCGCTGTTGATCTTGTCTTTCAGAGTCTGAAAATGCACGCCAGCTTTTGGGTGCTTTGGATGTGAAGGTCTGGGGGATGAAGATCACTGCCATCAATGACAACACTGTCATGAGTGAGCTTACCATGGATAAGCTTTACTCGAGGTTGAAGACGTATGAGATTGATTTTATCTCACGTCTCTCTTCGACAGATTCGATGGCTTTAGTGGTCGATCAATCTAAGGGTAGATATCTTTGATTCTTTTAATGTTAGCTCATCCGATTTTCTTTATGCGCTTTGCATTCTTTGAGCGATGAGCAACTTGAGACTACCTGAAGATGACTTAGCCCTCCTATCCACAAAATTCACGAGAGCTTACAACAATGTGAGGAGTAGGAGGAGAGGTGGACCTATCACATGCTTTGAATGTGGTGAGCCGAACCACATTCGCTCTAGATGCCCCAAGCTAAGGGGCAAGGAGGAGAAGGAGTCACAAAGGCATCCTCAAGCGAGGGATGCTAAGTCCAAGAAGACAAACTATCGCAAGTTTGTCAGCCGAGTCCTTGAAGCTCTAGAGGATGTGAGCATGGATGATGTGGACTCGGAGGTGGAGGACGACAAGAGTGACTCCCGTGGCAAGAAGAAGGCACGTGATTACACTGGCATGTGCTTTATGGCTAAGAACGACCACGGCAAATAATTCCCTCCAACAACGAGGATCCTTTTAGTGATCCCGATGAGGTATGCCCTTCACTTCGACATGAAAAGGGTTTTAGTGCTTCTTTAACAAAATTGCATAAGCAAGCTAAAGTGATCAAGAAACAGATACAATGATTGATAATTTGAACCTAGAAGTGGTTAGGCTCAAATCCATTAATCCTGATGATTTCTGTGATTCATGCTCTAGCTTGCTTAATGAATTATCAAGCTTGAATAATGCTCATTCCTCTGTTGAAAAACAATTGGAAAATGCTCTTTCTGAACTAGAATCTCTCAAGTCTAGTTCTGTTTGCATGAATGCCATTCCGCTTGATGTGACTGCTTTAGATGCTATTCCATTAAATTGCTCAAACTGTGCTTTGCTAGAATTAAAACTGGATAGCTCTTTAAAAGAATTGTAAAAATTTGATGCTAATCACACTTGTTCTCATTGTAAGAATAATCGAATTAAAATGCAAGAGATGACTGAAATGGTTGCTTATTCTAGAATTACCTCTTGTGAAAATTGCCCTAAGCTTACAATTGAGATTGAAGCTTTAAACAAGACTCTTGAAGAGAAAGCTAAAATTGAAAGATCCATGTCTCTTACTGCTTCCAAGAGAGTCATTGATTCTTCCTCTTGTATGTTGCATGCTGAAATTGATATTGCTATTGGTAAGATACAAGAGGCTTTTAGAGTCAAATTTAAGGAGCAGTTGAATAGGATTGGAGAGTCCTATTGTGTGTCTTGTGAGGCTCTGAAAGTGGAAGTGGATCTTTTTAAGAGCAAACATGTTGAGGCAATCGATTCTAAAAAGTGCTCCAATTGTGGAGTTTTGGCAAAAGAGAATGATTACCTCAAAATGACTCTTGAGAAGTTTTCTAGTGGCAAAAAGAAGCTCAACTTGATTCTAGATCAATCCAAGGTGAGTGTGAAAAACAGTGGCCTAGGTTTTAAGTCCCTAGAGCTTTCCAAGAATCTCACACCAAAGATTGCTAGAATTGTGAAAAGTGGTTTGGTTGAGCAAGAACCTCCTATGTCTTCAAAGGTTGTTCCTGATTCTGCAGGTTCTGCTCAAACTCTTTCTAGCAAGAAAGGTGCTTCTGTCTCACCAGTACGGACCCCTCAAAAGGTCAAGTACCATTGCACCTTCTGCAAGAAAGAGGGCCACACGGTTGAGTTTTGCTTCTGGAGAGCAAAAATTGAGAGGAAAGAGAGGATGAGCACTTTGAGATCCTTTAGAAGAGTCTTTTCTTCAGCTGTAGTCTCTAGAGCCGGGCAGCCTATTCAGCGTACCACATATATGCCTAGGTTTGTAGAGAACTTTGTTGACTCTTCTGGTGGGTCCAGGCAGCAGGTTGGTTTAGGATATCGTGAGGATAGATCACGGGTAGCACCTAGACAGGGAGAGTATCGGTCTTTTGGTAGATCGTTTTGGAGAGGTCCAGGTGGTGCTCATGGGCATTCTTATGATTTTGTGCCTAATCATTTTTCTGCTGCTTCTTTTGCTATTCCCAGGCCTCATCCATCTCAGTACTGGACTCCTACAACTTTTATCTCAAATCCCAGTACTGAGGCTTGGATGTTTTGAGGGAATTTGCTCTTTTTGTTTTCATTGTATCATAATGCATTTTTATTTCAAAAATCTTGCATTGCATAATAAAATCTGTGGAGCCTTGAGTATTATCCTTGTATGGCTTGTTTTCATACTCTATACCTTGTCATATCAAGTGATAGTCTGCTAGACTTCTTTTATGGCTCTTCTTGTTTAGCTTAGCTTTTGCCTTGCTAGCTTTTTATCTGTGAGCAAATTGAATAGAATCATGTCTTGTTGGATCTTGTGACTAGTTTTGCTCTAGTGATCCTTTTATGGTTCTTGCCATGTCAAATAGGTTGAATTGAGTCTTGAACTTATTTTGAGATGAAAAATGAGCTTTTTATCTTCTTAAGTCAAGCAAATGAAAAAAAGAGATTTTCTGTGCGAAAAAACTGATCTCACCAATCCTTTCTCATGAGACGGCTTGCCATTGCACTAGGCATGAACTCAGGTGAAGTTTTGGATGACCTAGACCACTCTTTTAAGCTTATCGCTTGAGATGGTCGCGGCAAGGCTTGAGATCTAGCACAGTAAAAAAAAGAAGAAAGAAAAAAAGGAAAAATTGCCCAAAAAGGGCTAAGTGCTTGAGCTTTGCTTCAAAAGAACTCTCTTAATGCTCAAAATGCCTCAATTCTTGTTTTGAGCCTCTTTTTACTTATAGACATGGCTTGACTCATTTTTGGTTGCTTTTAGTGAATCTATGACATTGAGCAACCTTTCATGGTTTTAATTCTTTTAATCTCAGATTGCTGCTATTTTGGTTGTAGCTTTGCAGTACATGTTTTGCCATGATTGAATATAGCTTCTACTCTTTATATGGCTTGGTATATGTCTTGTACTGTCTACATAGATAATGGTCATGGCTCCTTTTGCTAAATTTCAAATAAAGTCATTTCTTCATGCTCGTTCTTCTCTCATGCATCTTGATGAATTCATTGTCAAAGGGGGAGAAGGATTGAAGAAAATGCTGCTTTGGAG
Source organism: Hsuehochloa calcarea (assembly GCA_036346395.1). Taxonomy (NCBI): domain Eukaryota; kingdom Viridiplantae; phylum Streptophyta; class Magnoliopsida; order Poales; family Poaceae; genus Hsuehochloa; species Hsuehochloa calcarea. Next base: position 85,224 of record JAYEVG010000097.1, on the reverse strand, counting down.
CTTTTGGTTTACATAAGGTTTCATACATAAAAGAACACACACAATTTTTTTTTTGTGAACCTTTTGAAAATTTGTGATCATAGTGAGTTGAGTCTCTGGGTTTTATTGCCTTTTTCTGTTTTGAATTGCAATTCAAGAAGACTCACAATGATCAAAGGTCAAATAGAACATTTTGTCTTTCATATGGACCTTAGTGAGATTTTTGGCCATCTTCTGGAATTTGAATCTTTTTGTGCGTTCATTGCCTTATCTCACTTGCCTATACTATTTTGAAGCCAGCTTGGTCGGTTCCTAAGCTTTTTCTTGCTTATGGACCAAGTTGTGCCTTTATACGAAAACGGCGATTTTTACTTTTCATTTCGAAAAACTACATTTTCTTGGAAATTGCCAATGTGTTCATCAAGGGGGAGATTTTGGATATCGTGATGATATGTGCACGATCTCAGGATGATGAGTCAATTGGCAATGGCTTTGTTGGTTTGCAAAATCTCGCGTTTTCGGGGTTTGCTTCTTTCTGTCAGACCACGCATCAGCCCGACCGGTGGTGTCGGGCGGTCGGACCGTGGACTACTTCGATCGACCGTGGCGGCTCGGACGGTCGACCTAAGATTGGCTTTTGGAGCTAAGCCAAAAATAGGTTGTGTAGGCAGGTGAGGGGAGTCTCCTGGATGTGGTTTCATCATTGTTGGAGCTCCCAGTCAAAAGTTCTATAGAGTTGAAAATTCCAGAAGGTTTCGGATTTTCAAGCTGGATTTTTGGCTAAGTTTTTGACCGTCCGACCGCCAGTTGTGGGAGCGGTCGTCCGATCGCTCGAATCGGTCGGACCGGCCTTGTGGGGCGGTCAGACCGGCAATGGCTTAGAGGTAAGCCAAGTTTGCATTGATGCATGTTGATTGTGTTTATTATATGAACTTCGATGCTTTATTGTTGTATATTGCATTTCGGAGCTGACGTGGGTCAAGTTGTGAAGAACTTGTTCCCGGAAACGGTTTGTTTGTCTATTGCTGTGCAGGTGGCTTGCAGGTCAACGACGTCAACGGTGAGTGGATCGGAACTACGCTTGGAGAGCCGAGGTCCAGAACGATCATGGATGCCGGGTGAGGTCGTGTGACTCAAGCATGGTGCAGGATGGGCAAGATGGATCGAACGGGTAGTTCGGTGCAGCTGGTTGGATCAGGCGGTGCGGATATCGGTGCGAGTCTCTGGAAGGTTCCGATGGGATTCGGACAAGAGAGGCTTGGCGTCGATGAGAACCGCTGATCAACCTACACGTGGTGAAGCAGGCGATTGCTTCAACAGATTAGTGTGTGGGTCCCAAATGTGTAACCCTAGTCCTCTCCTATAAATAGAAGGGGGGAGATGAAAAACCCCCTTGAAGCATTCATTTGGCCATTTCTTCCTTTTTCTAGGGTTTGGAGAAGAGGAGAGGAGAACTAGGGTTTGGAGTGTGCTCCTTGTGTGAGCACTTGCCCTTCTTGTTGGAGAGGCTTTGTAAGCATCTAGTGTGATTGAACAATCTTGTGATGCTTAATTGAAAGATCAATTGTTCCCTTTGTGTTCTTCTCTCTTTTGGATGATTTTGGTGCTTCCTTGATTCGAAGGTTTATGCTTGGTCTTTTGGCCTTTGTTATCTTGCTTTGATGTGTGGGAATACTCCTAGAGTCATCTAGATCATCAATCCTCCACAAGCAAGTCTTGAATCAAGTTTTCATATTTCTAGGGTTTGTGCTCTTCCTTTGTAAAACCTTGAGAGATCGATTCTGCGGAGTGGATCTGAAGGATCGTCGCTAGGAATAGGTCTCTAATATCATTAGGGAGGTGTGCTCGAAATTTGGTCAAGTTTCATTGGTTGAATCAAAAGTTGGATCAAATTTTGTTTTGGATTTGGGTTGAGTTTTCGATTATCGAACTGAACCGATCGAGGCCGCAACTTTGCGCAATGTCCGACCGCCGTGTTTTCAGACCATTGCTCTGCCGGGTCGAATCATTGCCCACCGGTCCGACCGCCGCTAGTTCTTGGTCCGATCATTGGTTGACCGTCGGTCCGATCGCGCGTGGTAGCCGGTCGGACCGCCAAGATGCCGATTCGAGCAGTGAGTTCTTTTCTCCATTTGTGTCGTGTGGTTGAGGGGTTTATCAAATCCAACACAAGGCTTCCGCTGTGTGCTTACTGATCTTCTTAGCTTTCATAGCTAAAAGAGTAAAGTTCGTGTTGATTTTGATTTAGGCGAAAAAGTTTTGAAAGCGCCTATTCACCCCCCCTAGTCGCCTTTTCGGTCCTACAACGCCTCTATCTCCAAGAAAATCTTCCTTGAGTTCTTCACCCAAAAAAGGAAAGCATCATGTCGGACCTCATCGCAAACTGGTCGATCTCCGATCTGAGCGAGAAAAGATTGAAGAGTTTGGAGAAGGCTGGGTTGTTACCCGACAGGAGTTTGATCTTTTGGAGATCGGCTTTTGGAGAGCACTGCCCAAGCGGCGAGGAGGGAGAGATCCCGGTGTTCCTCGCGTATGTTAAGTGCGGGCTCAAGCTTCTAGCACATCCTTTTCTTTCTCAAGTGCTGGACGATCAAATTGCCGATCTTATGAATATATAAATGAAAAGAGGAAAAATGTGCGTGACTTCAGGGAGTGGATCTGACTTGCTCTTTATTGCTATGAATTCACGATTACAAACACAGAGATTATCTAAAAACACAACACTTTACTATGTCTTCTTTCTGTTGTTCGTCCGTGTTCTGTTCTGTCTTGTTGTGTGTTCCAGCCTTCTACGGTCCTCCTTAAATACTTGATGAAGCGGTGGCAGTTATCCACGAAGAGACATCCGTTGGGGAGCGACGCGTCAGGTCGGGAAGAGATGACAGTTTGACAGTTCCACTAACTGCAGAGGCAGTTGGTGAAGATGTTAACTGTTCGGCGGTTAATGATTTAGGAGACGTTAATTCATCAACCGTGATAGTGTTGTAATTATGCGGAATATGAAACACGTGATTCATTCATCACATAGTGAGCGGCGTGGTCGGAGACTCGACCCAGACGCCTGTTCATAGCTTCACGAGCACTTACCTGGTCGTGGACTAAGTTGGAGACTTTACCCGACCAGGGTATTTATTATATAACTTCCGTAATACCTACGACCAGTTAGGTCGGTGGTCTTAGAAGTTACGACCACGAAGACGTATGGTCTTTGTTAGGATAATGTATGAATATTTTAATCCTCAACAACTGGACGTCATCATATTCCTCATCCGACGGTTCGCAGGTCGCTGACGACAACGAAGTCGAGCAGATGGATGAGGACGCGCCACTGCGGTAAGTGGTGCTTCCCGAGGGACTGGTCACTCCGACCAGTTCAGAGCGTCCAAGGATCTCTCCAAGCCCAGTCCTTCCGATCGGCAAAAAATGTGATGAAACCTTAGCCTTGCAATCTAAGAATCGATACATTCTCGATACAATTATGGCTGATAGGTACTCACCAATGACTTCTGGAAATTCTAGGAGCTAACCGACATCTGGTAACAATGTCGATGAAACCCTCACCGGTTGTGGGCCGAGTGGGAACAATAAGGAACAATAAAGCTAAGGCGCTTTGCGCCTGACCGGAAGGAAGCGATCCAGTTGGAGATTGACAAACTCCTCAAGGTTGGATTCATTCGTGAAGTCCATCATCCTCAATGGCTCTCCAAACCTGTAATGGTTCGAAAGAATAATGGGAAATGACGAATGTGTATAGACTTTACAGATCTGAATAAAGCTTGTCTGAAGGATGATTTTCCCCTTCCCCACATTGATCAACTTGTGGATTCCACCTCCGGGTGTGAATTATTAAGTTTTTTAGATGCGTATTCAGGGTACCACCAAATTAATATGAGTAAAGAAGATGAACAGAAAACTTCTTTCATCACTCCATATGTCACTTACTGTTATGTTAAGATGCATTTTGGTCTAAAAAATAGTGGTGCAACTTTTCAAAGGTTAATGCAGAAAACCTTTAGTCCATAGATAGGTCGGAATTTAGAAGCCTATGTTGATGATTTGGTCATGAAGAGCATCAACGCTGGCGGTCACATTCTTGACTTACAAGAGACTTTCAACAACTTGAGAAGACATAACCTCAAGTTGAATCCGAAGAAATGTGTGTTCGGAGTTTCCGCAGGAAAACTTCTTGGTTTCCTAGTTTCGGTTAGAGGTATCGAGGCAAATCCAGCGAAGATATCGGCCATCAACCAGATGCGCCCTCCGACCACAAAAAAGAATTCCAAAATCTAGCAGGCTGTATGGCAGCGCTAAGTCGTTTCATAGCCAGGTTAGATGAAAAAGGATTACATTTCTTTAAGTTTCTTCGGAAGAGCGGAAGTTTCGAATGGACAAAAGAGAGCAATGATGCCTTTAAAAAACTCAAAGAGTACCTTACTAGCGCCCCGGTCTTAGTTTCTCTGAGACCGGAAGAAACATTACTGATTTACTTGGCTGCAACGCCAAATTATCAGCGGTGTACTGGTCGTAGAACGTGAAAATGTTCAACGACCAGTATATTACGTAAGTGAAGTCTTACATGGACCAGTATATGGCTTAAAGGAAACTAAGACATTACTTTCAAGCCCACAAAGTGGTCGTACCTACCAGGTATCCCCTTGGTTAAGTCCTTGGAAATAGGGACTTGTTAGGACGAATAGCAAAATGGGCAGTAGAACTAGGGACGTTCGACCTCCATTTAATCTCACGAACAACAATAAAGTCTCAGACAGTAGCAGAATTCATTGCTGAAAGGACAAACCCTGAACCTAAGCAGGAACCAGAGTACGAGCATCGCGATGCGTGGACAATGTATTTTGACTTTTCTTTAATGCTCAAAGTCGTCTTGATATCTATATTGGCGAACACATTAAGTACGCCATCCACTTTAACTTTCCGCTACAAACAATGTAGCGGAATATGAAGATTTACTGGCAGGACTTCGAGCAGTTCATTCGCTCGGGATTCACAAATTACTAGTAAAGGGTGATTCTCAACTGGTAGTGAATCAAGTAGTGAAAGAGTATCAATACTCGAGTACCAAGAAGTCGTCTTATCTGGCGGAAGTACGGAAACTCGAAAAATACTTCTTCGGTTTCCAGATAAAACACATTCCTAGGAAAGAGAATATTCTAGCAGACCAGTTGGCACGGATGGCCTCCACAAGGTCAACCGTCCCGTCCGGAGTTTTTCTCGAGCAACTCGATTCACCCTCAGTAGTCGAGCATTCCGAGAACATCAATGATACATCTCTATTGATTATGATAACATAAATGCTCCACAGATTGGTGACGAACAAGGTAGAGATTGGATGACATCGATCTACAATTATCTTCAGCATGACCTAATTCCAAATGCAATGACACATGCGAAAGTGAATAAGTACAAAAAAAAATAAAAATAAACTTCAATTTTATTTTATTTTATTAAACCTATTCATATTCCAAGATTTTTATATAATTTTTTTTTGAAATTTTTGAATTTTTTTTGGATTTTTTCTCTACTTTTCTGTCATCTTCTCTCTCTCCGCTTGCTGCGGTACAACGCGCGCTAGTCACCTAATGCGGCCGGGGTGCGCAGCAGTGCCTGGTGCGAGCCGGTGGCGCAGCAGCTTGCTTGCTGCATGCCGCTGACGCAGCAGGCGGCTCCACGCATAGAGAGCTGCTAGATTCGGAATTTTTGGGACGCTAGAAGGCTAACGGTATCCATAATTCGAAAAAAAAAAAATCCTCCCTGCTGCCTCCTCATCGCGCCGCCGCCATGGCCGCGACCGCGAACTAGCCGGCCGACCCGCCGGACCCTTCCCCCGCCGCCGCAGCCCACCCCGGAGGAGCTGGTGGCCCGCGCTATCGCCCTGTCAAGCCTGCCTTCCTCTGCCCGCCTGCCGTCCGCGAGGCCGCCAAGGAGAAGAGCAAGGCCAGCGGCAGCGCAGGAGGTGCCGTCGTCACGGAGAAGTCCAAGCGCCAGCTCAAGCGCGAGCGCAAGCAGGTAACCAACCGTAGCAGTGGACGCAAGGTGTTTGCTTTAATGCCCCAGTGTTATGGGGCTATGCTCGTTTGGTGCTTGTTGTAATGCCTACGTATAGTTGCTCCGCATTTGGATGGCATTTCCGGTGTGTTTTATCTGTTTCCTAACAAGCTAATTTGTTGTTAAGCACCATGGTATGTGATGTGCAAGTATGACTTGGACAAAATGGTTCCAGATTAAAGGGCTTTCTGTTATAGTTGACGCTATAACAAACATGTCCAGAATATCGGACATGAACGCGTAGTTGTTGCATAGTTTCTAGAAATTTGATGTTTTGAACCTATTTTGAGATGTAGTTATAGAAAATGACAAGTAAGTGAAAAGAAGTAAGAACCACACACCGAATATAAATAAATTTCAACGGCTCCGTACAGGAGCGATGCATCTCTTTGCTGTTTGATTTATCATTTATGCAAGAAGCAAGCTTGTGGACACCTGATTGCCATCTAATGCAAGGGCCGGCTAGTAGCTAGCTATAAGATACTTGGGAAATTTTAAGATTTCTAATTAAAATGTTGGTACTATTTCCTGTATAAAGTTATAATCTTGATCACTATGTGCTTGTGAGACGGATCTGTTTTCTTTACGCACTTATGATCCTTTTTAGTAAGCTGTAATTTTGTCCTTCATCGGTTCACCCTTGTATTTGTATACATTGGTATCTAAGTCAACAATTTTATGTCGTAAGTTGGGAGCAACTTTGTACTAATTATGTTTCTCCTAATGCTTGGGTAGTTGGGTGTCATAAAATAGCCTTGTTTGATCGCTTAATTGTAATTTGTGGTTGCCATGTTACTAGTAAAACCTACAAGTTGAGTTCTGTACCATCTTTTCTCTATGAAATCGTCTCAGATCCAGCCCTGTTGCATACTTGCACTCTGGCACAGTCCGCCCCCGTAATGTGCTTGCGTTATGGTTATGTGTGTGCACAGTATACTGCAGTTATGCAGGCACCAGTTATATTTGTTGTATTAGACTATTAGTGCAAATTCTTTGTCATCAACTTAATTTGGACGCTTATGTACTTCACTAAACTTGTTAGCAGGAACAAAAGTCTCCATCACATCTTTGTATAGAAGTAGGGAAAAGTGGAAATGTGGATTCCTGCAAATACGGTGCTTCTTGTCTTTTCAGCCTTGACATATATGCTTATTTGGCTCAGGTATTGTTTTGTTTGGATCTATTCTTTGCCTTTGTAGATTTGATGTTTTCACTGAACTTTGTAAGCCAGGACTAATTTTGTCATTACTTTCGATGCACAGAAACCAGCTGACCTGGAAGGAATGTGTCCATTTACCGCTCTGTAGCAGTTGTGTCCGTATGGAGTAACTAGTCGATTTTTTAGTACACATAACAGCCATGTAGCTTCTGAAAATCCTCCAGAGAGAAACCATGAGATAAACACTTTGAACAAGGATATTCAAAAGCACTTATGGAAGAACAGATATAAATTTCTCAAGGCCAGTGCCCAGATCAAATTCCTTGGTCTTAAGGTACGTACTTAAATTTTGTCAAGTTCTAATTCTCTATCTGATCTCCCTATTCAACAAATGGGAAGACTATGTTATTCTGCTGAACAAATTATGTAAGTGCAAATAATAGATGACAACATGTTTCATATTAGATGACAAACTTGTTTGTCGTAGAATTACAATATTCGGTGACGGTCGAGAATTCGTCATAATTTTTTGATTATCTGCGATTTAACCTAAATGTTTCATCCTCCGGACTTTCTATGACACACACACTATGACAATACGTTTGACAAAATTTTATATCATAACTAACTTTCTATGATAAAATTGAGCTATCTATGATGTTTACGCTGCATCATGGAACATCAAATCTGTTGTAGTGAATACTGAATCTTACAAAAACTAATTAACCGAATGCCAGGCCTGATGATATGGACTTGTGGAGGCAGTCACTAATATCCTACAGAAGACATGGGGAGTTGCGACATTTATGCCTGACTCTCCATTGTATGTCTTTGGGGACTGTTGGTGATATGTCTTAGAGGCAATCATAGAGATGATTGTATCACATCTATGTTTATGAGCTCCGGAGGGCGAGTCCCAAAGAGGTGATATTTAGCCGCGTGGGTTGCATTAAAGTGAGACATTGTAAAGGCTTTGTAGCAATCATCTTAGTTGCATACATATGGGAGTGTGTTAAACGGATATTATAAGTTGCTTGTCTCTTGTGGGTAAAGTGTGCAAACTTTGTAGAATAAGAAAACTATCTGGATAGCCATGCTCACGATCAAGAGCGATGTCGGGAACTTGCTTGATCTAGCTTTCACTTTTATAAAACAATTTGTGGTTGGAATAGAAAGTTGGGGTTGGGAACCCGGGGAATTGAGATAGCCTGGTCGGGGACCAGTGATAAGTACGGAATGTAACCCGAGAAAGAATATGGGATGGTATAGGAGATGAGATCTCCACTAATACTTTATAATAAAAACTCAGTTTATAAAGCATGTGCTAGTTAAAACCGCTAAGTCTTAGGACTTGCTACTACATAATCAATTTCAATAAATGGCTCTGTGCAACTAAAAGAAACATGGACCTCCCTTGTTTAGTCTTGCATATATAATAATTGCTGTCATGGGCCGGGCTATTGTTCACGCATGAACAGTACACATGGTACTGTAGCACTGCACACTATTTATGTTGGGCCCCACGGGTGCATTAGTTGTTAAGAAATAGAGATAGAGTAGTTAGTTTCCTTATTAGTTGGGTTTACTTTCTTAGAGATGTATTCCATCTAGTAGAGATAAGTTTCTTTAGAAATAAAGATTGTTTCTTAGAGGTTAAGTTGGGTCGTACTTATAAAAGGGATATCATGTATCTATTATCAACTAAGCAAAAAAGATGAATTAATTTAGTCTCCCTCTCAAGGTTCTATCATTCCAGTCTATAGTCTAATATCTCATCCCAACTAAGCCGACGCCACTCGGCCTTTTTTCTGGCGGTGTTTACCCTGTTATGAACTAAGGTTTATGATATTTGGTATCAGAGCAGTCGATCCCTTCTCACCACTTCTGCTACCATGGTTATGGCGACAGATCAAACCATCAGACCTGTCGCCGAGTCGTTGGCTATGATAAAGGCTAACGCCAGCAAGATGGCCATGAGTACTAACAACAATGACAAGAAGATGGCGGCCATCTTCCTCGACATTCATGCCACTTTGGAGAAGATGATCGTGGCGACGATAGCAAAGCCTCCCACTGCAGTGGCGATGCCTTCTGCAGAGGTGGTGACGCCTTCCACGACGGTGACGGAACTACCTCCGGCAACTGCGGCGGCGCAACCACTGGTCGACGTAGAGAAGATGATCACAGTGGTAGCGATGCTGCCGCACTTCCACGTCTTACTGTTACGCTACCGAAGCTCGCCGCGGTCCTGTCGAAGTTCGTCATGGCCACGGCGGCGCTGCCAGGGTTGCTGCCATGCCTGCCGCAGCGACCGGTGAGTTTGCCACTACCACGTGTGGTGGCAACGATCTCCAAAGACTCATGTAGCTATCACAACCTCTCGTCAATATGGGGTCTCCAAGGGCTTCAGTCATGGCCGCCACCACAGCTCGAGGACGAGCTGTCACTAAAGGAGGGGAGTAGTTGTCATGGGCTGGGCTACTGTTCACGCATGAACATTACACACACTGTAGCGCTACACACTATTCATGATGGGCTCCACGGGTGCATTAGTAGTTAAGAAATAGAGATATAATAATTAGTTTTTTTTATTAGTTGGGTTTACTTCATTAGAGATGTATTCCATCTAATAGAGATAAATTTCCTTATAAATAGAGATTGTTTCTTAGATGTTAAGTCGGGTCGTCCCTATAAAAGGGATAGCATGTATCCATTATCAATCAAGCAAGAAAGATGAATTAATCTAGTGTCTCTCTCAAGGTTCTATCATCCTAGTCTAGTCTAATCTCTCATCCCAACCAAGCCGACGCCGCCCGGCCTTCTTCCTGGTGGTGTTTACCCTGTTATGAACTAAGGTTTATGACAATTGCATTGTGTGTTAACTTACGAGTACGGTTGTGCATTCATGCTTGCTATTTACATTATTTTAGTCAGTAAGTACAAAAGAAGGAGGTTACATGGACAATTAAGAACATTGGACAAGACTGAAGATTAAGAAGGCCAAGAACTAGGTCGCGAGCTCCCAGTCGATGCCGGTGGGTATATCGTGAGGGTTCCACACGTTATACTTTGATTCTACTTCCACACTGGTTCTCTAAAAGTATTTGGCATGTCCGGCCATTCTGCTAGCTAAAAGCTATAAGGTATATTTACAATTTATTTAATATTATACAATAGCTTTACATCTTCGTGATATGTGTTTGAACCAACAATATAACTGTAGTGCTATCTACTGATCTAGAGAATGACACAAATTAACACAGTAGGTCCCAAGTTACAAATTTGGAGTCCGACAACTAGTGACTTATCGACTAGCACATGTATTGATTGATGATTATGTTTCACCGGCCATGGATATAGGGATATCGAATCAATAATGTGAACACATGTTAGAGGATATGGTGTTGGATTGACCCACCTTGGGACACTATTGAGATTGTTATGATTTTATGTATCATCAGTTGATCTCAAGCAATGATGATGTATGATCCTTAGATATGAGATCAACATAGTTTCCTATATATGTAATAGTGCAATTTGGGTTACCAAACACTACTCTGTAACTGGGTAGTTATAAAGGCAGCTTTCGGATATGCTATGAAACATGTGGAGGAATATGACTGGTCGGATATGGGATTTGCCCCTCCTAAAATAACAGGAGAGACATCTCTAGGCCCCTCGATGTGGTCGGATAAAGAAAGTGCATGACTATACCACTAGTGGTCGAAGAGTCGACCACATGAAGTTATCCAACACTTGATCGAGAAAGTATTGAACAGTCCATGGATGATAAATTATTTCACATGGAGTTCAACCAGACAGCGTGTGGCAAAGAGAGAATACACGAGCATGCCGTTCAGTTCGAACAGATACAGACTAGTCGTATGGAGATACGAGTTGGTGGTAGACTGATCAAATATGATCATTAACTGGTCGTAAACTAGTCGTAAGGAGTTACGAACTAGTTAGGACTAAATATGAACTTGTCGTGTAGAGATACGAGCTAGTCGTAAGTGATAAGGATCTACTCGTAGATCATATTGCATTAAAGTTCGTCCGATATAATTTATATGTATTCGAGAATCCTTATGTTCTGCTAGGAACCGCTAACGACTTATGGTCGGAAAGGTGTTTCCGAATCACAACCGATTACGCATGAATCTACAGGGTCACACACTTAACGGGTTGAAACAAATGTGTTCGGATAGGATCTGTCATGTGCACTATATAAGGAGATGCATGAAGCTGTTGGGACACGCGAGATAGACATGACAAAGACAACGTGAGTTGCTCCACCGAAAACCTAGCCGCAATCTTTTGGAGAGCCCTACCGTGCGAGTTGGTGCTAGCACACTGGCGTATGGTGTTCCATCCCTTGGACGTGTGGATACTGTAAATGCGCTACTGCGGTTGCTGTTGCACTCAAGGATGACGCACGATCTTCGCGAGGAACATCAAAGCTTGCTGGAGGAGACGATTGGCATCGAGGACGTTGGACGATCGACTACGACCACTTCATCGATGCGCTCTATGTTGGATCTGGCTGCTCCAACTCTTCTTCCGCTACACTGCGCGTCTAGTGGTAACGATATATGATATCTTGCTTGTATGACATCCTAGTTTACGTGGTAGAATTTTTTAATTATCAGCTAGCGTAGCCCACCCGTATCCTTTTAGGAACTCCTAGTTCGCCTTTTACAGGGAGGTCACAAGGAGTCCTTTTTCATCTAGGAAACCTTATGAAGTTAAAACTCCCTCAGATTCTTGATTCCTCGCGGAGTACACACCTGATTTCGTGGGGGTGAAGAATCTAGACCCGTCATTATGAGTTAATCGAGTATTTTGGTAATTAAGGACAATCGTTATATGGACTAATATTTTCCATGAGTTGTTGAAACAGATTGAGTCCCATGGTGATGAAGACTTTAGGTGACATCGTGAGCTGATTGTCATCAAGTCAAGATTCGTGATAAATGATCTCATCATGTGTTGATGAGCATCAAGACAAGATCTCGAAATAAAGAAGATCATCATGTGTTGATGATATAAAAAATAAGACCCTGAAGTAAAGAAAATCATCATGTGTTGATGATATTAAAGATAAGATTTCGAAGTGAAAAAGATCATCATATGTTGATGATTATCAAGTCAAGAACCCGGACTTGAAGTGAAGATGTTCGTCATCAAGTGATCACTCTAAGATGGATGCTCAAGGCAAATGTATGATTAACATAGGCTAAGTATGTGTTCCTAGTTTTTTTTTTACTGGTCTCGGTGTTTAGTTGAAAGACTAGATTGCTAGTATAGGTTGTCGTACTATTAAGAGGGGTCTTTGTCTAGTAGCTTGAGTCTCATCATGTATTGATAGCTCATTCCTACTTGCTCTAGCTCTTCTAGGCATGATGCTATTGTTTGCGAATGCGTTTTGTAAATAGTTAAAGCTCATGCATTAACTCTTTGTAGCATGAGATTATAATTTACAAATATGTTTTGCAAATGGCTGAACTTCATGCACCTACTCCTTGCGGCATGATACTAAAGTTTGTAAATGTGTTTTGCAAATTGTTGAAGTTTATGCATTATTCCTTGGCATTATCTAAGATTGTTTGTTGCTCTTTTCTTAGACTTAGGCTATATGTTGGTTTTCTTCCTCCCGGAAGTTCGGACTGACCGGGGGTCTAGTCAGACCGGGCCCTGTCAGGGCGGACTGACTGGGAATTGTCTGCAATAGCTAGACCGGGTTTCACTGTTTTATAGCCATTTTCTCCTCCAACAGCTAGTTTTGGTGTGTTGGCTATAAATATCCACCTTGGCTGGTTGAGAGGTAACTCTTAGCATCCCATTTTCACTCTTTTGGGCTAGTGTGAGCCTCTCCTCTTAATTGTGCATGTGTTGCACCTTGTGAGCAAAAGGAGAGGTTCTAGTTGCATGTGTTGCAACTAGAATTGGATTGAGCATCCAATTGTGCATGTGTTGCACTTGGTGAGAATCAAGCAAGAGGCTTGACTTATTAATCTTGGTGTTTGCCGACACCTAGACGATGTGGAGTTGTCGTGGTTCAGTAATCTTCTCAAGAAGTTTGTGAGAAGGTTTGACGTGTTGTGAGTGGTTTGGTGCTCGTTATCTCCGGAGTGGAAGAAGAGCAACCCCGAGTGGATTGAGGTGTTGGTTTAATTCGTAGAGCCGGTCCAATTAATTTGGGCTTATCTCAACATGGATTAGTAGAGATTAGTAAATTTCTGAACACCACGGTAAAACATCATTGTGTCGTTATGGTTTGTTCTCTTGTGATTTACTTTGTGCAATTTACATTCGTAGAATTAAACTGATTGCATGTCAAACTAGGATCGTAAATCTTGACTTTGATTTAGGGTGTTGGTGTGCTTAAGGGAAACTAGAATACTTAGGTTTTAATTGCGCAAAACAGATTTGACTTTTGTTTTCATTTTAGAAATCGGTTTTAGCCTTAGAAATTTTTAGAAACAACTATGATTTATTGTTTGCTATGTGATGACAGAGAATCAGCCCACATTAACACAAAATACAACACACTTGAGATTTAGATATTTGTCAGCCAATCTAACATGGCGTTCATGCTATTCACACCACCACTTGATAACATGCCATATATATATATATATACACACACACACACTCCCTCTTTGTATAAATATATGTTGTTTTGGACTTAGGAATGGCCCACAAGAGCTTTGGTTACTAATTTATATTGCAATATATGGGTAAAATCTACGAAAATATAGTATCTTGAAAATATTTTTGTGACAAATCTATTAGCATCACTTCACTAGGCCAATCCAAATGTATTGGTCATATTTGTAGCCAAAGTTTGAAAATTTTGAATAAAAGTCCTCCAAGGCGACATACATTTTGTATATGGAGGGAATAATTTTATAAATGAGCAGGCCACATAACACCTCAAAGACTAAGATTATCACATCATTTGATCTTTAGCAACCGCCGATTTGCAACCGACGAGGATAGTTTGCCGCTGGTTCAACGACTGAAGGTAACCGGGATTGCTATCCTCTTCCGTAGGATCTACGGTGGTACGATATTAGGAGCGAAAATCGAAGATTTAGATCAATCGCTACAGCTTTTTTACTTCAATGATTTTTCATCTTGTAGAACATATTTTGCTATTTTCTACCGTTGTTGAAGGCAACACAATGTTGTTACACAAGCCTATCCCTTCCACGTGTGTCCGTTTCCCTAGCGATCTATGGATGGACACCCTCGACACCACCAACTTCATGGGTTGTCTTACCTGGGAAAGGCTCCATTGCTTCAGCGAGTGATTCTGTGACAGGTGCCGTTGTTGAAGGCAGCACAATGTTGTTACACAAGCCTATGGCCTCTTATTTATGAGATTGTCCTTACTAACTTGAATGTAATGATACTGCTGAGCGTTGAGATAGTCTGTTTGATCTTCACGTTACAGGATCAAGAATAAGTACAACATGACGAATTGATAGCGTCAACCACTATCTTGATGTAGTAATCTGTGATAAAAGAATTCGTTCAATCACACGCTTCGATCCCGTTTAGTTGACCACGCAAAAGTAGATGTGACATTCTTCTTGTAAAACACATGAATCACAGGAGCGGAGGTATTCCTAAGAAAATCGCACAATTCTCAAAAGGCGCGTAACATAAACCTAACAATAAGCAATATTAGCTATCTTAAAATAAAATAAAGTGGTCTCTATACAACGTAGGGATACATGGGAATTTATAGCTGGAGGCTCCTACGGATGATAAACAAATGTCATTAAGATAAACTAATTGGAACCATCTCCGAGAACAACTAAACTTGTAAACAAATTATTTAAATGATGTTCATAGTTAATCCTCTTGGCTTCGGTCGTGTAGGACTCGTACACAGCAGGCCTTTTGCGTGGAGATTTATCTCTACTATTTAAAAATTAGAGTTAGTGGTCGTCCGTCCTCCCCACCTTCTCACACCTAACATTCTCTACTGACATGTGGATCACGTTATCAGCAAACTATCTCTTCGCATCGTCCTCCCTAACCTCTGTCCCTCTTTCCTGACATGTGGACTATGTTATCAACAAACTATCTCCTTGTATCGTGCGCTCACTGCTCCTTTCCTAGCATCGCTTGTGACGCCGCCGCACTTCCTCCTCTCCGCCCTTGCCCCCGCCCCCGCTCTTCTACTTTGTTCCGTGCGCCTTCGCCCCGTCGTAGTGGCGAATTCAGGATAAAAAAAAATGAGGGAAGGCTCAACCGCTCAGGGCCTCGAATGACGAAACTAATTCGTAACAAACATAATCTTGTATTTTTGTGCAATCAAATTCATAGTTTCATACATGAATAAAAGCAAAAAAAAAAAAAGAAAAGAAAGAGAAATGCAATGAATGTATCTCGCTAATAGAAATTGCATTCCCTAAAATATGTAAATATGGTTTCAGTAGGTAACAATTACACAGAGTTGGAGGAGTACTACTAGAATTGCTTGTGAAATAATGACATAGAGTTCGTTTATCCATTATTGCAATTTGTAAACCTATGAATAAATTGCAAATTAACCATATACCATAATGATACAATACCACACTACATTATATCCTAACAAATTGCTAATCAACAAATTGATGAATAAATTATGACTTATGAGTATATGAAGTTACTGCTGTAGTCGGAGGAGACTTCAATCTTGAATCTTCAATTGACCCTTGACAGCCACACCGCCTCCGACTCCCTCCCCAAGCGAGTTCCCCTCCAGGGCCCACCGCCTCCGGCTCCCTCGTCGCCGCCTCCGGCTGACCGTCTCCCCCACCAGGCTCCAAGTTCGCGCTCCCTGCCTCGGCCTCCCTGAGAGTGAGCTCCCTCCCTCCTCGACTCCTCGGCCTCCGGGCTCCAGCTACAAGCGGCGTCGCGGACCACCTCCTCCGGCACCTCCCCCGCCTCCTCCGGCGCTCGGCCCCCGCCTCCTCCGAATCCGGCTACAAGCGGTGTCGCGGACCGCCGCGGCTCCCAGGCCTTCCTCGCCTCCTCCGGCGCCCGGCCCCTGCCTCCTCCGGCGCACAGCCCCCGCCTCCTCCGGATCCGGCTACCAGTGGCGCCACGCCGCCGCCCCAGCTCCCTCGGCCCTCTGCCCTCGGTGCGTGACTGTGTGCTTTCCTTTCGAATTCCGATTGGAGTTTTGCGATTTTGGAATTGAGAAATTTTGGAATGGGGATTGGGGAATGATTTGCAGAGGTGGGGATGTGGGAAGAGCTTGAGGGTGTTGGGTCTGTGGGCTTCGCCGCTTCGGAAAAGGCCCATTAGCGGATCAGTCCATGTATTTCTTCCTACTCGAAAACGAACTCGGGGGAGCTCAGTCAGTCGGCCATGGCGATGCCCGGAGTTTGCTCGGGGGTGGGGGATTCCGGTGACGGCGGAGGGTAGGCTGAAGCCTGTTGAAGCCCCCCCCCCCCTGCTAGAATCGCCCCTGCCCCGTCGGCTGTCGCTGCTTCCATCGGCCGCATTTGGGTGGGTTTTACTTTGTCCTCTCCGCTCTCGTTCTACTTCGCGCGTTTTGACAAATTAGAATATATTATATTTACTTAATTGATAAATTATTATATTTATAAGATGTTTTTGTAACAACGACCGAACACTTAAATGTAAATGTAGAAGCAGCAGGCCTCGGACCTGGTCCTTGCTTCGGCCTCGACAGGGAGCAGCATGCATACGGAAGTTCCGACGCATGCATGTGGTTGATAATCATTTTGCTGGTGTTTGCTCTCCTTCCCACGTGATAATTACTAGGTCTTTCATGCATGAGACATGGTGGGGTCCACAATCAGTCATGTCGTCTCTTGGCTGAACTTCCTGTGAACGTGCCCTTGTGTGCATGTAGCAAACTACTGCCTCTGCCCTGTTCAAAAAATACACGACGTTTTAGAAATCGATAAGGTATCTATCATGCAACTTAAATCGTTACTTTTCATGTGAATAGAAACAAATTCTATAGTAGACCCCTCACATCGAGTTACGATAACTTTATCCGCACACAAAAAAAATGAAATCATTCTTGCACTTAAATCCTTCATCTCAAACTAAAATTGGAGTAAAGCCTTCACTTTTAAACAACAAAACTATAGAAAGTATGATGCTAGTCGCCACTAAAGTGTCATCAAATTTTGGATACATGCAAACCTCCATCTTAGACTCTACATGTGCAGATCTTGCTACAATAACCCGTAGAAGACGACGGATTGTCGAAGAAAATACAAACAGTTAATCTCGCATAGATGCCACTAATAATAGACACAACGACCTACGTTGCAATGAACTCCACCTCCAATGAAAAATATACAGAGCTGACATCACAATCTCTCGATTGAAAACGACGATCGACTGAGGCAGAAGATCTACGGACGGCTCCTTTTATCTATTTTCTCTCTGTATGACGTGAGAGAGACTGCCTCTTCCCCCCTCTCTGATGGCAATCAATGCTGCGCTGCGCGTCTCTCTCGCGGAAAAAAGAAGCGAGGCAGTGCTGAATCTGACGCTCCGTCCTTGTTTTCTTTGCGCGACGCTCTGGCCGAGGCCGGCTGCCAATTAATGCGGCGAAGACTACGGAGCACGGACGTCGAGGATGGCGAGACTTTGAGGTGTTTGTACGAGCGAGATACGCCAACGTCTCGACGACCGCAAAACTTCTTCGTCGAGCAACGATGTCGCGCGGATTGGATTGTCGGCGCGGATGATCCGCACAGGTGCTGCCTTTGATGCGACGTGATGCCGTGGTTGAAGACGCGCCGGTGGTGCCGCGCGATGGCCGCCTCCGGGAGCTGAGATAACGCGGCGGCAAGGCTTTCGAAACCGGAGTTCTCACCGAAAATATAATACCGGAGGATACGTATTTTACGAGAAAACAATCTTAAAAAAAAACCACAAACGTTTTCATGAAAACGATATCGCTGTATTGAGAAGATATTTACAATAAAGTATAATACTTTGGTCCAACACTGAGGCTAAAATACCACTAAACAATACTACCTATTAATTTAAAACAATATATTACAACCGTTTTCATCAACTCGTCCACATATCCCAATAAAACAGTAAACACGACACAATAAGTATAAGGATCAACAAACTGGATGGTAATACTGAATAATCAACCAATAATTATAAAATAGTCCCAAAACGAGTCTAATGAATAAATAAATCAAATCTCAAACCGTTCATCCAAAGTTTATCAAGTCTAATGAATCCTAAATTTAATATCATCACACTAGATCGAATATTTCATAGCAATATGAATCAGGTAATTGTGTTGGTTGTAAGCGAGCCATGTGAGCTATTCACTCCCATGCGAGATGTTGTTAACGTCCACCTACAGTAATAATAGAGTAAGGCTGAGTCTACAACCCAGCAAGAACATAATAAAACCATACACAAACATTTTATCAACCATAATCACTAATATCATCATCAAGAATTTATTTATTGTCATGCTCATACTCAATTAACATCTCTCATGTACTTAATTTAGCACAATTAACATCTCATGTATGCAATGAGCCATTATGCTTATGCTCAGATCTAACTCTATCAGCCGATGTCGGTATAGCGGAGTGTTCACCTGTCAATGAACCACTATATCATTCACTCCAATGATGTTCATACCGAAGTAGGATTTTATCTAGAGCACTATGGACTAGTTATGTATCTTTCTCACCGACCTTACTGGAATAGTTGCATGATTTTTCCACCGATCTAACTTGTGCAACTCCTGTCATGGTGAATGTAATTGATACAACCCTATCTAGAAGTTTGGCGGTGGGATGGTGGCAAAATGCTCGAGGAAACATTCCTTGGACAAGCAATTAAAACACACTAAAAAATATATCACCACAGGACCAAAACATCGAACTAATCTCCATCAAATCTACACGCGAAAACGACGCCTTTAACTTAACTTTTTTGGGCGCACTACCCGCTGTACCAGTAGTAAAACGACCATAGCTCTCTCATCTGAACACCAACCATATATATATATATATATATATATATATATATATATATATATATATATATATATATATATATTGAAACCCCACAAAATTATCTATAGTTTTCTAGTTATGCAAAATAACTGAATTTGCCATTTAGTTCCCTGTTTTTAACCCAAAAAGTTTACACCAGAATCTGCCAGAACAATCAATTCACATTCTAGTATCTATTTTTCTATAACTTTAAAAGTAGTAAACAATGGTAGTTCTAGAAGCTACTAAGCATTACCTAGCTTACTAAAGTTATGACAATAATTAGCCCATCCACTCTATAGCTGTCATTGACGACCGTTTTTGTTTATTGTTAGCGCATGCTGCACGTTCTTTAAGTGAATAATCTTCCCTGAATTAAGTCTCAAATTTATCATACCAACAACAAGAACAGAAGCATGCGACCTGTTCTCTATTAGGATGGAGGCATTTCCGACTGCTTGATAAGAAGAAAACAAGAAAAATATCAAAACATACGCAATCATTAGCTCCAGTATCAACACAACAATTAGTGGATTGATATGCTAAAACAACGACTGGTGAATTACCATACCCTCCTGTTGAGGCCTTGCCTATGATCACGTTGATAACCTTTTTCTTTGGCTGTTCAATATCCTTGCTCTTGCAGAAACAACAGTCCTTTGTCATATCACCGTTTTTTCCGCACACAAAGCAGGTGATGTTCCTTGTAGACTTCTTCTCAGTTTTCTTCTTAAAGCTAGCTATCTTGTTTGGTTTAAAGCCTTTGTTTTTCTTGCCATATCTTTTATCTATGATATTTGCAATGATCTGATTGTTCTGACTGGAAGTTCTTGGCGCATCTTTTGCTCTTGTCTTTTCTTTTACATCAAGGGCATCAACGAGATCCTCAATAGATATCTCTTCCCTCTTGTGCTTTAAGCTAGTAGTAAAATTCGGCCATGAAGCAGGAGGTTTCGCAACAATACCCATAGCCACAAACTTAGGAGGCAAAACACAACCTAGATGCGCAATCTCGCCGACCAGTAGCTAAAGCTCATGAAGCAACTATCGACTTAGCATCATCCATGCTGTAGTCGAAGAATTGCTCACACATGTAGAGCCAGCAATCAGCCTCAGCTTCCGTATATTTGTGCTTTAGTGCATCCCACAACTCTATGGCGGACTTGAAGTCCATGCACACATCATAGAGCTAATATGCCAGTATAGTTAGAATGCATCCAAGAGTAGTGTTGTTTTTAGTGTCAAACCGCATAGTCTGATCAACTGTAAATGGATACTGTAGATGGATCACCCACTGCAGCCCCAAAGATATGAGCCAAAACCTGACCTTAGTCTGTCATCTACGAAAGTTCTGACCAGAAAACCTCTCAGGTTTCATAGCATCAGAAGCACCAACCATTGCCGAATCACAAAAATATCCATAATAAAATTTCTGGATTGTTGTATATTGACAATAAATTAATTCTAAATTTTATTATGAGGCAAAGATCATATAAAATTAGAGATGTATAAAGCAATACTAACAACAAATAACTCATTGCACTTCTAAACATATACAATAACAAGATTATAATAGAATAGTTTCGTCGCACAACCAACTTACAGTCGGGCTTGTTGAAGAACAAGAAGCTGCACAGACTCAAAGTAGTGCAGAACGTAGATGAAGTAGCACAACGAGCGGTCACGCAGATGCGCTGTTCAGAAACCTTATTGTCATCCCGTGCAAGTGAATTATGCGACAATGGCTTAGAGATACCCGCTCACCCTTCTTCCCGGTGCATGCCGAGTAGAAGGGACGACTTGGTTCGACAGCATAACTCTCCAGCACATTAGAACAGAGAGGAAGAAGAAAATGGAAGCGGATCAATCGATCTCTGGTCTAGATGTCTCCAGATCTTTTAAAGGTCAAGACAACTAGTCTCTAGTAACTGCATAATAAATCACATATTAAACCAATGGCAACTACTAATTCAAAACAAATTAATTGTAATTAAGCAGTGTTTATCAGTTTCTGATTACACACTGGTCTACAGCTTCGGCCAATGTATTTTGATTGTATTATTTTGACCACACTGGTCTATGAATCCAATCACTGTTGGGTTTGCGGTCTCGTGGGGCTACGAAAACGAGAGCTGGCAAAGAGTTTGTTTCGATAGTCTGTGTATATCGGTATATAGATAGAGCTCTTCTTTGCATATACTTTATTTATTTGTTTTGGACGTAGAGGATATCCTCTACCCTCACCATTATAATATGTGTGGGCTATATGATAGACCCATAAGATCTTTTGTTTTCTCTCTTGATTAACGTGAGAATTTCTATAAAATTTTTGCTGGTTTAAGGATTATTGTAGGATTTTTTACTCTTCAAAGGGAAGAATGTGTCATTAAACTCACCAATCTCACTGGTTGTTTGTAGATATATAGATTTGGGGAGCCATCAATTACATATTTTTCTTGACGAATATGTAATTCCTGGTCAACTGTATATATTGTTCAAATATTCTTCACACAAAAAATATCTTAGGACACCAGCCAATCAGTTTAGTGTGGATCGTGATTTAATTGCAAAAAACCACAATCAACAGTTTTTTTAAAATACATTCATCTATTATATGGCGTCAAATAATACAAAAAATTCAAAAAGTCTATAAATACCTTTCAAAAAGGCCCGCAGCAAGGCACGAGAATGACCTAGTTATGTATGAAATTTCACCGGCTTACTGATTTGGTGGCAGATTTTGTCTAGATCAACAAGTTTACCAAAGATAATAGATCTTGTCGAATTTGTGTAACCAATCCTCGTTGACCCAAACTTACGCTCACGGCTCACGCTGCAGATCCATTAGTTTGAATGGTCTGATTCGAGTCTTAGTAACAGATGGTGTGGGTTTAGGGTGCAATCAGAGTGGATACCATCGGATATCACTCATCCCGTATCCTATTTTATATTTTTTTATTGGAGCCGGAGTCGAATAGCCATTTCTCCATTTCGTATTCGCTCAGCGAGCCTTCGGTCGGTCGATCGGACGGACATTATCCGCTTCTTTTGTACCCCAACACAGGATATTACATAGTAAGGGTGCAATCAGAGCGAACACAGAGATACTAATTGCTGAAACGTCGAATGAAAAGCAATCAATATCCCCTACCTGCTCAAATGCAGCAATCCACCTACTTTTATCGTGTTCATAAGTGAAATCACAACATGTTTTTATCATACCGCTTGATATACGGATAAATACGAATGGATATCGCTCATCCCATATCATATCCTATATTTTTTCCTCGGAATCGGAGTCGGACACAGATAATACTAGATAACTATTTATATCTTTTGTATTTGTTCCGCAAGCATTCGGTCGATCAAAAATTATCCGGTCCTTTTGCATCCCTACGTAGGTTGAACAGAACTAAAGTATCGGAAGGTCTCAAATCTGTTGAGGAATTATCGCTGGCGAGTTCAGTTCGAATGATAACCTCGTAGACAAACATAGAATCGCATCAAACAATACAAGAAGACAAGAACATAATAGTAGATTGAACACAGAGATGTATGGGGTTTCTTGCTTCTCTTTATTGCTCTTCATACGATCAATCCTTTACAATGACTAGCACCCCTATTTATAGTCTACAGCCCTTGCTAGGGTTTGGGATGTGGTGCCCATACATGGACCGGCTGCTGGGCCGAGTCCATAGTTTCCCAACACTCCCCCTTGGGCATTGTAGGATCAAGGATAACCGACTAGAGGGGGGTGAATAGGAGGTTTCTAAAAATTATAGATCAAATTAAACAATTTAGCAAGATGAACTAAGCAAAGCTATCTATCACAAGATATATGCTACAAAATAAATTGCAATAAGTAAAGACAAGAAATAACCGCAATGGGACAAAGATGTTTTTCCCGTGGTATCGAAGATTTGTCGATCTTCACTAGTCCACGTTGAGGAAGCTTGACTCGATCAAGCCAGCTCCACAAATTAAGCCTTCCCTCGTAATTACTTGGTTGTTCTTCATCCTCTCCGGAGTTGGTGAACACCGACCAATTACAACCGGCGTCGGGCCTATTCACAAACTTCTTGAAGAGATCACCGCGCAACCTCCGCCAAGCCGTTTAGGTGCCGACAAGCACAAAGAGAATAGACCTTGACCTTCGCTTGACGGAAACCAAGAACCAAAGGATCAACTAGAATGCAATGCTCTCGGTTTTGCTCACAACATCACAAATTTATGCAAATAGAGTAAATGAGGAGTGAGGAGAGTGCTCTAAACTCAAGTGTATTGAATGAATGCTCAGCAACTTACTACTTGAGCTGGTGGGGGTGCATTTATACCCCTCACAATCAAATATGACCGTTACATGAAGAATCCAAAAAATTTCAGGAAAATCGGAACTTCCGCCATGTACCATGCGGAACTTCCGCCCTTGCATCGAGTGTACTGTAACGGTCATTACAGTGGCATTAAAGTCTTTGATTATAGCCATTGGATTTATGTGCGGAACTTCCGCCAACTAAAATTAGGTCCGTCCGATAATAGGAATCTCCGCTCATATCATGGCGGAACTACCGCACTTGCGAAAAATGGCTAAGTCCCCAAAAGGGTACTTTCTTGAAAAACACTCCGCAAAAAATTCAGAGCAACCGATGATCGGAAGTTCCGCTCATATCGTGCTGGAACTACCGCACTTCCAAAAATCGGCTAAGTCAAGAAAAAGGGTACTCTCTAGAAAATACGTTCCGCGAATTTTTCGAAAGATCCGCCTAGCGGAAGTTTTGAAGTTATCACGCCGGAACTTCCGATTATATACTGAGAGGATGATTTTGATTTTAAAACCAGACCAAGAGAGCATGCATGATCCTAAGTTAATCCAAAGGCATAATGAAGTGCTTTCAAGCTACTAGTCAAGCTCCCCCTTAATAGTACGATATTTATTCTAAAATCCGATCTTCCACCATACTCCAAAGAAAGGTAAAACTTAAAAGGGTCCTAGTCTATTTGTACCTTGCCCTTGAGACAAACTCTATTTTCTTGATATTCTTTGACATGCAGCTCCTTGATTTGACTTTGTCATTTAGGACTATGCCTTGTAATCCCTTCAACAACCCTTCAACAAACATATTAGTCCCATATTCACATAATGTCATTAATTTCCAAAATACATTTTTAGGAGCCTAGATGCTTTCAACCTCCCCCTTTTTGGTAATTGATGACAACACAATAAAGATGTGAGAGATATTGAGTTTGAAACAGAAAGCTCCCCCTTAACATGTGCATATTGAATATAAGATAATGCAAAGCACATGTTTGGATTTTCAGAAAATTTTGGCGGAGTTTCTATAGATTGTTGATACTTGAAAAGAGCAATATCGAATGACAATGTTTGGAGATAATGAATTCAAATATCATAGGCATTCAACATCATAACCATAAACTCAGATCCAAGTACAACAAAAGAAATATCCAAATAACATGAGATATCATCACAGGCAAAATATAATCAAAGTAATTACAAACCACACTTAATAAATGACAGTCTATTACATAATAGACAAGTTCCCCCAAAGCTCTCACACTGACTCACTCCTATCCTCCTTTGTCATCAAGTGACAAAAAAAAAACGCTTCACTCTGCAGGGTCTTGCGGAGGATCACGAGAAGGAGAGCGGAGGCGTCGACGTGTAAAACGGATGGGAGGAGGAAACTACTCCGCAAAGCTGGCGGAGAGGGCATCCAACCTGGAGGTGGTAGCAACCTCAAACGCATCCAACCGAGTGTTGGTTGCTGCCTGAAAGGCCTCTTGAGATGCTTTCATCTCCAAGATAGTAGCATAAATTTGATCAAGCGTGGCCTGACCTTGTGGAGGGGTAGCAGCAGGGGCAGCTTCAGGTTCTTCTGCTGGAGGGTGCCGAAGGTTTGCAGGAATAGGAGGACCCTCTCTAGGCTTGTAGAACTTGTGGGGCGATGGCGTAGCTCCATTGTAGTCAGTTTGACGAATAATCATGGCCATAATATATGGAGCAAAATTTATCCTCTTGACCTGATCATTCTTGGAGGCATCAATCTCCCTCACAACAACATCAACCACATCAAATTTTCTTCCATGCATAATGCAGTCCATAATGTTCCATACATGCCCCCTTATTGCATCATAATTCCCGCTCTTTGGCAATATAGTATGGTTAATTATCCGATTTACCAAGCTGGGAATAAGGAGAAGACCGGTGATCTTACCAGGGACATATCTTTGAGTGGTGTCATAGAATTCAGTCCAAGCATGAAGAGGAAGAACATGTCTATCATAAATCTACTCAAATCTGCTTGACTCTATATCCAAGGCACTCTCAAAAGCATGTTTTGTGCAGGGGTATTTGACTGTCCCTGTCATCCAGGTAAGCTGAGAGAAATCTGGAGAAATGTGCACTGTGGCATAAAATTGACGAATGATTTCGACACTGTAATTGCATTTAAGTGCCACAAAGTCATGGATCCCAGCTCGCTGAAAGATTCTATATGTGCCCTCATACTTGTCCAGCCCACTAAGGTATGACCAATTTATACACTTATGATCGGCAAATGGCTTGTTGGGTCCATAGAAGAGTTCATACACTTGCCTCTGAAAGTTGGTGTGAGAGCGAGGATCGTCACAGTTGTGAGGTAGCGAATACTGATCTTTATGCCGAAGAAGAGTATAGTCATCGACTGTCAGTGATTTAAGGTCAATATGTGGTTCCTCGGGCTCTCCCAATTCATCATCAGATTCCGATTGAGAGTCCTCATCCGATGCACTCGCCTCTGTATCTGAGTTCGCAGAATTTTCTCTTTGGTCCTCAATGGCTTTCATTTCTTCTTCTTGTTCTAAGGGAGGTGTTTGAGAAGATGATTGGTCGGCATCCCCATAGGACTTCTTGATAGTTCGTCGTGTCTTAGGCATCTTCAAAACACATGAATGAAGTGTCAAAGATAGATTCAAATGAAAGAGATGAAAGTTCTATTCTTGTCAGGAAAATCGGAAGTTCCGCAATTTTGAACGCCGGAACTACCGATAGCGGAAGTTCCGCACTTCAACAGCGGAAGTTTCAATTATCCTGGGTCGATTCTAGGGCAACTAGATTTGTGGATTTTTAGAGTTTTTGATGGATTGAGTCCATGAAATCGATGCATATACATCATATAACACGGAATAAACCTATTTGCCCAAGAAATTTTCACAGAAATCATCCACATTTGCATTTCCCCAAAAAATTCATATCTAGGGTTCATGAGAAGGGAAAATCAAGAGGGAAAGCGATTTTACCTTGAGAGACAAGGGGATAAACCCTAGAGATGCAATTGATCGGATGGGATTGAAGAAAAGCCAAAGAAAAACCATGATTTTCGGTGGAGAATTGATGTTCTTCGGGAGAGAAGAAGAGAGGGCACGGAAAGACTGAGAGAAAAAGGGGCGGCTGCAGGAGAGAGAAGTTCCGCAGGGGAGTTAATGCCTCCCAACTGTCGAAAAACAGAAGTTTCACAATTCAACAGCGAAAGTTCCAGAAATCGGAAGTTCCGGACCTGGAAGGCCGGTAGTTCCGATTATCCTGACACTTCACGAAGAGAGTGCTGAATTTGATGATTTTACAAATAATCCTTAGTTTTGCACTCAACTAAGTATTATTCATGATTATTATGCAACAAGAAGACTAATGTCTATCTAAGAAAATAATTTTTTTTTCAAACATATCACATTTGGAGCAAAAATTTGAGAAATAACACCTTAAAAATGACAAAAATGCAACTTAGGCCCAAAGTGCATGTGACAAGAGTTCAAGCAACATTTGAATAGTCAATAACATTTAACTCATTCCTCAACAAGCAAAAACGGCCTTCATCTAAAGGTTTGGTGAAAATATCCGCTAATTGGTTTTCGGTGCATATGTGGCTAATTTCAATATCTCATTTGCACACATGATCTCTTAGGAAATGATGACGGATATCTATATGCTTGATTCTTGAGTGTTGGACAGGGTTGTTGGCTATTTTTACTGCGCTATCATTATCACACAAAAGAGGTATTTTATCAAAATTATTCCATAATCCATCAATATTTGCCTCATCCAAAGCAATTGAGCGCAACAACTACCTGCGGATACATATTCGGCTTCGGCGGTAGAAAGGGCTACAGAGTTTTGTTTCTTGGAAGATCATGACACTAAGGATCTACCTAAGAATTGACAACTCCCTAAGGTGCTCTTTCTATCCACTTTACAACCCGCATAATCCGAATCCGAATATCCAATCAAATCAAATTTAGCACTTTTTGGATACCAAAGGCCAATACTTGAGGAATGCTTTAAATATCTTAATATTCTTTTAACGGCCACTAAATGGCATTCTTTTGGTGCCGATTAAAAACATGCACATATGCAAACGCTAAACATAATATCGGGCCTAGATGCGGAAAGATAAAATAAACTACCAATCATAGACCTATAAAGTTTTAAATCAATAGTTTTACCTCCTTCATTTAGATCAAGATGGCCATTTGTTGCCATAGGAGTCTTGATGGGTTTTGTGTCATCCATACCAAATCTTTTGAGCAAATCCTTCACATACTTGGATTGACTTATGAAGGTCTCATCTTTGAGTTGTTTGATTTGAATTCCAAGGAAGAAACTAAGTTCTCCTATCATTGACATCTCAAACTCCCTAGACATCATATCACCAAATTTTTTGTAAAAATCTTGATTAGTGGAACCAAAAATTATATCATCAACATAAATTTGACAAACAAAGAAATCACCATCAATAATTTTAGTAAACAAAGTTGTATCAACCTTTCCGATTTTGAATCCCTTAGAGAGTATAAAATCTCCAAGGCGCTCATACCATGCTCTAGGAGCTTGCTTTAAGCCATATAGCGCCTTTGAGAGTTTATACACATGATTAGAATTTTTGGGATCTTCAAAACCCGGGGGTTGTTGAACAAAAATAAGTTCAGTTATTTTACCATTTAAGAAGGCACTTTTAACATCCATTTGGAATAATTTAATATCAAAGCATGATGCAAAAGCAAGTAAAATACGAATAGACTCAAGTCTTACTACGGGTGCAAATGTTTCATCATAATCTAGACCCTCGACTTGAGTATATCCTTGAGCAACTAACTTTACCTTATTTCTTACCACAACTCTATTTTCATCTTGTTTGTTTCGAAAGACCCATTTTGTGCCAATAATATTATGCTCCTTGGGTCTTTCCACCATTGTCCAAACATCATTCCGGGTGAAGTTATTTAGCTCTTCATGCATAGCATTCACCCAATCCGGATCTTCTAGTACTTCATCTATACGTTTTGGTTCAAGAGAAGAAACAAAAGAGTAATGTTCGCAAAAAGAAGCAATACGAGAGCGAGTTTGGACACCCTTACTCACGTCACCCAATATTTGGTCTATTGGATGGTCTTTAGCTATTGCGTTGTGGATTCTCGGAGGTAGATTCAATGATTGATCATCTTCCTTGATATCTTCTTCATTATGATTAACTTGATTTGTCACGGAAGAGGTAGGCGGTTCGACTTGTGTAGAAGATGATGGTTCATTTTGATCTTCTTTAGGTTTAATGTCTCCAATTTGCATATTCTTCATTGCTTCCATAAGAGCTCCATTACCTACATCATCAAAATCTTCTTGCTCTTCTTGAGAGCCGTTAGTCTCATCAAATTGTACATCGTATCTTTTTTCAACAATACCACTAGTTTTGTTAAAGACACGATATGCTTTGCTATTTGAAGAATAACCAAGTAGAAAACCAACATCACAACGACTTGCAAATTTAGAAAGTCGAACACCCTTTCTTAATATATAGCATTTGCAACCAAATACTCTAAAGTAAGAGATGTTCGGTTTTCTTCCAACAAGGAGTTCATAAGAAGTCTTTTTCAAAAGCATGTGCAAATAAAGACGGTTTATGGCATGACAAGCGGTATTAATGGCTTCCGCCCAAAAGCGATCGAAAGTATTATACTCATCAAGCATTGTCCTAGCCATTTCTATTAATGTACGATTTTTCCTCTCTACAACTCTATTTTGCTCCGGAGTGTAGGTAGTGGAAAGCTCATGCTTTATGCCAAGTTCATTACAATAATCTTCAATATTAGTGTTTTTGAACTCGGAACATAAGCTGTTTGTGACTTAGCTATATGCGGATTCTACAAGTACCCGGTATCTACATAGCCATTCATAGTTAGTTCTTGATCCTTTCTGTTGAACAGACCAAGTTCTTTGCTTCCTTGGAGGTATCGAAAGATGTCTTTTATTCCCTGTCAATGCCTTTTGGTACGTTCTGCACTGTACCTTGCTATCAGGTTTACTTCAAATGCAATGTCTGGTCTAGTACAGTTTGCTAGATACATAAATGCTCCTACTGCACTCAAGTACGAGAATTCTAGTCCCTGGACTCTCCCCTCTTCTTTAGGTCTGTACGGGTCCTTGTCTTGCTGCAAGGATTTCCCGACCATCGGCACTTTCTAAGGGTATGCCTTTTCAGAGCTGAACATTTCTAACACTTTCTGAGTGTAGGTTGACTGATGTACTAGAATCCCTTCAGGGGTATGCTCAAGCTGCAAGCCTAGGCAGTATTTAGTTTTACCCAAGTCTTTCATTTCAAACTCTGACTCCAGGTTAGAGCTTACTTTCTTATTACCTTCCAGTGTTCCAATGATGTTCAGATCATCTTCATACACTGAGATTATACAAAATCCATCCTGGGATCGTTGTATAAATACACAGGGATAATTCTAATTATTCGTGTATCCTTTTTTTGCATAGAAAGTCGCTTCAAGCGATTATACCACATCCTGCCTGATTGCTTAACTTCGTACAGTAACTTTCTAAGTTTCACAATGTATAGATTTCTATCTGCTCTGTCTTGGTTCTGGACAGGGATACATTCAAGTATCTTCGTATAAATGTCCGAATTCAATATTCCATAAAGGTATGTTGTTACCACATCCATTAATTTCACTTTTAACTTCAAGTTTACTGCCATTGAGATTAAATATCTAAATGGTGGTTTCGCCCATGACTGAGGAATATGTTTCTTCATAAACAACTCCTAGATGTTGAGTGAAACCTTGTGCAACAAGCATTGATTTACTTCATTATTTTCATTTCCCTTTCAAACAAATACTGACTTATGCCCTACGGGGTACACATGGGGAGGCGAACGACTTACTGGCCCAAACACTTTTATTTTATTCAGAGATAATAATTCTGCTTCTATTGCTTTCTTCCAATCTTCCCAACATGATATTTTCTTTCATTCAGCGAGCGATGCAGCCTCTGGATCAAGATCTATGATTGTGACAATTTTCTTTGTAAAATCATTGTCGACATTGGTTGTTGTCTTATTCATAGATTCTCCCGAGGTCACAAAGTTTATAGCTATTTCTTCAAGGGGCGATTCTGCTAATGCTTCTACTTGCCCACCACTGCTTCTAATTACGGGGGCAAGTCCCTTTAGTTTTTCAGCTACGACGTGTGCGCACACATCCATACTAATGTCTCCCTCTGTGGGAATATTCAAATCCAGTATACCTTTTACTAAAGGTTCCATACTGGTGCCAGGTCTCAACTGGTTCCCCTTGTGGTTCTGGAGAATTTTGGTGATCGACTATGTCAAGTCCTTCTAATCCTTTTTCCCAAGACGTCCCCGGTTACTTCGGATTCGAGGGGCTGGAGTTCTCGTCCTTCCAGAGGCCTTAGAACGGGATTAGAGATACCTTCATCGGTATTTCAACCCTCTCCGGTGCATTGCGTGCAAGCACATGCGACTTGGTCACACACTTCAAATCACTAAAGTGGTTAGACAGATGATTTGCTAATGCTTGCAAATCAATTATCTTCTAGACTTCAATTATCTTCTAGACTTCAATTATCTTCTGGACTTCTCTATATGCTTCACTAGTACGTGGGTCATGTGTATGTATTTTAATTATCTTCTGGACTTCAATTGTCTTTTGGACGTCTTTATTTTCTGATATTTTTCATCAAGGGGTTGATTTCCTCCCCTAATGAAGGGAAAATAGCCTCATCTAATATACTATTAGCGAATCGGGCAGTATGCAAATCTCTCGTCATAGAGTCCAAATACCTGATTATGGATGTTGTCTCATAACCAACGTACATCCCAAACTTTCGGAGAAGGCCCATTGCAGTTCGCTGTGGTGGTGGTATAGATATATAAACATTACAACCAAAGATGAGAAATTTTCGGTGCTGACCCTTGCACTAGTTGCATAGGTGAATGGATGTTATATGCCGGCGATCTAATATTGATTAGAGTTGCTGCAAGCAGGATTGCGTGTCCCCAACATGTTGTTGGTAAATTACAATTCTTCAAAATTCTGCTAATCCATTCTGGGTGTGGACATGCGGTATGAAATGTTCAACTTTAATTTCTATTTTCATGCAATAATCATCAAACACCTTTGAAGTAAATTTTTCGGCATTGCCCATTCTGGTGGAGTTCACATGATGATTAGAGAAATTATTCTTGGTGTTAATTATCTGCGAGATTAGCTTTGTAGAAGCATGATTTCTCGTAGAAAATAAACATACATACGACCATTTTAAGGAAGCATCGATGAACACCATAAAATACCTAAATGACCATAATAGGAGCTATATAGGATCACAAATATCTCCCTGGATACGGTTCAGGAATGCAAGGATTTCTTCCTTCACTTTCAGAGCAGAAGGTCTAGTAATGAATTTCCCGGTGGCACATACGGGGCACACAAAATCTTCCTGATTCGGGAAAATCTTTACACTGATATTGTGTCCCTGTTAATTGTTAATTATATTTCTCACCATCCTAAGACCTAGGCGACATAATCTATCATGCCAGAGATAGAAAAGTTCAGAACTTCTAAATATGGTTTTCAGGACAGTATAGGCTGCAGACGCCTTAATAATAGTGTAGTATAGCCTAGTTTTCATATGAAGAAAGTCGTTTTAATACACTTTTTCACTTTCTTCATACTTTGTAATGAGCAGGTATTCCTTACCATACTCTTCTTCTGTCTCTACGTGAAAACCGTTAACATGAATATACTTGAGAGTTCTACTCGATTTTGGTTACAACAAGGCTTCTTTAATGACCAAAGTTGTGCCCATTTGGAGTATAATTATGGAATTTTCTGAGCCGATTATACAAGTATCGCTTCCTGCGATTGTCGTAAGACTACAAGCATTCTTACTGATCGACTAAAAAATTTCATCTCTTTCAAGGTGGTATTCATTGTGACGCTACCTGCTAAGCACACTTCCTCCAAAGGGCGCCACACGCGTTCTAATATAATGTACTTTATTAATATGTAGTAGAAAACAAGCAACATATAAATAAAAACACTTCAGATATTAGAACATAACTTGCTATTATAAATACGGGAATAAGTCTTGCAGGACTCATCATAAGAATTTAATGCTTTGTTCTCCTAGAGCTTACAACCATTATTTAATGTTCCATCACAAGCACAAACTACAAGTGACTGTACAAAGATCTAAGTGTAGTGCGTGCACTAGATTGAATCAACGAAGCATGTAGCAACTTTTGCCTGAATCTGCTCCATGGCGATCCTCTCCTCTTGGGCAACTACGGTTGCAGCCACTGTGATGTCCAAATGAGGAGTGATGGGGTTGCTACTAGGCTATCTACATCCATTAGTGCCACTAATGGCTATGGATCCTCTGTGCCTGCAATGACGAGGTGTGCCTCATGTTGTCCTTGCCCTTCTT
Source organism: Hsuehochloa calcarea (assembly GCA_036346395.1). Taxonomy (NCBI): domain Eukaryota; kingdom Viridiplantae; phylum Streptophyta; class Magnoliopsida; order Poales; family Poaceae; genus Hsuehochloa; species Hsuehochloa calcarea. Next base: position 52,226 of record JAYEVG010000097.1, on the reverse strand, counting down.
CTTAGACCGGAAAGCATCAATAACGTGCGACCCTAGACCTTACCATTCTTACCCCTCTCCTTCGTGAGAGGCTTCATCACCTTGTAGCTGCTAGCATTGACTTCATGGATAACATTGCTACTAGGTGGCTGTGAGATGCTGTTCTTCCTTAGAACATCATCTTGAGCTTTCGCAACTTGCATGGTGTCAATTAATGCGGCATACTCCTTGTTGCTGTCTTGACAATAGTTGCGTGCGGATTGCACCGCATTTGGGGTGAAAGGTAGAGAGAGTGTTCTCAATCTTCTGCCCATCCGTGATTATATTATCACATAGTTGAAGTCTTGTACAAATTTTGTACAAATTCTGGCCATGCTAGGTCAGTTCTTCGAACTCCTGGTTCGAGATGCCAGTCATTTCCTTATTCATGCAAAGAGTTCATAAGATTACTGCTGGTAACTTACATAAAATGATTGCAAAAATTCGCATAATGTTCTCGTATTTTCTATGTATTTTTTCATGATTTACTGCTATTTTCAGTGATTAAAAGTAATATAAATAATCACAGATAATCAAAACAGTAAATACAATATATAAATTGCATAGAAATGATAATAACAAAGTTAAACATGCTTCAAATGCAAAAACTGATTCAATATTTTGAAATCCCGAGACGTTTTTCTACTGAAAAATGATTTTTCGGCAAATTCAGCAATTTCTAGGGGTTAAAATTCAAATTTTTAGTTCTTAGTGCGCGTAATTTTCAGATTTCCCGAGGGATTTTCCGCAAAATTTCCTTATTCGTGAAAAAATTCTCATAAGTTTCAGAATTTCGAGGGTCCTTTTTGCAGAAATAGTATATTTTTCTTTCGGACCCGGGCCGAAAACCACGACCCGTTTTCCCAGGCCCGATCCGCCGGCCCATCGGCCTGGAACAAATAAAGCCGAGGGGATTAGGGTTCCCCCCACTTAGTACGTTTGTGGCGGCGGCTCCTACGCGCGCGCAGTGAACGGCGCGGCTGTGGCGTTGGCGGTCTTGGCGACGCTTAGTCGGCGGCCTTTCAAGGGCGACCACGGCGGTTCGGGCGGGCGGCGCGACGAGCTTGCGCTGGTGGTGGCTCGGCGGCGGTCCCGCTTCAAGCGCGCAGCGCGACCGGCCGGATTTGGCGTCGTGGGGCGGCCGGAGGCGGCCATGCGGCGCATCGCGACCAACGCGGTGGCCTTGCGGGCGGCTCCTTCATGCGGTTGGTGCGACACGCTCGTCGCGGCGGCCGATGGTCTGCGGGGAAGATGGCGGCGCAGAGCGGTGCTTGTGTGGAAGCCCGTGCGGGCGGCACTAGCCGCGGAGATACTGTTCGGCCGTGGCGCTACCCACCCCACCCCCTTTTCTTCTTCTTCTTCTTGGTGGTGCGGTGCGCTGCAGGGTAGGCTAGCGGTGGCTTCAGCGGCGGGGGCGGCTGGCGCGGCGGCAGAGCGGAGCTCATGCGGGCGATCTTGACTTGGCGGTGCGGCATGCAAGCGGGCGGCTCCAGCGACGCAGCCGTGTCGCACCGGAGGTAGGGTGGCCGGGCGTGGCTCCAAGCGCAGGCAGTGGCGGCCAGCGGCGGCTCTTCTCCCTCCCCCTCCCCTTCTCCTTGATTTGGGTGGGTGGCGACCGGCGCGAGCGGCGGCTTCGGGCAGCGCCCGGCGCTCGGCAGCTCCATATGCGGCGACGGCTTCAAGCTGGCCATAGGGGCGTGTGGCTCCATATGTGGCGGTGGCTTCAAGGCGGCCGTAGGGGAGTGTGGCGCCGGCGGCTGCATGCCGGCCGTGGGTTTTTTTTTCTATGTACTACTCATGCGTAATCATTGTGCGTGCGTAATTACTATTCATCCGATGCGATTATCGCTCATGCAGTTACCGATCGGCTTGGCCGGCGACTTCAAGTCGGCTCGCAGTAGATTAGAACGAATTTAAAATTTTCAATCTACGGTACAATCGACATCCAATGTTTCATGCAATCTACCGATCGACATTGTACCGGCGACTTCAAGGCGGCGGAGCGAGAAGAATCATCGAGGGATCTAAATAAAAAATCTTCACCACATTGAATTGCTCTGTTAAGGCTAGCAAGGGTCATTGTCAGTGGCTGATCTGTACAACAATGATGCTCGATGATGATATAATTGTCTTAAAGACTTTCCTATCAACATGCTAGACAAGCAAGCTCTGCTATTTAAACGCGCGCGGTGCGTAATTAGCAATTAAGCATACCTCGCACGGCGTAGTAATCAGCCAATGTCGTCGCAAGTGCTGCTGCTGGCAGCGCTGCTTCTGGCAGCAAGAGCGGCCGCCGCAGAGAGCCTCTCGCTCTCGCGGCCAACCTGCCTGGCGAGGTGTGGCGGCGTTGGCATCCCCTACCCGTTCGGCGTCGGCTCCGACTGCTTCCGCGAGGGCTTCGAGATCTCCTGCGTCAGCAACGGAAGAGCCGACTCCGGCCGCATGCCGGTGCTGGCTGCCGGCAGCGACCCGGCAATACAGATACAGGTGCTGAGACTGTCCGTGATGCCGCGCCCGGAGGCCCGGGTGATGCTGCCCGTGGCGTGGCAGTGCTACGACTCCACCGGCGTCCGCACCGGGCACTACAACAGCACTGTAAACATTAACCGGACCGGCGTGTACCGCATCTCCAACACCGGCAACGAGCTCGTCGTCCTCGGCTGCAACACCTTCGTCTACACCAACAGCGGTCCGCGCGGCCGCTTCGATCGCGCGTACTACGCGGGGTGCGTGGCCTCCTGCAACGACTCCCAGAGCGCGCGGGACGGCGCGTGCGCGGGCGTCGGCTGCTGCCGCGTCGACATCCCGCCGGGCCTCACCGACAACCGGATGCGGTTCGCGGAAAACGGCGAGTGGTCGCGCGCCAACCAGGAGTTCAGCCCCTGCGACTACGCCTTCATCGTGGAGAAGGAGCACTACAGGTTCGAGGCGTCCCACCTGAGAAGCATGCGGCTGAGCCAGACCATGCCGCTGCTGCTGGACTGGGCCATCCGCGACAACAACATCTCCATGTCCTGCGCCGAGGCGGCCAACAACCACAACCACAACCACAACCAGAGCTACGCCTGCGTGAGCGAACACAGTGCGTGCGTCAACTCCAGCAATGGCCCTGGATACTTCTGCATCTGCACACAAGGCTACGAGGGCAACCCATACCTTCCCAAGGGATGCACAAGTACGTATCTACCCGTGTTTATGCCTTTCTTCTTCTTCTTCTTCTTCTTCTTCTTCTTTTCATAAGAAGAATCGGAATCAATCAGAGAATAGACAGAGATAAAGGCATGAATATTCAGCCTTTGACAAATATCGTGGCCCAGCCACCTTGTCACAAATCTGTACTCATTCGAGAGTCCCAAAATGATCCAAAATGGCATGAATTCAAGCATAGTACTTAAGGCCACACAAGAGCTGGTTGCGGCACTCATCAACATGTCGTTTTGCAGTGTATTCATTGCAATTTGATATCATTAGGGAGAAAAGTAGAAGCTATTTACTGTTGTAGAAGCAAATAAAACAACATATTTGATATTACCCAAAAACCTTCTTCAACGTTAGTGACTTTTGATCGCCTAGATGTGTCCCAATCTACTTTGTAATGCGTCCATGTTTTCACCACCACTGACTTGCCTCTAAATTGAACTATACCAGGATGGTAGGTTTTCAGGAGACATGTTAAGACACTTGCTGGCCTCCTTTCTTTCCCTAGTCTTGGTATTTCACGCCAGTGTCTACAGAACCAAAACAATAATATGCAATTTAAACACATCACAAGGTTGTTAGGTTGAGGAACAACCACAAGATATTTATGAACTCACGTTTTCCCTTCGGGGCTACTGTGACACGTATGCTCCTTGCATCCATTGCAAAATCTGGGAAGTCTGTGTTGAAGTCTTTCCATGCTTGGCCATCGGATGGGTGTAACATCATTCTTGGATTAGCACGGGTACCCTCCTTTTGATACCACATATGCTTTGCAGTTTTGGCTCCATATACATTCGTTGCAACCTTGGTATAAATGGGAGATAACACATAACTTTGCGTGGTATTGTTTTTTTTTTTTCCTTCCTAGGCTTTCCTCTTCAATAGCTACATAACAGCTTTCCTCACAAGAGTTGCATTTTTATTTGTGTTTATCCTCTTTGTATCATGCAATTATTTATGCAGATATCTATCTTTTGATATGTCATTTTTAGACCACTTAGAAGCCTCTGACACCCATACAAGTTGGATGGCATGTTGTGACCCTATGGCAACACATCACAAAGAAGCCTACGTAAATTATCCATGCATTCCACAGATACATTGTGTTGTGATTTAATTCCCATCAATCGTGTGACTACTGTTAGACGGGAGACTTGAGTGAAATTGTGGAGCGGTGGCTCTTGTGAAGCAGACGACATGGCATAGAATTCCTTAGCATCTACTGTTGGTTCATCCACTGCATTATGTATATGACAGACATCACCCAAGTTGTCTAGCATGTCATCTAAGCGGTCAGCGGTGTTATAAGTCTCTTCTAATATAAATGACCTAATAGGACTCTCACCATGCTCAGTCCATCTGGTGTAACTAGACATAAATAATCCTCTTTGACAGAGATGCATGCTCATTGTGTTTTTCTTCCGTCTAATTCTATTGTGACAAATTGAACAAGGACACACTATTAAAAAAAATCTGCATTATGAACACTACCAAAAGCACGATCTAGGAAAGCACTTGTGTTGCGCACCCACTCTTTGGAATGACAGCCATTATCATTCCATCCGTTGTACATCCAACTACGGTCCTATGTACCGGCATGTTTTATTTTACAGCAGTAGACTGAAGTAAAAAAAAAAAACAATATTTTAGCTACATGTGCCATGTCCAGTACGGATTATGAAATTGTACCCTGCGATTACTGCATGTGCATACCATTATTCCAAGATTTGATATCGGGAGGGGACTAACATTGCTACCGAGGACATCAACACTTCCATTCCAGCCAAAAACTTGCGCACCACTCGCTCTAAAGCATTGTCCAATATATATATATATATATATATGGTTCTTGTGATTACATTTTTGTGCATAATGCAGATATCAATGAATGTTTACGTCCGGGGGACTATACTTGCCACGGCGATTGCCGGGACACGGAAGGTTCATACGATTGCAAATGCCCTCCAGGACATCACAGTACTGGTGACCCAAAAGAAAAACCTTGCCGTCTAAATTTCCCGTTTGCAGCAAAGCTTGCGCTAGGTATATGCATAATTCTCTCCTAGCTGGTTGCTTCCATTCTAACTTCAAATATATTGCATGTCTCGAAAAAAATTGTTTATTTTGTATACTTTTTGAAACAGAAGTTTTCTAGACATGTATGCACGTGTCATCAAAACAATTATCTGTTCCAAACAAACAAAATTAATGGGACATGGATGTAAAGGAAAAAGAAAAGAGAGAGAGAATGAGACGTCTTGGTGCAAAGTACAAACACTTCTTAGTTAAATGAAAAGAAAAACTCAACTTTTGTTAGAAATCGATAAACAAATAATAAAGTAGATTAAGAACAAAAAAAACATCAATTTTTACATGAAAAATCCTTTCGAGAAAAAACCACGAGCGCACGACGGCGATCTTCATTCTATCAGAAAAAATGTTTATAAAACACAGGGATTTTCATGAGCTATCAACTCTTCCCATGAGGCTTACAAGGGGTATATATGGTGGTATAAAAAATGACTCGAGTCGGAGATGGAAATAAATCCGAAAAAGTATAAGAATCCGCGTCTCTAGAACTTGGCATCTTTAGAATTCGGATCACATATCAACAATCTCGACCTTGAGACGAATTCACTCCTTGTAGCATTTGAAAAAAATTCTCGAATATAATGATATCTGACATCAATGTGCTTTATTCTTTCATGAAATATCTGATCCTTTGTAAGGCATATAGCACTTTGAATATCACAAAATATAGTAATGCAAGAAGTATCTCCACAAAACTCAGTGTATAAACCTCTCAACCAGTTAGCTTCTTTGCATACTTCAGAAATAGCCATATACTCTGCTTTAGTGGTAGATAAAGCTATAGTGCCTACAAACTTGCTTTCCAACTCACAGTACAACCACCAATGGTGAATACATAACCTGTAAGTGACCTCCTATTGTCCAAATCACCAACATAATCAGAATCCACATAACCAATAAGTCCATCTCTAGATTTTTCAAACTGTAAACAAGTATTAGATGTACCACACAAGTATCTGAAAATTCGCTGAACTACTTTCCAATTTTCTTTTACAAGGATTAGCCATGAATCTACTAACAACACTTAGTGCATATGATAAATTAGGATGAGAATATACCATTGCATACATAAGAGAATCAACTGCACTATAATATGTAACTCCAGACATGTACTCAACATCATCATCTGACTGTAGGTATAAAGCTGAAGATAATCTGAAATGTGCAGCTAATGGAGTACTCACTGGTTTAGCCTCATGCATATTAAAGCGGCGAATGACCTTATCAATATACCCTTTTTAACTTACGTATAATTTTCCATAGGGCCTGTCTCTGGATATCTCAATGCCAAGAATTTTCTTGCTGCACCCAAATCCTTCATCTCAAATTCACCTCTCAATTGTGCCTTTAACTTTGCTATCTCTGTTTTATCTTTTGTTGCAATCAGCATGCCATCAACATATAGGAGCAAATATATAGCTGAACCATTGATAATTTTTAAATAAATACAACTATCGTAATCAGACCTCTTAAAATCTTGAGAAAGCATGAAGGTGTCAAATCTCTTATACCACTGCCTAGGAGATTGTTTCAATCCATAAAAAAGATTTCTTTAACTTATAAACAATGTTCTCTTTTCCAGGAACAATGAAACATTCAGGTTGATCTATATAGATATCTTCTTCTCACTCCCCATGTAAAAATACAGTTTTAACATCTAACTGCTGAAGCTCATAATCATACATAGCAACTATACTGAGAAAAGTGTGAATTGAGCTATGTTTAACAATAGGGGAAAAAATCTCATTAAAGTCAATACCTGGAATCTGGCTATAACATTTGGCAACTAGCCTTGCTTTATACCTTGTGTCGTCATTTGGAGAAATACATTCTTTTCTCTTGAAAACCCACTTGCAACGGATGTGCTTCTTCTCTTTTGGTAGCTTTACTAATTCCCAAGTGCCATTCTTTTCAAGTGACTCCATCTCATCATGCATAGCAGTTATCCACTTATTACAATTAGTGGAGTTAACAGCCTCATAGTATGATGAAGGTTCTGTATTACCTTCAATTTCTTCTGCCACACTCAAAACATAAGCAACAATATTAGCTTCTTCAATCAACCTCTTGGGTGGATTAATCTCCCTCCTAGGTCTGTCAACTGCAATGAACCGTTGTGGTGGCTGCTCAACAATAGGAGGATCCTCAACAATAGGTGCACCATGAACAACAATATTTTTCTTATTTGATGTGTCATTTGAACCAACAAAGTGGTCCACCTGAACACTTGAATTCTGCTCACTCTCAACAGGAACATTAGTATGCACTAAGCTTCTTGTGCTTCCTGTCTCAAGCCCATCAGAGGTGGCACTATGTGAAGATAACTATTTTATTTGTATCAAATTGTATGAAGTACAAGTTAGTTCATTTTTTAGATGAGTACAAGTTAATTCTAATTAGGTAATGGAACTATACTGAATACGAGGATCGAGTAGTATCGCAAATCACTTCCTACTTCATAATGCTATGGTACCAAATGAGTCAGACATGCTTTAAAGAAGATTATATTCCCCTGACACTTCTTTATAAAACAAAATCAATACGGTATTGGTCCTTTTTATTTGAAATGCTCTCATACTTCATAATCTTATATTCTTATGACTTGTTCTTTGTGCGACGATGGTGCCACAACATCACAAGTATGTGCTACAAGACAAGGGTTCAAACTTAAGACCTGCTCTACTGGATAGAACTGGGTTATCAGTACATACCAAAGTTTCTGATAGTTTCAAAAAAAAAAAAGCTAAAACAAGGTGACTTTACACACAATTTCTGATAGCTATCCAAATATTCCAGCCCTCCTGCATAGTGATAGCAAGTTTTACTAACATCACCAAAACAATGGAAACTTCAAGAATATAGAAAGCATGAGACAAAGATGGCATCCCAAAGCAAGAGGCAAAATTATTCATACTAAAGATCCTGCAAATATAAATGACTATACTACTTACATGAGTAGTACTGATACCAAAACCAAGTCTTTCAAAACCATAGCCACCAAAATGAACCAAAACCGAGATCTAGTATGAAACTATAACTTTGCAGTCTGCATATGTATTATTTCAATTCTGAGTATCACTAAGTATGCTTTTCCAAGAACAATATACTTAAGATGGTAAGCAGGAAGGAAAAATATGACCCTCTGTTTTAAAAATACCACTTGTACCCACCGACAGCTTGGAGGTTCAATGCAATTATCATTTTGTCAAGAAAAAGAGGTATTAGTGTGAATATAATGTAAAACAACATGTAATGACTGATGGGCATGCAACAAGTACCAGCATTTAGTATAATGAAAAGTTATACTATCATACCCTTTATCAGTATACCCAATTCACTCAGTGCACATACCCTTTTTCCAAAAAAAAAAGCCTAATCTCCAATAGGGAATTTAAGCAGCGACTCTAGAAACTCCATCAAATATCATATAACAATGTTCAATCCAAGAAGGGGAATATCAATAGAAAGTATACTTTCACCACCTTCAGCCCATGGCATTGAATGAATGCAACTTCAAATTAGAGCTTACTTTCGTTGGAACTGCGTGTGTTCTTGATACCCCAACATTTTACAAGTAGGCATCAGTACTTTAAAGCATTGAAGGAGTGATGTCTATGCAATGAGAAAAATCTTGGTTTAAAATCTCACTCACCAAATCCCACGAAATAATGACTCAAATTAGATGAAATCAAGATGCAATTAAAAAAAATCCATGTACGATGGTAGAAAATCTAAATCTCGAGGGATAAATGCCACAACAGGAAATTAGGGGAACAAAACAAATATTGTAATGGTTACCACGTGCTCCCAAATTCCCAATTGAATGCCTCCAGAATTGCATCAGTGCCTGGAACAAAGCGCATTAGGTCGGTGGTGCCCGACATTAATAGATCAGCTCTCTAGATCTGCATGTGGTTAGGAAAATTGGGAGTACTTCCTTGTAATGGACCATCGGCGCCACACATTTCTTCAAAAAAGAAAGAAAAACACTGGCACCACACATATCTAGTCTGCATCAACTCCACCAGTAGTCCCAATCGGTTTTGGCTAAGGACGCCTGTGATCAAAAGTGTCCACACATCTGCATGCATTAGGAAAAATTGGGGATCAATCCCTCTGCACACCTAAGAATCGATTGCAATGTTTATCTAGGCAAGAGGATTGTACCACAGATTGTGCCTGACAGTGCAGTTTTACCCTTGTTTCTAACGGCGGAGAGACGTCGAAGGAGGGGGAGAATGTAGTTCACCTCGTCCCCCCAATCGCCCAGTGGCTACGTATGTGAATTGCCTGGGTGTGGCAACTGGGGCGAAGTGTCGTCGTGTCACAACGCCGACGCCAATGCGCCTTGTGGCTTCGGCTGCTAGGAGGCTAGTGGTGGTAAGTGGTGAATTAGGTGGCGGTGCAGATGTGGTCGAGGGGATGAGAGAACGAGAGGAAGGGGCCGGGGTGAAGATGTGGTCACCTGTGTCGGTGCAGAGTAGTAGTAGTTGGGAGCAGAGAATAAGATGATAAAGCAAAGATGGGGATGACAGCTTGTGGAGGCGGTGGCTCGATGGGAGCTTACCAGCGTTGGGGCTGACGTCAATTTCATCCGTAGCGGAGGCAATGGGAAAGGAACTAGCATAGCTTAGGTGGCAGCAGTGATACTGGAGTTTAATTCGCAGTGGAGAAGAGGAGGAAACACTAGATGGAGATGGATTTAGAAGAGGAGGAAACACCGAATCGTGTGAGAAGTGGGGGATGAGACGCAAATCACACGATTAAGCGCTGGGGGGGGGGGAGGAACAAGAGACGAAGCATGTGTTTCTTTGGTAGAGGGTGGGACGATCCGTCCCCACTTAGGGGTAAACTCCTTTTATTAGTTAAGACTGTCGATTCTTGCTGTGACAGTATTTATCTGAATATTTCAGTATAAGATCTTACTAACATATATAATTTTGTATTTTCGAAAGGAAAGAGATTACCACTAATCGTAAGCTCTTTTAATTAATTTTGGATATACTAATCAATTGATAACCTATATGTGTTATAAAATAATTAGTATATCTAGTTAAAATAAACTTGCTAATAAATCCCATTTTTTAATGGCAATGCACCAAAAAAAATCTAAGTGAACACCCACTTTATGTGTTCTCTTGTTCAAAAGTTTTCAAGATTCACAAAAATGATCTTTTTTTTGGTAGATATATGCCATTGATGTATGCATACCGCAACAGCTGAATTTAATTTACATAAATTGAACATACATATTCCGAAAAAAATGGTTTAGTACTAACCTGATCAACAGACTTAAATTTAATCACTCAACATTCTCTAGTTCTTTTTGCAATGAAAATTGTGAACAAAACATTAATGTTTTTTTGTGAGGAAAGATTAATGCCTTTACTTCCAAAGAAAAATAGAAAACATTGATACCTTCATGGCATGTTGTCCCAGTATGATAAAAAAGCATGCATATCACTATCTTTTTTTTACCAAATTACAAAGGATGACGACAACTGTTATGGATGCATGTTCTTTGTAGGCGCCAGCATTGGTATTTTCTTCCTAGTTGTTGCTGCACTTTCAATATTAAACATGTACCAGAAGAGAAGACTGAGCGAAGTTTTCAGACAGAATGGAGGTAAGAGGCTTAAAGATGGTTTTTTAATGATATTATTTTAACAGAGATTTACAAAAATAAATAGTCAATTTTTCTATACAGAAAATTGGTTACTGTCGCCATTTCAAGTGACCATAGGGCTCAATCGCCATTTGAAATGACGATAGTAGCCCTGTCGCCAACCTAACTGGCAATAAATGCACCTATCACCAGTTGCCCCTTCGTGTTGTCATTCCAAATGGCGGATGGACATGCAATCGCCATTTGGAACGACAACATGGTGGTGTGGGTTCCTGTCTCCATTCGAAATGGCGATAGGGATCAGCCTACCGAAACCCTAGAAATTCAGTCAAAAGTCACTTTTGTTCTGGGAAAAAGAGAAAGAGGGAGAAGGGAGAGGAGGAGAGAGAGAGGAGTGACCTAGCGAAGCGTTGTCGGTTCGTAGCAGAGGAGAGAGGGAGTAAGCAGATCCGGTCGTCCACTTTGCAAGTAAATGTTCTTGCAACTTTGTATCTAAAATCAAAACCCTGGTAGATTAGCAAATAAAACTAGCGATACAGAATTGAATGGATTATATAATTTTATATGCATTGATATGTAGTGTAGTTTGTTGTAGTACATACTTTTAGATGGAGTGAATTTGTTTAGTGCCATTGCAATCCTTCACGAGTTGCAAAACTCATAGAAATTCCCACGGACATTTTCCACTTATAACAGTTATTTTCAAATTAAATTTAGTTTTCACTTTTACATAGTAAATATTTTTTAAAGGATGAAAACACATTTTAATCTAGAAAAATAGCAAGGTAGATCTAAAAATTCTATAAAAATTTCAGACTAGTTAAATATGATATTTTGAGCTTAATTAAAATATTCTCAACTTAAATTTTATTTTCATTTTTACACATTAAATAATTTTTAAAGGCTAAAAATACTTTTTAAACTTGAAAAATAGCAAGATAGCTCTAACAATTCTATAAAAAAAATTTAGAGCAGTTAAATAGGGTATTTTGATCTTAATTAAAATATTCTCAACTTAAATTTGGTTTTAAATTTAACACAGTAAATAATTTTTGAAATGTGAAAATACTTTTCAAACTAGAAAAATAGCAAATTAACTCTAAAAATTCTATAAAATTTTTAGAGTGGTTAAATAGGATATTTTGAGGTTAATTAAAGTATTCTAAACACAATTTCAGTTTTTATTTTTGAAATATAATTAATTTTTCATGGTGATGTAATTGAGTTAATTATATACTTTTAGATGGAATGTATTGCTATGTGGTGTAATATCGTGTAGTACATCATCTTTGTTGTGTGTATGCCAATAATTGAATTATTTGTGGTGCAATAACTTAATTAATTAGATATGTCACTTCTTATTACATTTTGTAATTGTTTCCGTCGATGGTTTAATATCAATCTTATAAAATGAATGTTGGGGGCTCCTTGATAGAGACTATGCAAGAGGAGACGCAATGAATTTTTAGATAGTTTCAGGCCATCTTCAGAGAGAACAACAACTCTACTCATGTGTTCTTGTATTAATTATGTTTGCAACAAGAAAGTAGTCACTGAAATTGAGGTTAATGACTTCTGTCTCTCGTCCCTCCTTCTGTCCACCGATGTTATCCCTTATAAAGCTTATGAGGGGGTGGCTATTGTTATGTCCTAGGAGGTGCCTCAACGGTTGGTTAATTATGCACGTTTGATGGCTGTTATTGTCAGAGAAACATCCTCCCCCATGTTCGTTATGCAGTTATGCCAGAGCCAGAGATGATTATTTGTAGTTATGCCATAGGATAACAGCATATGTGTAACTACCGTGCATAAATCAGCACAAAAATAGAGTCCCTAGTCGATTGGGTCCACATGTCTGTGGATCCTATCAACTATAGGGTGATCATGGTTAACTTGATCATAGAAAGTCTTACGACCATAAGGTGATCGTAGTAAAGCTTATGATTATAGGGTGATCATATAAAAGCTTACGATCATATGGTGGTCATAGAGGATCTTACGATCACTAGGTAATTATAATCTTCTCTTATTATTGTAAGTTAACGATAAGGGGTACCTTTGATGGTTGTATAAAGACTTTATCATCTATAATAAACATTACAATTAAATGATTTAATTAATTTAGGATTATTAGATCCTCGTCAGTTTCATATTATTAATACTATAAGTATTGAATTATTAATATGATGGGTCACGACCTTAGAGACATGCATGATCCATCAATACGTGGATGAGGGGGGAGCTAGAGTGTGTTACGCCCCACGGCTCCTCACCCAGACGTGCCGGGTGGGTCCTCGTGACACCGTGCCAGGAGTACCCTGGCATAGTTTGCAAGTACACCTGAAACACTCACATCTACTTGTTTATTTTGAAATCCACTATTTAATAACATCAATTTCTTATGACAGATCCTCGGTTCACTGCATACGAGACATGACTATGTGGAGCCATCATTGCGATGCAAATACTGAGCACGTCTATCTTTTTTACATGCATAACGTACTATTTCAGCATTTCCATCTTGTTTACATGCATAACGTACTGTTTCATAGGTCGTTCACCCCTTTGGGATGAGGAGATCGTGTCGCACGAGGGAGCACAGACCTTGGACTACGGCTTCGACGAGGAGTGGGTGCTACAGCGGGAGGACGGTGGTCCTTCGCATGGCGAGAGCGCTCCCAGCAAGGTCTTCGTTGGGGCTTCACAGCTGCATGGTGCGCCCAGAGCGAGCCACCCGACGCAACACCCCGTCGTGACACCCGTGCAGGCTACTCGCGGCGGTAGGGTACCTCGACCGCCAGAGCCCTTGACGTACTCCAACCAGCGCCCACAGTTGACCCGCCAAACGATGCTAGGGGCTACACGTGGGGTACGTCCCAAGAGGTCACACCAGTAGATGTCTCAATATTGTTATGTAAATATTAGTTTGTGTATGACTTACATTATGCTAGTCTCGTGTTTATGATATTATTTATTCTTGTTATGTGTACATGTAACCATGTGAGGGAGTCAGCATCACGACACACCACACCACCCTACTTCTACCCTTTTCGTACGCGAAATGACCACTAACGAGGATCTAATAATTCTCAATTAATTAAATTGTTTATTTGTAATAGTTATTATAGATAGCAATATCCACATGATAGTCTTGAGTATACCCCTTATCGTTTACAAGGAAATAGCTTAGGATAATCGGTTGTAAACCATCCTATGATTACCCTGTATGGTCGTAAAATGTTCCACGACCACCTCATGGTCGTAAGCCTTTCTACGATCAGGTCGATTACAACTACCTTATAGTCACCAAAGTCTACAAACATGTGGGCCCAGATGACTAGGGAATCTTATCCGCTATGATTAAGACACATAGAAGTTAGCATGCGCTATTATTCTCCAGGATAACTACATGAATTACGCCTCTGGCTTTGACGATAACTGCCAGGTGACATGGGGGTATCATCTCTCTGACAATAACTTCTATCAACGTGCGCATTACTTCAAGCGTTGAGGCGCCTCTTGGCCTGGAGAAACTGATACCCCTTCATGCGCTATATAAAGGCAAAAGTCAGTGGATATCGGGGCAGAGCAGATCAGAAGGAAACATTAGGCATTAGTTTTCTTCTTGATTGTAATCACCATAGTCAATACAACAACACCTGAGTAGGGTTGTTATTCTCTCCAAAGAAGGTTTGAACCCGTCTAAATCCCTGTGTCTTTCTCTGTGTGGTTCTAAATCTAGGAGACCCCATAAATATTCATTTGTAAGATCGATACTAGATCATCGACAGTTGGCGCCGCCCTTTGGGAGTTTCTGGTGATTCCTTTTTGGCAAGTTCTCTTGTTTTTTTAACTCTGATGCTTTCATGGCAGGGGAATGGAATGAAGAGAACTGGTTCGATTTGGCCGACTATGTAGAACTCGACATTAATGCATGCTACATATACAAGCATAGTATTATTTCGTCCGATGGCAATGCTACCTCCAGGGATCTGTCACCAGCCCCAGGAGACTACGCCACAGACAGAGTTGATGAGGGATCTTTTTCCCCCACAATATTACGTCCAGATGAGGGACCAGATTCCTCAGAGGGCAAAGGTCCATCCGACTATAATCAGGACTGCACCAAGACAAGTACAAAGCATAGCGAGGGTTCTCCCTCCAAATGTTTGAGTTCGTCTGAGGTCGTCCGATCTAGCACAAGTCCTGGAATCTATCATTCCGGGACTCAACCAGCATATGGTGATCGCCACCCTTCGGTTACCCCCACGAGGGGTGTGGTCGAGCTCGCTTTTCCTGCAGATTTGACCGTACCCTCGTAGGGTTCACCTTCGATTGGAGACGGTTATAACCCAGAACTCCCCTTCTTGGTGGGGATTGCTCCAAATCGTGAGGCGTTGTCGTTCGACTACTCCACACGCCAGGAGGACTTACGTACAAGTGGAAATCATATCCAGGTGGTCTTTGTCCACCCCTCATATCTTAATCTTTCTCTGAGAGGTAGGACTGGGGATGCTTCCCGTCGCTCACTCACTCTGGGCTCTTGTGGTGATAGCGAGGACGCCTTCGGCGATGAACAGGAATAACACCTTCATGTGCGTGGGAGAAATTCTAGAAATGATCTCTCTCCACTAAGGCGAACTCAAGCAACCTCAGATATGGATGATCCTGATGACGAAGATTGTTGACTAGTCAAATTATCTATATATACCTTTATTCGAAAGTAATCTGGATCCTCTACTAGGTCTGAATTAGCTTGCTGGTCCCAAAATTAATTACACAGTCAGAAGGTGGGCTCAAGGACCTTCCCTCCAGATCATTCTAGGACCTCTCTCCTAGAGAGGTCCCTTCAGTCAACTCAAGGACCTCCCTCCTGAAGATGACTCTTCGGACCATCCTAGGACCTCTCACCAATAGAGGAGGTCCTCAAAAGCGGTTGCCCACGTGTAGTTAATTACAACCCACGTGGAGAAGGTATTGACCATTACATGCAAAGACACAACGATCATCATGAAGGGGCGCGATGATTGGCTTAAAGGGACGTGACCATTTACGTGAAGATGCACTATTACAGTCAACTGTCGACGCTTGTAGAGTTATAAAAGCCTAGCCTATGTGCCATTGTAAAGATAGATTCTAATCCAAGCCCTATTCTACATGTATTCATAGTCATTTTCCCCGTAATCAGAGCATACCTTTTGAAATATACATCACCGCTTCGAGTCCTTTTGTGAATAGATAGCAATCTCCATTTACTTTTATAATTTTATTTGTCCGTTCTGTGACGAGAGTTCCAGACGTCGACAGCTGGCACCGACCGTAGGGATTGCCGTCATCATCTTCGTCGACTTAGTTTTGGTACTGTGTCCTGTGTTTTGTTTATGAATCAAAACTTGCCTATGTGGAGGGAAGAAAGGATCCTCGATATTTTCGACTACGATGATGACATGGAGGAAAACTTTGTCATCATATCTGGCAACTCCCATGGTTCCTCCGGGGCCATTACTGAGGCACCATCGCCTGCCGAGTCCGCACACGCTGGCTCTACACCGGTCATGCCTTTGCTCACAAGCGTCACCATGGATGAGTACTATCGCGAGTCTGTCTCCCTTAGAGCAGGAGATTCGGAAGGTTCCAGGAGCCCAACGTACCATGATGATCTCGCTGGCATGCTCCATACGGATGGCCTGGAGACAACATCTGGGGAGAACCTTCTCTTTACCGTACAATACAACTCGTCCTCTTCCTCAGAGGACGATGGCATGTTCTTCCGCCTGTTCCAGCAGTCGTCAAGTCGCTATCGTCGGTGACAGTCAACCCAATCCCGGCGATAACCCCGAAACATCAGGGCAACGCCAAGAACGGTAAGAACGGTAACACTTCCAACTAGAGGAAGAGGCCCGACAAGCCGAGATGTGTGCCGCCACACAGGCGTACATCTCGCAGGTTCGTGACTACTACTACAGAGATGCCCCTGGCTCCTCAGCGAGGGCGCCACGACAGGCGAAGCATACGCCACCACTGCGGGCAACAATGATAAGAGATCCAAACACCTTGCTAGCCCCTATGCAGGAGGATTCCCCTACAGAGCACATTCGCTACTTAGTTAGCGCCACAAAGAAGGTTGTGGATATCGTGAGGATATGTGCATGATCTTAGGATGATGAGTCAATTGGCAATGGCATTGTTGGTTTGCAAAATCTCGAGTTTTCGGGTTTGCTTCAGTTCTGTTAGACCACAGGCGGTCTGACCGGTGGCATCGGCGGTTAGACCGCCCGTGGAGAGGTCCGACCGGCCGTGCGTGCCGGTCCGACCGGATATGGTTCAAAGTGGGTTTTGAAGCTGAGCCAAAAATAGGATGTGTAGACAAGTGAGGGGAGTCTCCTAGTTGTGATCACATAATTTTTGGAGCTCCCAGTCAAAAGTTATATTCATTTGAAAATTCCAGAAGGTTTCGGATTTCCGAGATAAAAATTTGGCTAAGTCATTTCGGGCGGTCCGACCGCCGTTGTAGAATCGGTCGGACCGGCCTGAAATCGGTCGGACCGGCTGTGTGGGGCGGTCAGACCGCCGATCACTTGGAACTTGGCCTTTTTGGCATTGTTGTGATTTGAATATGGTTATTGTATGAATTTCAATGCTTTATTGTTGAATATTGCATTGTTGAACTAACGTGGGTCAAGTTGTGAAGAACTTATTCCCGGAGACGATTTCTTTGTCTATTGCTGTGGAGGTGGCTTGCAGGTCAACGACGTCAACGGTGAGGTGGATCGGGACTACGCTTGGAGAGCTGAGGTCCAGAACGATCATGGATGCCGGGTGAGGTCGTGTGACTCAAGCAGGGTGCATAATGGGCAAGATGGATCGAACGGGCAGTTTGTGGCAGCTGGTTGGATCAGGCGGTGCGGAAGTCGGTGCAAGTCCCTGGGAGGTTCCGATGGGATTCGGACGGGAGAGAGTTGCCGACATGATGAGAGCCGTTGATCAACCTACACGTGGTGAAGCAGGCGATTGCTTCAACAGATATGTATGAGTGGGTCCCATGTGTGTGTGGGCCTTCATGGGAGCCCATAAGTGAAACCCTAGGCCTCTCCTATAAATAGAAAGGGGGGAGATGGAAAAACCCCCTAAGCACTTGAGCCCCCATTTGCAAAATCCTTGTTAGGGTTAGGGTTTGGAGAGGAGAGGAGAGGTTTGGAGAGATTTGTATGTGTGCTCTTTGATTGAGCTCTTGTCCTCCTTGAGGGAGTGGCTTTGACAAGCATCACATTGAATCAATCAATTCATGAATGTTTGTTCTTTGGTGAAGTCTCATTTGCTTTCTTATCTCTTTTGATGATTGTGGTGCTTCCTTGATCCGGTTGATTTTGGTTGGTCTCTTGACCTCATTTACCTTGCTTTGATGTGTGGGAATACTCCTAGAACCATCTAGATCTTCAATCCCCCACAAGCAAGTTGTGGATCAAGTTTTTCATATTTCTAGGGTTTTAGCACTTCTTTGGTAAAACCTAAAGATGTCGTTTATTTAAAGTGGATCTGAACGATCGTCGCTAGAAATAGGACTCAGATATCCTTAGGGAGGTGTGCTCCAAATTTGGTCAAGTTTCATTGGTTGAATCAAAAGTTGGACCAATTTTCGTTTTGGATTTGGGCATTGTGCATTGCCTATGGACTAAATTGGTCCGACCGATTTTGCACCGCCGGTCCGACCGCCAGCAGTCAGACCGCCAGCTCTACAGCGGTCCGACCGGTCCAGTGAGATCAACTCTCCTTGTTTGAGTCGTGTGGTTAAGGGGGTAATTGAATTCAGCACAAGGCTTCCTCTGTGCATTTACTGATCTTCTTAGCTTTCATATCTAGAGGAGAAAAATGCGTGTTGAATTTGATTAAGGCGAAAAATCGAGAAAGCGCCTATTCACCCCCCTCTAGTCGCCTTTACGGTCCTACAAGTGGTATCAGAGCCGGTTAGCTCTTCTCATAGATCTTAACCGGTCTTTGGAGCCATGGCGACTGACAGGTATTCAACCAAGCCACATGTTTTTGATGGAGTTGATTTTGCATATTGGAAGGCCCGAATGCAGGCCTTCATCGATGCTCAAGGGCACGCAATTTGGCTTAAGGTAAAAAAACCCATATGTCGTGCCAGCCGATGACAATGTGATCACTCCAGATGTGGAGGCAAACAGCAGGGCTCGGAATTTTTTGATTCAAGGCCTTAGTCGATCTGAGTTTGAGCGTGTTGCTCATTTGCGGACTGCTCATGAGATCTGGCGGACTCTTTGTGATTATCACGAGGGGTCCACTGCGATCAAGGAAGTGAGACAGAACTAGCTAAAGAAAGTATACTCTAAGATCGAGCAAAGGCCTGGTGAGTCTTTAGACGAGCTGTGGGGAAGATTTTCTAAGATTCTTCATGATCTCCGCGCTGTTGACCTGGTCTTTTCTGAGTCAGAAAATGCACGCCAGCTTTTGGGTGCTCTTGATGTGAAGGTCTCGGGTATGAAGATCACTTCCATCAATGACAACACTGTCATGAGTGAGCTTACCATGGATAAACTATACTCGAGGTTGAAGACGCATAAGATTTATTTTATCTCGTGTCTCTCCAAAACAGAGTCGATGGCTTTAGTGGTCGACAAATCCAAGGGTAGTTCTTCTGATTCGTTGGATTGTAGCTCATCTGGTTTTTCTTTATCTGCTTTGCATTCTTTGAGCGATGAGCAACTTGAAAGACTACCTGAAGATGATTTAGCCCTCCTATGCACCAAATTCACGAGAGCTTACAACAAGGTTAGGAATAGGAGGAGAGGTGGACCTATCACATGCTTCGAATGTGGTGAGCCAAACCACATTCGCTCTAGGTGCCCCAAGCTGAAGGGCAAGGAGGAGAAGGAGTCACAAAGGCATCCTCAAGCGAGGGATGTTAAACCCAAGAAGACAAACTATCGCAAGTTTGTCAGCCGGGTCCTTGACGCTCTAGAGAATGTGAGCATGAGCGATGTGGACTCGGAGGCGGAGGACAATGAGAGTGACTCCCGTGGCAAGAAGAAGGCTCGTGATTTCACGGGCATGTGTTTCATGGCCAAGAACAGCCACGACAGCGACTCCTCCAACAACGAGGATCCTTTTAGTGTTCCCGATGAGGTATGCCCTTCACTTGCTGACATGAAAAGGGCTTTGGTGCTTGCTGAGCAAAAATTGCATAAGCAAGCTAGAATGATTAAGAACCAGGATACTATGATTGATAACTTGAACCTAGAAGTTGTTAGGCTCAAATCCATTAATCCTGACGATATTTGTGCTTCATGCTCTAGCTTGCTTAATGAATTGAATCTGCTCATTCCTCTGTTGTAAATCAACTGAAAGATGCTCTTGATGAACTAGAATCTCTCAAGTCTAGTTCTGTTTGCATGGATGCTATTTCTCTTGATGTGGCTGCATTGGATGCTATTCCTTCAACTTGCTCAAACTGTGCTTTGCTTGAAGTAAAATTGGATAGCTCCTTGAAAGAATTGCAAAAATTTGATGCTAGTCACACTTGCTCTCATTGTAAGAACAATAGGATTAAAATGCAAGAGATGACAGAAATGGTTGTGTACTCTAGAGCTGCTTCATGTGAAAATTGTCCTAAGCTTATAATTGAGATTGAAGCTCTAAACAAGACTCTAGAACAGAAAGCTAAATTTAAAAAATCCATGTCTCTTACTGCTTCCAAGAAAGTTATTGACTCTACCTCTTGTATTTTGAATGCTGAAGTTGAAACAATTATTGGTGAGATTCAAGAGGCTTTTAGAGTTAAATTTAAGGAGCAGTTGAATAGGATTAAGGATTCCTATTGTGTGTCTTGTGAGGCCTTTAAAGTGGAATTGGCTCTTCTTAATAGCAAACATGATGAGGTAATCAAGTCTGGAAAGTGCGCTAGTTGTGAGGATTTTGCTAAAAAGAATGATTACCTCAAAGTGACTCTTGAGAGGTTTTCTAATGGGAAAAAGAAACTCAACTTGATTCTCGACCAATCCAAGGTGAGTGTGAAAAACAGTGGCCTAGGTTTTAATCCCCTAGAGCATTCCAAGAATCACCCACCTAAGATTGCTAGAGTTGTGAAAAGTGGTCTGGTTGAGGTAGAACCTCCTAAGCCTTCTAAGGTTGTTTTCAAATCTGCAGGTTCTGCGCAAACTCTTTCTAGCAAGAAAGGTGCTTCTGTTTCACCAATACAGACCCCTCAAAAGATCAAGTACCATTGCACCTTCTGCCAGAAAGATGGCCACACTGTTGAGTTTTGCTTCCGGAGAGCAAAGATTGAGAGGAAAGAGAGAATGAGCACCTTGAGATCCATCAGAGGAGTCTCTTCACCAGCTGTAGTCTCTAGAGCTAGGCAGCCTGTTTATCGTACCACATATAGGCCTAGATTCGTAGAGAACTTTGTTGACTCTTTTGGTGGGTCCAAGCAGCATTTTGGTTTAGGATATCGTGAGGAGAGACCACGGGTAGCACCTAGACAGGGGGAGTATCGATCTTTTGGTAGATCGTTTCGGAGAGGTTCAGGTGGTTCTCGTGTGCATTCTTATAATTTTGTTCCTAATCATTTTATTACTGCTTCTTCTGCTATTCCCAGGCATCGTGCGTCTCAGTACTGGACTCCTAGATCTTTTATCACTAACCCCAGTACTGAGGCATGGATGTTTTGAAGGGAATTTGCTCTTTTTGCATTCATTGTATCATAATGCATTTTACAATTCAAATGTCTTGCATTGTATAATAAATCATGTGGAGCTTTGATTATTATCCTTGTATGGCTTGATTTCATACTCTATACCTTGTCATGTCAAGTGATAGTCAGCTAGGCTTCTTTTATGGCTCTTCGTGTTTTAGCTTAGCTTTCACCTTGCAAGCTTTATTTCTGTGAGCAAATTGAATCAAATCATGTCTTGTTGGATCTTGTGACTAGTTTTGCTCTAGTGATACTCTTTTGATTCATGCCATGTCTTATAGGTTAAATTGAGTCTTGAACTTATTTTGAGATGTAAAATGAGCTTTGTTATTTCTTAAGTCAAGCAAATGAAGAATGAGTTTTTATGTACGAAAAAAATGAACTCACCAATCCTTTCTCATGAGACTGCTTGCCATTGCGCTAGGCATGAACTCAGGGGGAGTTTTGGATGACCTAGACCACTCTTTTAAGCTTCTTGCTTGAGATGGTCGCGGAAAGGCTTGAGATCTAGCACAATAAAAAAAAATCATTTTTAGGAAAATACTCAAAATGCTAAGTGCTTGATTATTGCTTCTATTTGAACTCTTATTGCTCAAAATGCCTCAGTTCCAGTTTTTGGTCTCTTTTTACTTATAGACATGGCTTGACTCATTTTTGGCTGCTTTTAGTGAAACTATGATATTGAGCAACTTTTCATGGTATTAATTCTTTTAATCTCAGATTACTGCTATTTTGGTCTTAGCTTTGCAATACATGTTTTACCATGATTGAACATAACTTCTTCGCTTAATATGGCTTGGTATAATACTTGTACTGTCTACATGTATAATGGTCATAGCTCCTTTTTGCTAAAGTTCAAAAATAAAGTCATTCCTTCATACTCTATCTTTTCCCATGCATCTTGATGAATTCATTGTCAAAGGGGGAGAAAGATTGAGAAGAAAAATATTGTTTTGGAGCTTTTGGTTTCATATAAAAGAACTCATATATAAAAAAATGAACCTTCTGAAAATTTGTGATCATAGTGAGTTGAGTCTCTGGTTTTATTACCTTTTCTGATTATATTTGCAATTAAAGAAGACCCACAATGATCAAAGGTCAAATAGAACATTTGTCTTTCATATGGACCTAAGTGAGATTTTTGGTTACTTTCTGGAATTTGAATCCTTTTGTGCTTTCATTGCCTTATCTCACTTGCTTATACTATTCTGAAGCCAGCTTGGCTGTTTTCTAAGCTTTTTCTTGCTTATGGACCAAGTTGTGCCTTTATGCGAAAACTGCGAATTTTTACTTTTCAAACCTTAAAAGTACATTTTCTGGGAAATTGCCAATGTGTTCATCAAGGGGGAGATTGTGGATATCGTGATGATATGTGCATGATCTTAGGATGATGAGTCAATTGGCAATGGCATTGTTGGTTTGCAAAATCTCGAGTTTTCGGGTTTGCTTTAGTTCGCGTCGCACCACAAAGGTCCTCGATCGTGGCATCGGCGATCAGACCGCCCGTGGAGAGGTCCGATCGGCCGTGCGTGCCGGTCCGACCGGATATGGTTCAAACTGGGTTTTGAAGCTGAACCAAAAATAGGATTTGTAGGCAAGTGAGGGGAGTCTTCTGGTTGTGGTCACATAATTTTTGGAGCTCCCAGTCAAAAGTTGTATTCATTTGAAAATTCCATAAGGTTTCGGATTTTCGAGATGAAAATTTGGCTAAGTCATTTCGGGCGGTCCGACCGCCGTTGTAGAATCGGTCCGACCGGCCTGAAATCGGTCGGACCGGCTGTGTGGGGCGGTCAGACTGCCGATCACTTGGAACTTGACCTTTTTGGCATTGTTGTGATTTGAATGTGGTTATTGTATGAATTTCAATGCTTTATTGTTGAATATTGCATTGTTGAACTAACGTAGGTCAAGTTGTGAAGAACTTGTTCTCGGAGACGATTTCTTTGTCTATTGCTATGCAGGTGGCTTGTAGGTCAACGACGTCAACGGTGAGGTGGATCGGGACTACGCTTGGAGAGCTGAGGTCCAGAACGATCATGGATGCCGGGTGAGGTCGTGTGACTCAGCAGGTGCGCGATGGGCAAGATGGATCGAACGGCGATTCGTGGCACCGGTTGGATCAGGCGGTGCGGAAGTCGGTGCAAGTCCCTGGGAGGTTCCGATGGGATTCGGACGGGAGAGAATTGCCGACATGATGAGAGCCGCTGATCAACCTACACGTGGTGAAGCAGGCGATTGCTTCAACAGATATGTGTAATTGGGTCCCATGTGTGTGTGGGCCTTCATGGGAGCCCATAAGTGAAACCCTATGCCTCTCCTATAAATAGAAAGGGGGGAGATGGAAAACCCCCCCAAGCACTTGAGCCCCCATTTGCAAAATCCTTGTTAGGGTTATGGTTTGGAGAGGAGAGGAGAGGTTTGGAGAGATTTGTATGTGTGCTCTTTGATTGAGCTCTTGTCCTCCTTAAGGGAGTGGCTTTGACAAGCATCACATTGAATCAATCAATTCATGAATGTTTGTTCTTTGGTGAAGTCTCATTTGCTTTCTTCTCTCTTTTGATGATTGTGGTGCTTCCTTGATCCGATTGATATTGGTTGGTCTCTTGACCTCATTTACCTTGCTTTGATGTGTGGGAATACTCCTAGAACCATCTAGATCTTCAATCCCCCACAAGCAAGTTGTGGATCAAGTTTTTCATATTTCTAGGGTTTTAGCACTTCTTTGGTAAAACCTAAAGATATCGTTTATTTAAAGTGGATCTGAACGATCGTCGCTAGAAATAGGACTCAGATATCCTTAGGGAGGTGTGCTCCAAATTTGGTCAAGTTTCATTGGTTGAATCAAAAGTTGGACCAATTTTTGTTTTGGATTTGGGCATTGTGCATTGCCTCTGGACTAAATCGGTCCGACCGATTTTGCACCGCCGGTCCGACCGCCAGAATGCATTACTCAGTTTCTACAATGTCCGATCGCTAGGCGATCGACCGCCAGATCTATAGCGGTTCGACCGGTCCAGTGAGATCAACTCTCCTTGTTTGAGTCGTGTGGTTAAGGGGGTAATTGAATTCAGCACAAGGCTTCTTCTGTACTTTACTGATCTTCTTAGCTTTCATAGCTAGAGGAGAAAAGTGTGTGTTGAATTTGATTAAGGCGAAAAATCTAGAAAGCGCCTATTCACCCCCTCTAGTCGCCTTTACGGTCCTACAAAGGCGTCATGATGTTATTACTAGATGTCAGGTGTTCTTGCCTGACCTTCGATCAGTTCGCTGGCTGCCGCAGTTTCGACCAGTGAACATAGACAAGTTTGATTGGTCACAAAATCCCATCGAATTTCTTTAGATCTATACGGCTGTCGTTCGAGCAGCAGAAGGAGGAGAGCACATCATGGCGAATTACCTTCCTACTGTGCTCGAATGATCTTCTCGGTCGTGATTGTTAAATCAACTATAGAGGTCGATCTATTCGTGGCAACATCTCTGTGATTTACTGCTGGCCAATTTCTAGGGTACCCATAACCATCTCGAACAAGAGGATAACTTGCATAGAATGAGACAGAACACCAATTCATCAGACGTTTTAGTGAGGTTCGTAATTCCATACCTGATGTTTTTTATTCTTCTGTTATCAGAGCATTTAAGCAGGGATTCCGCGATAGAAGGATCACATAAGACATCGCTTTAAATCCTCCGGCTACTGTGGCTGAGCTTTTTGAGATAGCCGACCGATATGCAATTGCTACAGAAGCAGCCGAGTGGAACAAAACCATTGATCGAGATGATAAAAATACTTGAAGGATCGAAAATGGCAACAGAGGGGGAGGGGGTGAATGGTGCCTTAAAAACTCTCTATTAAAATTCACATCGAATCACCATATTCAATAATAGCCGTGGTCGAAAGCTGAGAAAACCACCCGTGGTCAAACAATGATCCAGAAAAGCTTATGCCTTGGTCGATCACCAACTCATGGTCGAATCACTGATGACAGAGAGAGCACGGCAAATAAGCTATGGTCTAAACGAAAAACGGAGGACTCAAAAACAATCAAAACATCTCAAGCAAGGCAAAACTTCAGAATGATACTGATAAATGTATGATTGATCATAGAGGTTCATACGACCACTCCACTGAAGATACACGAGCATCCATGCTCTTGCCCAGAGACAACTCACACAAATTAGACGAGAAAAGCTCAGAGCCAGCCACTTTAACATCCTCTCCTCACCTCACTCTTCTTCCTCAAACCTAACATCTCTTGTTATAGCCTCAACCATCGGGTTTCAAACACTCGACAACCCATTAACAGAGAAATGATTGCTTTTCCAGAGGCACAATGCTTTTACCCGCTACTATCCGACAACGACTCCACCGCTTGCCCATTAGCACCAACAACTCCATTGCTTTCCCGGAGGGACGCCTTCCTTTGCAGCCTTTAGGTATTTGTCCAAAATACTCCTCAACTGCCTTCCCGAAGCTTCTTCCTCTTGCCTTGTCACAACTCACTACGATCACCTTGCAAGACTTGTCTTCTGTGGTTTCCAAATGCTCGACCTCAACATCTCCTATGTCTAGTCCCGACCTCTCCAAACCTCACCAAGACTTGTCTCCAAGATCCCGCAACCAAATCAAACACACAAAGATCACATAGCACGGCACAATACAAAGAACCGCACTCGCAAATGTAGCTCAAATAAGATTAGATCGCAACAAGACCGGTCGAAATGATGAACTATCAAATGCACAAGGTCTATGATCGCAATACAAAACCATACGACCGGTTCCCAACTCGAACGACCGATTCGAGGACATACGACCAAAGCTTTCTCCGTGGTCGGACTCCATTCGGACCACATACGCCGGAGTCGAAAACCTTCCGACCTCGGATCACATAGCAACGTGGTCGAAACAGACTCGATCACCGTGGTCGAAAGCAGACCGATCACCGTGGTCGAACAGACCGACTAGCGAGGTCGAAACAGACCGACTCACCGTGGTCTAAACAGACTTCGACTACCTTGGTCGGAACAGACTTCGACTAGCGTGGCGGGCATGCACTTCGACTAGCGTGGTCGTAATGCACTTCGACTAGCGTGGTCTTAATGCACTCGACTAGCGTGGTCGCATGCATCGACTAGCGTGGTCGAACAGATTTGACCACGACCAACGAGGTCGAATACTTCCCTAGCTACGACTACGCAGAGAAAGCCCAAAAACAAACTCAAGTACTCATCACAAACTTTTCAATAATATGTCAAATACTGATCATTCACATGGGAGCACCTCTCACATGGTCTCTCAATACTCAAGAAGCAGGCGAAAGTAGAAAGAAAATTGATAAAAAAGCCAAGAAGTCTAATAGCAAGACCAAAGGTCAAAAACCTCAAGTCAACAGATCCAAGGAAGTCTTAGCTGTAAGCGATAAAGTGCCTCGAGGCTCCAAACCATACTCTGACCAGGGCAAGGGCAAACGCCCTGAACGGAAGAATTACAAGCCTAGGTGGTGTCCTTTCCATAAAAAGGAAGGATATGACCTTCATAACTACCGAGTTTTCCAATAAAAACTCGAGGACTACCACATCGGCAAAGTACCTCTTCCTGCACTCGAGGAGTTAGGGCAAACAAGCGGTCGAAAGCAATCGGGCAACGATGAGGAGATGTTGTTCCAAGATCCAAAGCACACCATCGATCATATCTATGGAGGATCTTTGGCATACGAGTCAAAATGATATCTCAAGGCAGTCGAGCGCGAGGTAAACTCTATTGACCCTCCTCTTGTCAATAAATTATCGAAGTGGTCCGAGGTCACCATCTCTTTCAAGGAGGGTGATTGTTCGATATCTCCTACTCGACCAGATAGGTTTCAAATCGTGGTCGAGTCCACCATCAACAACTGTCGAGTAAACCGAGTGTTAGTTGATGGTAGCAGTTCGTTAAATATATTGTTTACAAATACCCTGGATGAGATGCAAGTACACAGGACCAAGATAAAGCCTATACGATACTCACTCCATGGGATCATACCGAGATCAATTCATAATTTATACCTCCACTCAAGCCCAAATTAAATTAAATTAAACCTTGTTATTTTCTTTCAATTATTTTTATTTCTTTTCAGTTTTTCCATTTTCATAGTCTTTTGAAAGCTTCAAAAAAAAATATAATAAATAATTTCTATTTTATTGGATTAATTAAAGCTTAGTTGGAAAGTTCCAGCAAAAGAAAAATATTTTAAATAAATAAAATAAACATCAATTAAATTCAAAATTATTTTATTAAATCCATTCGTGTTCCAATGATTTTTATGGAATTTTCTTGATATTTTCTTGTATTTTTTTTCCGGATTTTCCCCTTTTCTTTTCTTTTCTTTTCTTTCCTCTCTCCTCTTTTCCCTCTGCTCTTCTTGCATGTCGTGGGGAGGGTAGCACCTTGCCGCGCTGTGGGTGGGGCAAGATTCACGCTACATCGCACTACTGCAGAGGAGGCGCCGTGGGGCCAAATTAGGAATTTCTTGGCTAGAGGGGGCCAAATGTGGAATTTCGGTGCACCATGGGGCCAACAGTGTCCAGACTTCGGCGAAGTCTACAAAGGGACTCTTGGGGGACGAGGACAACACCGAGGTGGTAGTTAAGACCTCTATTGCGGTAAACGAAGCTACAAAGGAGGAGCTCGTGAAGGAAGTGATGATCCAAACAAGGATGATCCACAAGAACATTCTCAAGCTCTTGGGTTGTTGCTTGGAGGTGAAAGTATGAGTACGCTGCCCATGGAAGTCTCCAAGACATTCTCCATGGCAAAGAAAATAACAAGATCCGCCCTCTCCCACTACACCAACGTTTGGACATTGCAATCGGCTCTGCCAAAGGTTTAGCATACATGCACAAATACACAAGAAGCATCATACAACATGGTGATGTCAAACCAGCCAACATACTCCTAGATGAAGAGTTCGTAGCCTCATCATGGAGTTCCTCAGAGTTTACAAGCAAGACAACAGTGGGAGGAAAATGTTCGACAAGGAGATTGCGGCCACTAAAGACGATATTCTCATGCTGGAAGGAATTGGCAGGCTAGCAATTGAGTGCTTATTCAATATGATTACCGATCTACTATTCTTGTAAGGATTGTTATGCGTAAAACATGTCAAATAAGTCGGGACCTGTCCGCTTATTCAAGTAACTGGCACGGTGCCCATGCATTTGCACCGGCATCGATTTTATAATGTGTTGTACTTTGATACCACTTTTTATGCGCCGTAGTCTTCCCCATTCCCGTGCCAAGCAATGGAGATGAAGAAATTGTCTGTGCCGTCCTCGTCGTCGCCTCGGCCACTGTGGCCCTCGCTGCCAAAGCCCTGGCCATGGCCCCGACGATGAACATTGGCCTTGCGACTGCGTCGACGATCACCACCAACTTCGTCGCCGCACTACAGATGTTCACCATCCCAGCATTGTTCCTGGCCGACTCCTACGTCAAGCGCTTCTACATCGTCCTCATCTTTGCCCACATTGAGGTACTGGTAATTAATTAGTTTTTAATTTGGATTAGTTGACCATGTTGATTGATCCATTCATTTGATCTGCTTTCCTTTTCGTCCCCTCGTGCATTGATTTTCTAATTTGATCTGTAAAGAGGGGTATTAGGAGACATTATTTGTTTGGATATGAGAGTTGGAAATTAATCCCGATTTTCAATCAATTTTTGGCCGATTTCCATTGATTTTTGGCTCTTTTTTATTTCAATTTTTGGTTTGAAATTTTCGGCCCAATTCAACCGAAAAATTAGGAAAATCGGTGCTATCTGCACCCCCTGATAAAAATGATAACCGGCTACCAAAACCCTAGTCAATATCAAATTAGTGTTGCGAGATACGACACGGGCAGGCACGGTATCAAGAATCATGTAGATGAATCTCGTAGATCACAACGAAAGAGAAACATTTGGCAAAGCCAACCGCAAATTCCTTAAGCACAACCTCAAAAGAATACAAGGAATTATCGCTCTCTCACAACTCTCTCAAACCTTTTAGAACTCTCGGATCCTTGCGCTATACAAGAATCTAGTACTAAAAGAATAACCTAGCCTATAATCCTCTCATGCACTTCTTACTTTGGATGATTTGGTTTGTGGTTTGTGTTCTCTATGACCACCCCTCATAGATTTATATAGTGCCCCCAGTTCTCCTCCTAAAGAACTAGGAATTCTTAGGATAAGAATCCTTATAGAACATATCTGCAAGTCCTAGTAGGTTATGATATGAGTCACTCATACTCAATAATCTTCACCTTGATTCCTATCCGTTCAAGTCAGCGTGCTCCTCCAAAAACTCGCCCCTAGTCGGCTCCACATTCTTTATGTTGTTATTCCTTTTATTTTGTTTTCCCCTACCTTTGGGAGTGCCCCACGACAGGGCTCATGCACATCACCGCAATGTGTGTGTCGGTATCTGGGCTAGTCCGCCCGAAAACTCCACCTGAGAGCTCCTTTATTGTGTAGTTTGGTTAACAACACCTCCTGTTCCTACAGCCTTGTATGCCATATATTTGTACCGCCTCTGAGCTCCACCTACTTGCCGGTACCGCGTGGTTGATCCTACCATATCTTCCTTCTTCCAACAGCTCACACATTCGCCTTCGTGTGTGCTAGATTTTGCAACCATCTTTGTTGTTTGTACATAGCTGCAAATGAGATATGAGTACATAACGCTGATGACTCGGTTTCTTTCTCCTGATCATGATTTTTATCAAACTTCCCATTGGGTGCTCTTTCCTGATGATTACTCATCAATCGTTATCATCCATTGCTACATATGCTTTTCATGATTACCTGCCCTTTGCAAGTAACTCATATAACTCCACCTCAAAGTGATACCTCACAACCTTCGAGTTCAAGTGAACTCACATATATTAGATTCTTCTTTAAGCCGGGAACATACCGAATTCCCGTCATTGTGTGATGTGTTCAATTATACATCTCCAATGTAACTGTTCCCACCTCAATAATGGCATACTTCTTGCAATATGCTAAGTGGACAGTTCCATTTGCCAGACACATAGTTCTTTCATCAAACATCTCCCTCAACGAACATATATGAAAGCAATAACCAAAATCTAATATCCATCCATGAGAAGTACCTGATTGACTAACGACTAGTACACTTGAATCATCTTTAGCTACCACCATTGAGCGTACACTTGAATCATCTTTAGCTACCACCATTGAGCATATACCTTCCATTTGCTTCAAACTTAGATAATCCTTTATCATATGACCTTCCTCGTCACATAGATAGCATACACGTGTGCCCTTACTCTTTCCCTTCTTCTTCTTGTGACTTTTGTTTTTGCAAGCAACACCTATGATAGCCAGTGCTTGATCACTCGAGAATGAAGAATTCAATAGCTTCTTCAAGGACTCTGGTTCTAATAGATATGCCACTGCCTCATTGAAGTTGAGAGTGCATTGCTTGGCAAGAATACTCATCATAAATTGCTCGCATGATGGTGGTAGAAATGATGTCAATATGCCAACATTGTTATTCTCCTCAATTTTCTTGTCCACACTAACAACTACATGATAAGCTTGTTAAAGACATTGAGATGGTCAACGAACTGTGTGCCTTCCTCCACGCGCAATATGTACAGTTGTCACTTCTGTACCTATCGGTTTGTCAATGACTTTGCCATATACAATTCTTCTAAGTCACTCCATAATTTCTTTGATAAAGTTTTCTTAATTACCGAGTAATTTGCCTCATCGGATAGACATAGACAGATTGTACTGATAGTTTTTCGCTCCATCACCTTCCATTCTTCAATGAACTTCTTTTCCGATTTGTTCCGTTCAAGAGCATTGATTAACCCTTGCGGGATAAGAACATCCTTCACCACACAATACCACATGCTGAAAATTCCTCCACCGTCAAATTTTCTTCACTTGATTCCACATCATCGACACCGATCTTGATTTTATGCCACCTAACGCTTCGCCGACCATCGCACAAATCAGATTAATATAGTTTTGGCTCTGATACCACTTGTTATACTCTGATAGCCCTTCTTATCCGTAGCAGCCTTAGATCGGATCAGAGTTGTGAGATACGACACGAGCTTAGAGGTAGGCCAGAGTCGGTCGTGTTGATAACGTGTTGAGGAACCGTCGCTGGCGAGTCCAGTCCGAACGATCACCTCGTAGACAAACATAAAATCACATCAAACAGTGCAAGAACACAAGAACAAAAAAGTAGATTGAACACAGAGATATAGTGGATTTCTTGCTTCTCTTTATTGCTCTTCAAGAGCTCAACCTTTTACAATGATTAGTACCATTTATTTATAGGCTAGAGACCCTACTACGTTTTTAGATGGAGGACCAAACATAGATCGGATGCAGGGTCAAACCTATGATTTTCTAACACGATTATCGACCCCAGATTACAGGGAATATCTGCGCACATGCTAACCGAGAATAGCGTAGCCTGCCAAAGCTATGCCCCCAGAAGGTATTATCTAAACAAATCAACGATCACAGAAGCCTTATATCATCCTTCAATCACAAATTCATCAAATGAATGGGACTAAGGGAGGAGTAAGGAGGTCAAGGGGGTGCACCGGATGATGACCTTACCTTCACAGTCCGTTCCTCGCGGCGCGAGTCGAGACCGAGGCACAGAGGACCGAGACGCGAATGACGATCGAGGCGGCGAGGACCGAGACGCAGCGCGACGGCATCGGAGGCGCAGACATGACCGAAGACGGTGCAGTCCACGATCGGAGGCGGCGTTGTCACCTAGACACGAGAGAATGAGGCGAGGGGGAGGCCAGCTCGAGCGCTTACACCGGAGGGGACGGAGGAGGTCACGATGCGGAGGCGCACGGGGAGGTGGGAGGGTGGAAGTGAGGCGAGGGGAGGGGGAGGCGAGGCGGCACCGGGAGGGAGGAAACGGAGGTGAGGGGAGGCGGCGCCGGGAGGGGGAGGGGGAGGTGAGGCGAGGGGCAAGACCGGGAGGGAGGAAGTGAGGCGAGGGGAGGCGGCACCGAGGGAGGAGGAAGCGGAGGCGGGAAGCGGAGCGATGCGGAGGCGGCACCGGGGGAGAGGAAGGAGGCGAGGAGGCGGCACTGGGAGGGGGAAGGGGGGAAGCGGAGGCGAGGGGGAGGCGGCACCGAGGGAGGGGGGAGGGGGAAGCGGAGGTGAGGGGGAGGCGGCACCGGGGGAGGGAGGAAGCGGAGGCGGCGCCGAGGGAAGCGGGAGGCGGAGGTGGGGGAGGGGGAGGCGGCGATAAGCGCGTGAGAGCCAAAAGATAAAGAAAAAAGGGTTTTCGGGGGAACGGGGATTTGGGGTAGTTGGATGGTATTTGCGGGTAAAAACTTCAAATTTTAAAGGGTATTTTCGTTTATGCAAGTTGGATTCTTGCAGGAATATGTGGGAATGCTGCTCCTTGTTGCTAGTTTATTTTTTAGACAGCTCTCACGAGAATCAGGATCTAGCTGTTTTGAGAAGTTGGGTGTTTGGCATGACTCTACAAGAATCGATTGAGAATCTAGAAGTAGACCTAAGTTTCCTTTGGAGAGAAGTAAACGTAGTTAGTTACAGTTTTGCCCGATCCTCCCCCAAGCGTCGGACGCCTCCGAGATCTGCTGTAAGATGTAACTAAACCTCTTAGAGACGAGTTAACATGGTAATTAAGATACTGTAATGTTTGTGAGATGCCATAAGTCTTGTCTATCTAGGGTCTATTTGGATTGTTCTGTTGCCCACTTGCCCTTACTGTTCCTTTGTTTCAGTCTCTAGTCGGAGAGTTTCAGCTTCAGCTTTAAAATTTCAAGACCTAATTCAGTATGTGCTAAAGAGCAATAAAAACTAGAAAATTCTGACCGACAACAAATCGAAAGTCAAAAGGAGAAAGACAAAGACAAATGGTACTATTCGCATTTTTGTTTCTTCGAACACACTTTGAGTCTGAAGTTGAAATCTTAAAGGGTGTTTTCTACATGCTCCATAGACTACACCATCGACTTTTGTTTCTGAATTTTTCATGTTGATTTGTTGCCCCAACCGACCAGGTTACATGCACTCAAAGAGTGGGTTGCACATGATAGTTATCACTGTTCACTGATTCATCCTTGCATAGAGAAAACAAAATGGAAGAACCACATGACACCTGTTTTATTCAGAGACACTGGCGGGAGGCGGGTACACATATATATATATATTTCTAGAGCTAGCTAGCTAGCCGTACTCTCGAGACTGTATTAGCTATATATATATATATATATATATATATATATATATATATATATATCGATGCATCGATCATATACAGATTATGCATGGGCGCTTCCCCATTGCTTATTCTTGATTAGCTTAATTACTAGCTAGCTAGTACTTATCAACTAAGGGAGTTGTTTCTTGGGGCATGGCGGGAATAAGCATCCGGGTTGAAGTGCTATGGGCGGCTTCTCCTCTCGGAAGAATGGAAGCAGAACTGCAAGAGATCAAAACTCAAATCAATCAATATTTCATATAAAAAAACTAACTCAATCAATCAATAGAAATATCTCATGAGATTCATATGTACCAAATCAATGCATGCACTGGAATCGTGTTCCAGTCTTTCTCAGAAAGGGAGAAAAAAAACCAACAGGGGTCTTTTTTTTTAAAAAAAAGAAAAAAGTATGATCATTTTCAGTTATATGTCACTAACTGGTACATGAAGACAGCATCATTCTTTTCATTACAGATTAACAATGTAAAACAAGAACTATATATATATATATATTCTGAAATAAAATGTAAAAACCAAACTATAACTCGATCGATCGCGCTCACATCGCGCGCCTTCGCAGGTGTAGCTGCTGCTCATGATCACCACACAGATTAGCACCATGGCTTGAATAAATACAAGCAAACTGCTAGCTTTAAGGTTAACTCTAACTGACGACGATAAGGCCATCTCTACTAATCGTGCAGACCTGCAAGCTCTCAAAGTTATCTGAGACGAGGGGGGCTCGTCTGCTATTTATATGGGCTGGTCGCAAGACTTGAAGGTGGCTACGTGAGTCAAAATTGGATATAGGCAGTTCATACTTTGCATCTGTTGTTGTCAACAGTCAACACACATGCGCTTGACTGCAAACAGTAGACGAGGGCTCGTAAATCAATGCGTCTTATCAGCAACACACGAGTCGAGGAGGCAGGAGCGTCGGTGCGAGAACTTTTACGCACACGCGAACAGGGGCGGATCCAGGACAAAATATTAGGTAAGGTGAGTCGCGGTCTCACCGGTTGCGATGTGGTCGCACCCCCCGCTCTCCGGCGAGGCCGTACGTATCATGGGCGTCCTCCTTGCATTTCTTTTATAAATCCACAATATGTTGTATGTAATCCATTGGAGTCCATATTCTGGAGACGGTGTCCCTAGACCAGCACTTGAGGCTGTTTGTTTCATCTTGGACAGGTCACTGATGTCTGGTGGT
This sequence comes from Hsuehochloa calcarea, assembly GCA_036346395.1. Classification (NCBI taxonomy): domain Eukaryota; kingdom Viridiplantae; phylum Streptophyta; class Magnoliopsida; order Poales; family Poaceae; genus Hsuehochloa; species Hsuehochloa calcarea. The sequence goes on along the minus strand of JAYEVG010000097.1, from coordinate 17,109 downwards.
GAGGTACTCCTTCATGAGATCTACAATACTACAACCAGTAAATCACATTACTACAATATATTATAGCACCGATTGATCCTAAAAATTACAAATAGGCATGAAGCAATCAATCTCACATTGTCCTCGGCAAGTAGGGGAAGGTGGATGACGATATATCCATTAAAGAATTTTTTTCACATATATAAGAATGTGGTTCATTGAGGCATTGTATCAAACAGGTGGTGCGCAAACTCACTTTAATAGCAAATGAGGGTGCATGATTGCTCTGAGCCGACGAGTGGGAGAGCCGAGGCCGAGGCCAGAGCAGAGGGAGACCGAGAGTGGGACAACAGAGCGAGAGGGGAGACCGAGAGTGGGAGAGCCGAGGTGGGAGGTCGGAGCGAGGCGAAGAGGGAGGCTTTGCCGAGCCGTCGCCGGCGCGCTGTCTGTCAAGAACAAGCCGGGGTGGCGCACCGGCCAAGCTACTCGGGTGGCCGCCACCTTACCCTATTGCTGGAGCCGCCCCTGCACGCGAATACACTTACTTTTATTACTTTTACGCATGTACTTTCTATGATTGTTCTCTTATGCTAAGCTAAGGATTATCACCGATTCCAATAGTTAAATTTATACATGCACGCTGTACTATCTAGCTTAACCAATTAATCTAAGTAACTAAGCTAACTCTCTAGTCCAATTGGATCTGTTTTGAGTTGTAGCCTGTTCAATGGACTAGACATGAACTTGCACATCCACAATTAGTACATGCGCTTCTTCGAATAGATGATTTTCTTAACCAACCGAGGATGTGCAACATTTGTATGCGTGTTTGCATTCTCCATGCATGGACCGATCAAAGAACACATGCCCACATCAACCACCTATGGCCACTTGGTACAGTGCTGCGGCGTCACCGATCGAACCTAGCTACTCGATTCGTTTCTCTCTCTCTTCATGAGAATGATGAGGTTGCCTTTTTTTTAAAATGGATAAACTTTAGCCCTTGATCTTTCTCTTGCGATCTTGTGTAGTCGATTAAGGATAACACCAGACAAGTCTGCCAGACTACGTGCCAACCTTTTGAGTCAAGCACTTAATTGCAAATAGTATTTTGCCTATTTGATTCTTGACCAAAATGTAAACATAATAGAATACTTGAGATCTCTGAAAAAAAAAATTTGGTCGCTATCGCTTGGTCTTCTCGGTTAGTATAATCATGAACAGTCTGTGATTGTTTCTTGTGGCATCTCGTTTTTTCGGCCTGCTTTTCTCTCCTGACTTCTCCCAGCCTGGCCCGCTCGTTCCCCTTCCCCTTTTCTTCTCGCCAGCCCACGGCCCAACGCGATGCCTCGGCTGCATCACCTCCGTCCGCTTCGTCTTCTCGCTCATCCGTCCCTTCCTTATCCCCTCTTCTCGGCCGATCCGCTTCACCTCCCCCATCCCTCTCCCTCCCTCGCGCCGCCGGCCCTTCGTCTCCCTGCTTGGCTGCGCCCTCTCCGCCCAGATCCGCCCCTCTCCAGCTCGGCCCGGCCCCGCTATCGCCCGGCCCAGCTCCATCTTCCTCCCCACTCAATCGCTGCCATCAAGGCGCGCCTAACCTCAGTCGCCTGCCACCGGCTCCCGCTCTTGCCCCACCACCATCGCAGCCATGCCTCGCCGAGCGGCCCCCATAACGAGTCACCTCCACCGCCTGCCCCAGTCGTCGCTTCCGTCGCATGACGTCGGCATCATCCTCGCATCGCGACTCCGACCGGACCAAGCCACGCCGCCCGGGTCACAAGGCGTCACCTCCACCCACCCGTCGCTAGCTCCAATCGCCGCGCTCGCTGCTCTCACTGCCGCCGGTCCCATCGGCGCCATGGCCGCCCATACCACCGTCGCCATGCCGCCACCTCCACCCGGCGTTATCGCCTCCGGCTCCATCCTCCCTCCACCGGCTATAAAAGGGTCCGGCGCCCCCTCTGCTTCTCCCCCATCCCCTCCATCCCTGGGTAAGTTCTCCAAAGAGTTTTCCCCGATTCGGCCTCTTCTCCCCCTCCGGCCGAAGGTTCTCCCTTCCGCCTCTGGCTGCCCTCGCCATCGCCTCGGCCCAGTCACCGGCACCAGGAGCCCACGGCGATGTCCCCGACCCACGGCTGCAGCCCCTCGCCTCCCCGGGACCGCCGTCACCGAGCTCTCCTCCCCGCACCGCCCTCTCACTCCGCTCGGCCACTTTTGTGCTAACGCTTCCACCACGAGCTGGTGAGCTTCCCTTTCACCCCAAAGGTTCGTCGGCGCCATCTCTTCACCTCCTCCCACGGTTGCCATCGCACTGCCACCACTAAGCCCAATGCCCGGCCACCGCGATCCCTATCTCAGTGCCGCCCGACCTGGCGCCACTACCCCGACCCCCTCAGATCTCCAAAGATCCCATTTCACCCGACCCTGGTGCCCTCGCCATAGCTCGCCTTTGGTGCGCCGCCTACCGCCCCGTGCGCCTCGCTTCCTGGGCCGGACCGACCACCCGCCCGGTTAGACCGGCCCTCACCCCCCTCTTCCCTGCTCCTATGGCCGAACGCTCCTTTGCTCCTCGACTCGTTGTGTTGTTTCCCTCCTGTGGCCTGAAAGATCTAGACCCGCCATTATGAGTAAATGGAGTGTTTTGGTGATTAATGATAAATCTAATTGTGAGACTAACTCTCTTGTCAAGTATCATCTTATGTAGTCTCATTTGGATATAAAGGTGAAATTCAACGAGGTATGCATTTGACTCATACTCTTACATAATGTTGCATTCCTCGGATCTAAAATATAGGAAGAACTCCACCATAAGTATATCTTGAATATGTGCGTATGTTTTCTTTACACATATGTGTATGCACACGTTTAGGGGGGACTCATTCTATATTTTGTGGTTTCATTAGTATTGATTCATATTCCATCTTCCACATATATTTGGGATCTTTACTTTGAAACATATCCGTTTGAGTATATACCGACCTTACATCAGCCCACCCAATGAGTTTAACCCTAAGTCATAAAAGTCAATTACTATCGACCTAGAGCTCATCGTTGTGAGAGATAACCTGCCCGGACATGGATGTCAATTACCATCACCCGGCGCAAGCCCCGACAGACATGGACGTGATTTACCATCGTTTGCATGACCCAAAATATGAAGTACCTTTACCATAATCTACACATCTCAAGATTTGGAAGTACATTTACCGTAATCAAGGGAACACCTATCAACTACAGTTTGCAGGCTTAATGGTTGGACTCAGTAAATTAGTTGGCCAGATCCTCCTCATTATCGACATATGCTTATACGATAGTGCTAGTTTCGATAGACATAAGTGTCGGCCCTTAATCGACCAAGACGAGACAGTCAAAACTTAGTGTGGATATCGTGAGGATATGTGCACGATCTCAGGATGATGAGTCAATTGGCAATGGCTTTGTTGGTTTACAAAATCTCGTATTTTCGGGGTTTGCTCCCAAGCTGTCAGACCACAGGCGGTCTGACCGGTGGTGTGGGGCGGTCAGACCGCCCGTGGAGAGGTCGGACTAGCCGTGGTTGCCGGTCGGACCGGCCTAACCTAAAAGTGGTTTTTGGAGCTAAGCCAAAAATAGGTTGTGTAGGCAAGTGAGGGGAGTCTCCTGGATGTGGTCACATCATTTTTGGAGCTCCCAGTCAAAAGTTCTATTCAGTTGAAATTTCCAGAAGGTTTCGGATTTTCACGCTGAAAATTTGGCTAAGTCCTTTCGGGCGGTCCGACCGCCGTTGTGGGATCGGTCGGACCGGCCTGGAATCGGTCGGACCGGCCTTGTGGGGCGGTCAGACCACCGTTGACTTGGAGGTTAGCCAAGTTGGCATTGAGTTGATTTGAATGTGGTTTATGTATGGAGTTCAATGCTTTATTGTTGTATATTGCATTGTGGAACTAACGTGGGTCAAGTTGTGAAGAACTTGTTCCCGGAAACGGTTTGTTTGTCTATTGCTGTGCAGGTGGTTTGCAGGTCAACGACGTCAACGGTGAGGTGGATCGGGACTACGCTTGGAGAGCTGAGGTCCAGAATGATCATGGATGCTGGGTGAGGTCGTGTGACTCAAGCATGGTGTAGGATGGGCAAGATGGATCGAATGGGTGGTTCGGTGCAGCTGGTTGGATCAGGCGGTACGGAAGTCGGTGCGAGTCTCTGGGAGGTTCCGATGGGATTCGGACAAGAGAGGCTTGGCGACGTGATGAGAACCGCTGATCAACCTACACGTGGTGAAGCAGGCGATTGCTTCAACAGATGTTGTGTGTGGGTCCCATGTGTGAGTGGGTCCCAAAAGTGAAACCCTAGGCCTCTCCTATAAATAGAGAAGGGGGAGATGTAAAACCCCTTGAGGCATTCATTTGGTTTTCCTTAGTCTTTTTCTAGGGTTGGGGTTTGGAGAGGAAGAGAGGGAGAGATTGTGGTTGCTCCTTGGTTAGCTCTTGTCCTCCTTGTTGGAGTGGCTTTGTAAGCATCTTGTGAGATCAATCAATCTTGTGATACTTGCTTGAGAGATCATTTGTCTCCCTTTGTGTTCTTCTCTCTTTTGGTTGAATTTGGTGCTTCCTTGATTCAAGTATTTAAGCTTGGTCTCTTGACCCATTTTGTCTTGCTTTGATGTGTGGGAATACTCCTAGAATCATCTAGACCATCAACTCCCACAAGCAAGTCTTGAATCAAAAATTTTCATATTTCTAGGGTTTGTGCACTTCTTTGGTAAATCCTTGAGAGATCGATTCTGCGAAGTGGATCTGAAGGATCGTCGCTAGAAATAGGTCTCTAATATCATTAGGGAGGTGTGCTCGAAATTTCGTCAAGTTTCATTGGTTGAATCAAAAGTTGGATCAAATTTCATTTTGAATTTGGGCTTGAATTTTCAGTACTGGACTGAACCGGTCTGACCGATTTTATAATGGCGGTCCGACCGCCCGCTTTTCAGACCGCTAGTTCTGCCGGGTCGAACCGATATCCAACGGTCCGACCGCCAGTTAGTAGCCGGTCCGACCGCTCGTTAACTGTCGGTTAGACCGCCCTTGGTAGCCGTCGGCCGACACTGCATCTGATCACCCTTTGAGATTAAGTCTCTATTTGTGTCGTGTGGTTGACGGGGTATCGAATTCAGCACAAGGCTTCCACTGTGCGCTTACTGATCTTCTTAGCTCTCATATCTAAAGGAGTAAAGTTCGTGTTGAATTTGATTTAGGCGAGAAAGTTTAGAAAGCGCCTATTCACCCCTAGTCGCCTTTACGGTCCTACAAGTGGTATCGTAATCTTGCTAGCTCTTCTCATAGATCTTAACCGGTCTTTGGAGCCATGGCGATCGATGATATTCAATCGTGCCACATGTTTTTATGGAGTTGATTTTGCTTATTAGAAGGCCGAATGCAGCCTACATCGAGGCTCAAGGGCACGCAATTTGGCTTAAGGTGAAAAACCCTTATGTCGTGCGGTAGATGATAATTTGATCACCTGGATGTGGAGAACAACAAAGCAGGCTCAAAATTTCTTGATTCAAGGTCTTAGTCGATCCGAGTTTGAGCGTGTTGCTCATTTGTTTGCTCGCTCATGAGATCCGCGGACTCTTTGTGATTATCACGAGGGGTCCATCGCGATCAAGGAAGTGAGATGTAACCACCAAGAAAGCATACTCTAAGATCGAGCAAAGGCCCGTGAATCTTTAGATGAGTTGTGGGGAGATTTTTAAAATTCTTCATGATCTCCGCTACGCTGATCTTGTCTTCACTGAGTCTGAAAATGCACGCCAACTTTTGGGTGCTTTGGATGTGAAGGTCTGGGGGATGAAGATCACTGCCATAAATGACAACACTGTCATGAGTGAGCTTACCATGGATAAGCTTTACTCGAGGTTGAAGACGCATGAGATTGATTTCATCTCGCCTCTCACGCATGTGAGCCGATGGCTTTAGTGGTTGACAAATCTAAGGGTAGATATTCTGATTCTTTTGATGTTAGCTCATCTGGTTTTTCTTTGTCTGCTTTGCATTCTTTGAGCGATGAGCTACTTGAGAGACTACCTGAAAATGATTTAGCCCTCCTATCCACAAAATTCACGAGAGCTTACAACAATGTGAGGAGTAGGAGGAGAGGTGGACCTATCACTTGTTTCGAGTGTGGTGAGCCAAACCACATTCGCTCTAGATGCCCCAAGCTGAAGGGCAAAGAGGAGAAGGAGTCACAAAGACATCCTCAAGCGAGGGATGCTAAGTCCAAGAAGATAAACTATCGCAAGTTTGTCAGCCGGGTCCTTGAAGCTCTAGAGGATGTGAGCATGGATGATGTGGACTCGGAGGCAGAGGACGATAAGAGTGACTCCCGTGGCAAGAAGAAGCCACGTGATTTCACAGGCATGTGCTTCATGGCTAAGAACGACCACACGACAATGACTCCTCAACGAAATATGATCCTTTTAGTGATCCCGATGAGGTATGCCCTTCACTTCCTGACATGAAAAGGGCTTTAGTGCTTGCTGAATAAAAACTGCATAAGCAAGTTAAATTGATTAAGAAACATGATATTATGATTGATAATTTGAACCTAGAAGTGGTTAGGCTCAAATCCATTAATCCTGATGATTTCTATGATTCATGCTCTAGCTTGCTTAATGAATTGTCAAGCTTAAATAATGCTCATTCCTCTGTTGAGAAACAATTGAAAAATGCTCTTTCTGAACTAGAATCTCTCAAGTCTAGTTCTGTTTGCATGGATGCCATTCCGCTTGGTGTGACTACCTTGGATGCTATGCCTTTAATCTGCTCAAATTGTGCTTTGCTAGAATTGAAACTGGATAGCTCTTTAAAAGAATTACAAAAATTTGATGCTAGTCACACTTGCTCTCATTGTAAGAACAATAGGATTAAAATGCAAGAGTTGACCGAAATGGTCGTTTACTCTAGAGCTGCATCTTGTGAAAATTGTCTAAAGCTTACAATAGAGATCGAAGCTTTAAACAAGACTCTTGAAGAGAAAGCTAAAATTGAAAAATCCATGTCTCTTACTGCTTCCAAGAAAGTCATTGATTCTTCCTCTTGTATGTTGCATCTTTGAAGTTGAAACTATCGTTGGTAAGATACAAGAGGCTTTTAGAGTCAAATTTAAGGAGCAGTTGAATAGTATTGGAGAGTCCTATTGTGTGTCTTGTGAGGCTCTAAAAGTGGAAGTGGATCTTCTTAAGAGCAAACATGTTGAGGCAATCAATTCTAAAAAGTGCTCTAATTGTGGAGTTTTGGCAAAAGAGAATGATTACCTCAAAATGACTCTTGAGAAGTTTTCGAGTGGGAAAAAGAAACTCAACTTGATTCTAGATCAATCCAAGATGAGTGTGAAAAACAGTGGCCTAGGTTTTAAGTCCCTAGAGCTTTCCAAGAATCACCCACCAAAGACTGCTAGAGTTGTGGAAAGTGGTTTGTGTGAGCAAGAACCTCCTAAGACTTCAAAGGTTGTCAAATCAGAGGTTCTGCTCAAACTCTTTCTAGCAAGAAAGGTGCTTCGCTTCACCTGCACGGACCCTCAAAAGGTCAAGTACCATTGCACCTTCTGCAAGAAAGAGGGCCACACTGTTGAGTTTTGCTTTCGGAGAGCAAAGATTGAGAGGAAAGAGAGAGTGAGCACTTTGAGATCCATTAGAGGAGTCTCTTCTTCAGATGTAGTCTCTAGAGCCAGGCAGCCTATTCAACGTACCACTTATAGGCCTAGGTTTGTAGAGAACTTTGTTGACTCTTTTGGTGGGTCCAGGCAGCAGTTTGGTTTAGGATATCGTGAGGAGAGATCACGGGTAGCACCTAGACAGGGGGGGTATCGGTCTTTTGGTATATCATTTGGAGAGGTCCAGGTGGTGCTCGTGGGCATTCTTATGATTTTGTGCCTGATCATTTTTCTGCTGCTTCTTTTTCTATTCCCAGGCATCGTCCATCTCAGTAATAGACACCTAGATCTTTTATCTCAAATCCCAGTACTGAGGCATGGATGTTTTGTGGGAATCTGCTCTTTTTGCATTCATTGTATCATAATGCATGTTTCATTTTAAATTATCTTGCATTGCTTAATAAAATCTGTGGAGCTTTGATTATTATCCTTGTATGGCTTGATTTCATACTCTATACCTTGTCATATCAAGTGATAGTCTGCTAGACTTCTTTTATGGCTCTTCTTGTTTAGCTTAGCTTTTGCCTTGCTAGCTTTATATCTGTGAGCAAATTGAATCAAATCATGTCTTGTTGGATCTTGTGACTAGCTTTGCTCTAGTGATCCACTTATGATTCTTGCCATGTCATATAGGTTGAATTGAGTCTTGAACTTATTTTGAGATAAAAATGAGCTTTTTATCTTCTTAAGTCAAGCAAATGAAAAATGAGATTTTCTGTGCGAAAAAACTGATCTCACCAATCCTTTCTCATGAGACGGCTTGCCATTGCACTAGGCATGAACTCAGGGGCAGTTTTGGATGACCTAGACCACTCTTTTAAGCTTATCGCTTGAGATGGTCGCGGCAAGGCTTGAGATCCAGCACAGTGAAAAAAAAATCCTTTTTAGGAAAATGCTCAAAATGCTAAGTGCTTGAGTTTTTGCTTCAAAAGTGTTCTCTTAATGCTCAAAATGTCTCAGTTCTTGTTTTGAGTCTCTTCTTACTTATAGACATGGCTTGACTCATTTTTGGTTGCTTTTAGTGAATCTATGATTTTGAGCAACCTTTCATGATTTTAATTCTGTTAATCTCATATTGCTGCTATTTTGGTTTTAGCTTTGCAGTACATGTTTTGCCATGATTGAATATAGCTTCTTCACCTCATATGGCTTGGTATAATTCTTGTACTGTCTACTTCGATAATGGTCATGGCTCCTTTTGCTAAATTTCAAAAATAAAGTCATTTCTTCATGCTCTTTCTTTTCCCTTGCATCTTGATGAATTCATTGTCAAAGGGGGAGAAGGATTGAAGAAAATGCTGTTTTGGAGCTTTTGGTTTACATAAGGTTTCATATAAAAGAACACATATATAAAAAAAATGAACCTTGTGAAAATTTGTGATCACAGTGAGTTGAGTCTCTGGGTTTTATTGCATTTTTTTGATTTTAATTGCAATTGAAGAAGACTCACAATGATCAAAGGTCAAATAGAACATTTTGTTTTTCATATGGACCTAAGTGAGATTTTTTGCTACTTTCTGGAAATTGAATCCTTTTGTGCTTTCATTGTCTTATCTCACTTGCTTATACTATTCTGAAGCCAGTTTGGTCGGTTCCTAGGCTTTTTCTTGCTTATGGACCAAGTTGTGCCTTTATGCGAAAACGGCGATTTGTTTTTACTTTTCAATTCGAAAAACCACATTTTCTGGGAAATTGTCAATGTGTTCATCAAGGGGGAGATTGTGGATATCGTGAGGATATGTGCACGATCTCAGGATGATGAGTCAATTGGCAATGGCTTTGTTGGTTTGCAAAGTCTCGCTGCTGGTTTGCTTTGCTCCCAAGTGTCGGACCACGTGAGGTCTAACCGGTGGTGTAAGGCGATCGACTGCTGGAGAGGTCGGACCGGCCGTGGTTGCTTGGTCGGACCGGCTGACCTAAAAGTGGTTTTTAGAGCTAAGCCAAAAATAGGTTGTGTAGGCAAGTGAGGGGAGTCTCCTGGATGTGGTCACATTATTTTTGGAGCTCCTACCTAAAGTTCTATTCAATTGAAATTTCCGTAAGGTTTCGGATTTTCACGTGAAAATTTGGCTAAGTCCTTTCGGCGGTCCGGCCACTGCTAGGATCGGTCGGACCAGGCTCGAATCGGCCGGACCGGCCTTGTGGGGCGGCCGGACCGCCGTTGACTTGGAGGTTAGCCAAGTTGGCATTGAGTTGATTTGAATGTGGTTTATGTATGGAGTTCAATGCTTTATTGTTGTATATTGCATTGTGGAACCTTGGACCGTAAAGGCGACTAGAGGGGGGTGAATAGGAGCACGCTCACTTTTTCACAAATTATGAACTCAATACAATTTAACTCCAAGAGCTATTAGAAAGCTATGAAGATCAATATACCAAAGATCAAATGGAAGACTAGTATTGAATCCAATTAAACCCTAAGCAATATAACAAAATCAACTAAGATTACCAAGACTCATAGCAGGCGGTCGGATCGCTTATACTCAACCGGTCGGACCGATTGTCGCGCGGTTCGACCGGCGTTATCTTGGTCGGTCGGACCGCTCCAAAATCGGTCCGACCGGTGATGACGGCGGTCCGACCGTACGACTCGAGAACCGACCGCAATAAATCAGCCGATGACGGTTGCAATTAGGTGAAACTTTTGATTCTCAACTCCAATCTTTATGAAACTTTGCACACACCTTCTATATGCTATTGAGGACCTATTCCAATCGAATATTATGATAATTCTTGGAACGATCTTGAGCAATTGTCAATTGATTAACAGAAGGTCTAAAACCGGGCAAGAACGAAAACTTGATCCTAAAGCTTATTCGTGAGAGATTAATGATCAAGATGATGCTAGATAGATTCACACATATCACAACAAGCTAATTCACGTGAAAGAATCAATCACAAACTCGCGGATCAAAGAAAGCCCTAAAATCACCAAATTGAAAGCAAGAACGAAAAGAGACTTATCTCAAGCAAACCTTGCATAGATTGATTTCGTGATTGAAGCTGGATTACATCCACACCATCATGGATCAGTAGACAATCAAGGATCACGAAATTCACCACAAACCATCAAGAGCCCTAGCCTCCATCTCAACTCCCCTAAAGACAATTAGGGTTTTGAAACATAAAAAGGCGAGAGAGAGAGAAGGTGCAGCCACCATCTCCTCCTATTTATAGTGGAGACCTAGACTCCTAGGGTTTGACTCTATTGGGCTCCCGTTAAGGCCCACTAACAAACGGGTCACACACGCACGCTTCGCAAAGCGCCGTTTTTAACTTTTTGACCTAAACCGCTTCACCATGCGTCATGGATTTGCCAATAGGTCACCCTTGTCCATCTTGTGTCACGCTTGAGTCGTTGACCTCACCCGCATCGCCGATCGCTCGACCTCAACTCTTCAAGTCTAGTCCCGATTCTCCTCGCCGTTGACCGTCGTTGACCACCAAGCTACCCGCACAACCACGCATAAGAAAACACGATTCGGGAACAAGTTCTTGACAACTTGACCCATGTTAGTCAAAACATGCATCATGCAAATCATATGCCACAAAACCAATGACTTTGACCTAACAAAACAACATCGCCACGGTTGGCCGACGCTCAAGTAGAAACCGGTCCGACCGCTCCGGTGAGCGGTCGGATCGCCCATGGCGGTCGGACCGCCTCCTCGTGAGCCGTCGGACCGCCTTGGGACTTAGCCAAATTCAAGCTCCCAAATTCCAAACCTTCGAAACTTTAAACCAATAGAACTTTTCTATCGAGTTCCCAAAAATCATGAGACCAAGTGCATTGGGATCCCTCACTTGCCTACAACACCTATTTTTGGCTCAACTCATTTTGACCACTTTGGTCACGGCCGTCCGACCGCCCTATATGGCGGTCCGACCGATTTGGGACCGGCCGGACATTGCAAGGACCGTCGAACCGCCCCTAACCGTAAAACCTCAGTAGCTTTGTCGAAAACGTGAAACGACAAACCGTAAACGCCATTGCCAATTGTCACATCATCCTAAGATCGGAGCATATCCCCATGAAATCCACAATCTCCCCTTGATGAACACATTGGCAATTATCCGAAAAATGTAAGTAAGAGGTTTGAAAACGAGTTTACTCAGCTGCAGACAAAGGCACAACTTGGTTCATAAGCAAGAAAAAGCAATGTAAATGACCAAGTCGGCATCGTAATAGTATAGGCATGTGAGACAAAGCAAAAATAAGCATAAAAACTTTTAATTTCGGAAAAGGGTCAAAATTCTCACATAAGGTCCATATGATAGAACAATTGTTCAATTAACCTATGATCATTGTGAGGATAAAAGAATGCAATTCAAGTTCTAATATTCAATAAGACAATAAGAATGCAACTCAAGAACTCCCCTCACTATGAGCATCAAATTTTAAATTTTCATTTCCCTTTGTATAAACTTCTCCCCAATCTTCTCATTAACACATCTTCTCAAATAAGAGTAGCAAAGAAATATTACACATCTTCTCCCAAAGAAATATCTTTTCATTTAACACATCTTCTCCCCCTTTGACAATGGATTCATCAAGGAATCACGCCTTCCTCTCATCCAGGGATAACAAATAGAGAATAAAGAAAGAAGCAGAAACAAAAGAAGCATAAAGAGGAATATGCATGAAGTGCAATGGAGTGGCTTTAATTTTTGTATTTTTCAATTTTTGATTACAAGAAGCTTTGGAGATTACCCAAAAAAACAAGCTAGTATCTCTAATATTGCACAAACAAGATATCAAGCTCGACCATTAGCAAGATCATGGTAAGACATATATATCAAAGCTAAGCACAAAGGCTCAAAAGTAAAGCATAGATTTGATCAATTTAAGCAACGCTCAAATTCAAAGAAGTTCATCAACAGGGATCCTAAAGTGAAATTGGCCATGTCAAACTGTCAAAGTGAGATCAAAAATCTAACAAAGACCACATTAAGAGTCAATCAAGTCCCGTATTGAATCATTTTGCTCAATATTTTGTAAACGCCCATTTGTCAACATTTTTCTCATTTGCATTGAATATTGAAGTTGACTTATGATCTAACTTAGTGACAAGATCCTGGACTAGGAGCCATCCACAAACTCATCCTAAGCTTCACCAAAAGTTGATTAAAGGTATATCTTAGTAAAGAAGATCCCGGACTAGGAGCCATCCACAAACTCTTTCTAAGCTTCTACCGGCGACAAATCTTGAGGTTCATGTCATTTCGGACAAGCAATCCCCATGAGATCGTCTGGTTCATCAAACTATCTCCAAGTTCATGTCATTTGACAAGCAGTCTCGTAAGAATAGTTTGGCACAATTTAAGCATAAGACAATCTTGATTTTCATTTTTCACAAGAGCATTTTTAGAATCTCAAGAACACAAAAGCTCAAGTAATGGTCAATTTTAGATCAAAGAGCTAACAAAGCAATTCTGACAGGGCCAATGTCACAAGAGGAGCACTAATTGCGCAACTCGCTAAAACATCCACAAATTGCAATTTCTTAGTTTGAGTTGTTTAAAAGATTCTAGCTCATATAGCAAAGACTTAGCTACACATGTAAAAGCATGATAATTCTAGCAAGTCAAAGAACTAGACATGACATTGAGCAAGAATTGAAATACAACAGCTCCAAAGGGTAATAGGCAAAGCTTCATCAATTTTAAAAGATAAGCAGAAAATCTTATATTACAATGCATTTTTTTTTGGATTTTTCATACCACTTGTTGTATTTTTCATATGAATGCAATATGACACAATGAGATGCAATTAAAAAGCCTAAAAATCTAAAAAGTTCGAAAAGATCACTAAGTTCAAAAAAAGAACAATAAAAGATCAAAAGAACAAGGAAAGATAAGAAAAAGATCAAACTCCCCCTCAAACCAACCCATAAGGATAAATTACCCCTAACTCACTTCTTAAGGAGGAAAATCTGGTTTGATCTAAAGGCTTGGTAAGAATATCTGCCAATTGAGCTTCGGACTCTACAAAGTGCATCACAATATCACCTTTTTCAACATGATCTTTAAGGAAGTGAAAGCGAATGTCTATGTGCTTAGTCCTAGAATGTTGCAATCGGGTTTTTAGCAATATTAATAGCGAGTGTTATCACGAAAAGAGGAACACTAGCAAAGTTTAACCCATAATCTTTCAAAGTGGACGTCATCCACAAAATCTGGCTACAGCAACTAGCAGCAGCAACATACTCCGCCTCAGCAGTGGATTGTGCAACAGAAGACTGCTTTCTAGAAGACCAAGATACAAGAGACGTGCCTAGAAAGTGACAGTGCACGAGGTACTCTTCCTATCTAACCGACGACCGCGCAAAATCGAATCAAAAACCTCTAATGGACAAAGTCAAGAGCAGAATACCAAATGCCATATAAGAAGGTAGAGTGTAAATACAGAATATGCGCTTAACGGCTTGGCGATGGGAAGTTCTCGGAGACGCCTGAAATCTTGCACAAAGGCATACCGTGAAGTGAATGTCCGGTCTCGAGGCCGTCAAATACAGAAGGGAGCCGATCATGCTGCGGTACTCGCGTTGATCCACGACTTCTCCTTCCTCATCCGGATCCAAAGCGATCGAAGTTGCCATGGGAGTGGAAATTGGCTTGCATCACCCATGTTGAAGCGCTTGAGAAGATCTTTAGTGTACTTGTCGATGGATGAAAGTTCCTTCCTTGCATTGCTTGATTTGAAGTCCCAAAAAGTAATTAAGCTCTCCCATCATACTCATCTCAAATTCCTCGACATAGTGTCAAAAAGTCGAAACAAGAGCATTAGAGGAACCACCAAAAATAATATCATCCACGTAAATTTGAGCAAGCAAAAGTCATTTCACGCCTAAGAATGAATAGAGTTTTATCCACTTTACCCATTTCAAAATTATTTTTAAGCAAGAAGGTCTTAAGTCTATCATACCGTGCTCTAGGGGCTTGTTTAAGACCATACAATGCTTTAGATAGCTTGAAAACACGATTTGGATATTTGGGGTCCTCAAAGCCGGGGTTGCTTAACATACACTTCCTCATCTATGAAACCATTTAAAAGGCACTTTTAACATCCATCGAAATAATTTAAAACCTTTTGATGCAAAGAAATGCAAGCGAATGCGAATGGCTTCTAGTCTAGCAACAGAGCAAATGTCTCATCAAAATCTAACCCCTCAACTTGGCTAAAACCCGAGCTACCAATCGGCTTTATTTCTAACCACGTAACCATCCTCACCTTGTTTATTCTTAAACACCCAACGGTTCCTATAACATTATGACCACTAGGAGGTTCTACTAGGTTCCAAACTTTGTTTCTTTCAAAATTTTCTAACTCCTCATGCATGGCATTTACCCAAATAGAATCGGATAAAGCATGTGATATATCGCGGGTTCAAAAGAAGCAACAAAAGCCGAATGAGAGTAGAGATTTGGATCATTATACCGGAGCGAGTGACTCGCTCATGTAGATTACCTATTATCTGCTCGGAGGATGTTTGTCTCAATGCGAAGTGGAGCGCCGGGTGAGATGTCATTTCTTCGACCTCAGTAATCTTTGATGATGATGATGCAACAGAGCCTCAATCAAGGTGAAGTAGACGTAGCGTATTCTTGTATCAATATGGGCGCCTCGGCGTGCAGATGAGGGAATGACATTAGCCGTCCTCATCTTCCTCCACAAAAATGCTCTCACACCAGAATCATCAGAGCAATTGATCTAGCTCGTGGCTAGTCTCATCAAAAGTGACATTACAAGTCTCCCGAATAATGTTAGTCTCGAGATTAAAACTCGAAACCCTCGAATGAGCAGGATAACCCGTAAATAACCCATCAAACGTTCTTGATTCAAATTTATCTAAGTTGCTGTCTTAAGAATAAAATATTTTGATCCAAAACTCAAAATGCGAAACAGAGGGTTTTCTACCAAAACGAAGCTCATAAGGAGTCTTGCCTAAAGAAGGTCTCAAAAAGACACGATTGGCAATATGGCAAGCAGTAGCAATAGCTTCGGCCCAAAATCTCCTCGGTGTGCTATACTCATCTAGCATCGTCCTAGCCATTTCGACCAAGGTCCTATTCTTCCTTTCCACCACGCCATTTTGTTGAGGGAACGTGTGGAGAGGAGAATCGATGCTCAATACCACGCCAAAGACAAAAGAAGCAAAGAAGCATTTTGAACTCCGTGCCATTATCATCGCGAATCGCTCTCAAAGCACCAGGAAGCTCAGAAGCCAAACGAAGAACAAGGTCATGAAAATAACCAAAAGCTTCATCTTTTGAAGTAAGAAAGAACACCCAAGTATATCTAGAAAGATCATCAACTATAACAAGAATATACCATTTTCCACCGACTGACCGGACTCTAGCAGGACCAACAGTATCCATATGAAGCAACCGCACGGTCCGTCACCATAACCATAGTCATGTAAGGGTGTGGCGGTAACTTGTTTGCCATGCCTACAAGGCGCACATACAGCCATCTTTGACGACTTTGAGCTTAGGCAAACCTCTCATGAGATCAAGGTTGCTAACTCGTGTCAGATGATCAAAACCAATGTGCCCCAAACGTCGATGCCAAAGCCAGAAATCAGAAGAAGATGTAAGCAAACATTTAAGAGATCCAGCAAGAGATTCTGAAAAATCAGCTCCAAAAATTCTACCAACTCTAGAGATTCCAAACACAAGCTCACCAAGAGAATCAAGCACACGACAAGCATTTTTCTTAAAAAAGTCTCATAACCATCATCAAGAAGTCGAGAAATGTAAAGAAGATTATACCTAAGCTTGTCCACAAGAGCGACATCTTTTAGAATGAATTTGTTGTTTACCCTAATTGATCCTGCCTTCAATTCGCCCTTGTGTATCATCTCAAAGGTGATGAAGTCATCACCGTTGCTCGCGTGAAAGAGGTGAACCATTTTGAGTTCCGGTCATGTGGCGTGAACATCCGGAGTCAACGAACCACGTGTTCTTTCCCTTTCCGCAGTAATCCTAAAAATCAAGGAGCAAAGAACGATGTATCTCAATATCGGGATTAGATAAACAAGATTTAGGAATCCAAAGATCTTTGAGACACACGTCTGCAAGGAGTATACAAACCGTAAGTACTATCCTTGATTTCATTTAACATTTGGTTATGAGCAATGTTTAAATTAAAATGAGACTTGAATCTATCCATAGGCGGACTGGCGGCTTTGTCTTGGCGATCGGACCATGACCAAAACGGTCGGGCCGGTGACCACCGTGATCGACCGCCACTTGATCTATACATTAGAATTAGGATGTCTAGAAACATAATGATTTGCATGAGATAAAAATCCTAATCCGAGTTTATTCTTTTCGTTGTTACCATGTCTCATAGAAGCTCTAGGTTGCATGAATGAAATTCTATCAAAATTTTTCCTATCATTTTTCAACCTCGCCAACAAAGATTCAATCAAATGTCCACCTTTT
>JAYEVG010000107.1:0-99240 GCA_036346395.1 Hsuehochloa calcarea | reverse complement strand
AAATAAGTGAAAACTCAAACCCACTTTTCTAACAAACTCCAAAAGACACGAACGAGTAAGTAGCCCCGAATCAAACAAAGACAAAGGCATCATGCGAATCAACAAGTAAAGTACTTGTCACCACATCAGGGCGCCCCAAGGTCTCAGGGTGGGCATGGCGTAAACCCCCGATGCACCGTGCAGAAGACGCACCAACGCTCAAGGTCTAAAGCCTGAAACAAATACATTGGAGGAACAAACGACGGAGTAGGATGGCGCGTGAGTTCCAATAGAACCCCGGAGGCGCCAGAGTAAAAGTCGCAGGTGGACCCTATCTTTGGAGGGTACTGTGGTGCAGAACCGCCGCCGAGTCTGGCGAATCAACTTCGGAAGCCGGAGGAAGAAGTCAGCCGGGACGGCCTCCCATTTGATGATACTAGTTTGGATTTTTGCACTGCACACGAGGATGTGGCCCTCCCGACCTACTATCACGACATGTTCCTTGAAGGAACATTCTAAGCTTCGATGCCCGCTACCACACCGAAAACACTTCATGCCCCGACCGGAACAGGGCGCCAATCGTAAGAGGCGAAAGATGAAGAACGATGCGCCAAGAAGAAGATCGCCATTCTTTGAACCGGACGGAGGGTTGGTTCTTGTGAAACCTCTTAGCATGAGTGCGTCAAAAGACCCACCACCTCCACCAGAAACTCCGCTTCGCCACCGCCATCCATCCAAGATGCAACAGTAACCACTAGCAACATGCCCTTGCGGCCAGAAGGAGCTCTTCCAACTCCATCCCTCTAGCTCTGCTCAACCACCGAGAGCTAAAGTCACGAGACCTGCTGTTCCCGCATCCGCGATACTCCCGATTGAGGCCCCGCCGAACCTCTTAGCCTTCTCTTTATCATCACTTGCCACGGCCGGGACAAAGCGCACTGATTGTTAAACCAGGCCTCATACTCGATACCTGAGCATTTTTCCTCGCACATAGGTCGAGGGTGATTGCTCCATCTTCTCGATGAAGGAGTCGATATAAACCGTGTCCTGAACCTCTCCACAAAAACCTCCCAAGTAACAAGACCTGCGCTGGAGTCCTGGAAGACAGGACCCCTTCCCACTCAGATGCCTACCGGCCCTTCAAATTGAAGGCTACGAATCGCGCCTTCTCGCATGGATGCCGGCTCTAAAGCTCCAAACCGACGCTCCATGTACCTCAACCAGTCAGCGGCTGAATCCGTGTACTCTTCATCAAAAGTGTCCAGACGGTTTACATCCACTCACTGAGGCTCATCCTAGCCTCGTGTGAAGCAAAGAAGAAGAATGTGTTCCGCCATGTGTGCAAAGAACGCAGGAATGGCCGCCTGCAATTGTTGGCGGAGTTGTTGATTCTCCCTTAATAGGGTCTGAATGAGATCAGCGGTTGCGGCCGGTGGCTCAGCAACCGGAGGCGCAACTGAGGCAATCTCCTCAAGATGCAAAGACCGGCCAACCTTCAGCCGAAGACGAGGTAGAATGCTTGATCGCGGCCACGATCACCACTACGGGCCTGGTGGACGACCATGACCACTACTTCTACCTCTTGCCATCTAAGAACAACACAATGTAACGAAAATCAAATACTTAGCTCAACGAATCGATAAACAAAATAATTGGGACATAACCAAGCAATTATGGAAAATAATGGTTTACCCAACCCTTCCTATTGTGCGCAGTGTGTCATTTTAATATTATTACCACGGACCTGAAGCCCGCTCTGATACCAACTGTAACACCCTGACTATAAGGAAGTCAAGATGTCACCTACAATCACTACTCTTCAAATGAATAACATCAAATCGCATGATAAGATGAAGCAAGTATTAAGAATATATGGAAACAAGTATTCATCCTCAAGTCTTAATCAACTAAATGGAAGTAAACAATTCGAGAAAGATAAGTTTGAACAAGGCCATGATGGCTTATTACAATGCAACACCAATCATAACTAACCACAATAAAAGTCCTCAAATTGTTTGATATATGATAGTGAGTGCAAGCGTGATGAACTACTCTCCACAAGATCATTCTTCCTTGTCATTTACCTAAATAAGATAATAAAGCAAGAATGAGGCCAAAGACTCAAAGAAGCAAATCAGATGTAACAATCAAACATACAATGAGCAATATATCACAAACATAATTTGAACAACTCATCGGAAACGAAATTATGAATGGATGAAGTGGAATGGTGCATTGAAGGAAATGGACATATTGCAGCATATACTGCGGTATAGCGAGTGAATCACCCGTTGGTGTTCACTTAAAGTAATCGTATGAAGAACGTTTCATACGATCGTCCAACGGCCCACATTGGAATGGTGGATTCACGTAACGTGGCCCACATTGGAATGGTGGACTCACGCACCCATCTTGGAATTGATGGGATTTCAAGTTGCCCATACCGGAATTGATGGGTCTTACCAAAATAATGTATGCATGTCATGATGATCCCATGTCAATATTGAATAGTACTCATAAATGAAAAGAACACATGGCATTCATCTACAAATACGAACAAATGTAAGCATTCATTCACACAACATACATGACATCAATCATTGAATACAAATTATTTGCTCGCTACCGCAACGGGTTGGGAGGTAATTGAGATACCCTCCACTCACCGCTTCACCGCCTACAATATAAAATAATGGAAATGAGGACAAGCTAGTATGGAAATGCTACACGTCCTCCTCAATCTCTAACCAAACTAACCAAATAAAAGTTCAATTTGATCAATTTACCCAACTATTTCAATTATCCCTAATCTGGCAGTTTTACTAGAAAATTCACCAATAAAAACCGTAAGTCCAAAAGACCTGAAACCAGTGCTCAAATTTTCTTAACTTAACTGGCTACAAAACTCAGTTGATGGTAAACTCTAATTCGGCCAATACAGAGGTCTAACCATCCAATGAAAAACTACAACTGCAGTCTGCCCAGAATTCAGAACAGCCCTAAAGAAAATGCTCTAACTTTTAAACCACTGATCCAAATAAAGTGATTTTTATCATCCTGAGGAAAACATGGTGAAATTATCTTTAAAACCTAGTTGGGTGGCTGACCTGATTCTGACTCTAACTAGATCAAAACCTAGGTGCAATTCCTGGACTATACCCAGCAGTTCTGACAGACAGACCAGCACGTAGTGACTAATGTCACAGTCATAACCTTGTTAATCTACAGGGTAAAAATTCGTGATCCAGGTGCCAAAAGAAAGCTAATGAAATAAGGAACAAAACTCTAGAAGGCGAAACCTCCAATTCTGCCTCTAAGGCGCCCAAAACCGAGTTGCAACATTCTGTACAGAACCGATCTACTAACAGAGATTACGCGATACTACCAAAAACATTGAATCGACAACTCTAATGCAATCAAACAGCGATGGGGTCTCGTTACCCTTTGTAGACCAAGAACGACGAGGATCAACTTCTCGAAGACTTCTCCTCCTTCTTTGGTCAGCCCCAACTCCACTTAACCCGATTGAATGCACAATGCCTGCGGAGGAAGAACCAAGATGAACGCTGTGGAAGACCGGGTGTAAGCTCCGGGATCTCCAATGGCAGCCACCAATGGAGGGGAGGCGCCAGGAGGAGATGGGGCGGCTCAAGGGGGAGGAGAGGCGGCTCAAGGGGAGGGTGGAGGCACTAGGGTTTTGGGGGGGGTGGTGCCTCTCTTGCTGGTTTCATACCGGCCTACCGCCCGTTTACTTCTGGGCCACTGAATGGATCATGCCTGTTGTTGCTGGCAATAACGTAAACCTCTCTCAAGTCTTGAATTCTTCCGATGAAAACTATTTCTTTTACTCTCTCCACCTCTTTCTTGTACACCAACCATTTTGAGTATTACAAATAATCACAAGGTACTTGCTCTGTGTTGGAATGGATGAGACTTTTACTACCCACTTCCATGCGTGAACATCAAAAAAGGAACGAATGAATATTTTTGAATGTAAACATAGTATCGGGCAGCAACCAATGTATGTCATTTGCTTAATGGAAATAAGAAATACCAAATTACCCATTGCATAATCATCAATCAAGTGGAACAAAACAACAAACAAGAGCATAATTCAATTTGTACTTCGCTTTTCGAATCATGATGCATTAGGAGGTAAGGACGGCTTACTAATCTCGAATTCTCCTCCTATACAAATTAATTACTTGAATAAGAAACAACATGAATAGGATGCTACTCAAAATGCTTAATCGCTTCAACCTCAACCTAAGGTTCATAATGGGTCGTTTCTACCCAATTAACCTTGTATGTACTAATGTGATCGATAAACCGGACAAGAGTACTAAATAAAGCATAACTTTTTGATCCACGAGACTGAACCAGAGTGAGCTCATATCCTATGGAAAGATAATAAAAATATCCGTTATTAAGGTGGGTGACTCTCCTTTAATTCAAATGCAAAAATATTAGGTTAACAATTGGATGAAAGTCTATTGCGTAATCTCAGCTTAGCAGTAAAAAGACATCAAGAAAGAAATGATCATAACTTTTATTCTAATAAATCCAATTAGAGTGTTCTTTATCAATATGGAAAGATGATAAAATTATATACGTAAATTGTTTTGGGTGAAAAGTCCTAATCTAGTCCTAACCAAATCATATTTTTATTAAACAACTTTACCGACAATTTTCGTCAGTTTTTAGGACAAGAGAAAAGAATCTATCGTAACTTTTGAACTGTGAATCGAATCTTGTGTTCTTGGCGCTATGGAAGCGTAAGAACAAAGTGGGCTACAAAATATCGTATGTGGAAATCTCAATTCGCCTCTAAGGACCCAAAATTACGCCGCAAACCTTCCGGGATGTAAATGAAAATCTAATGATACCAATTCACATCCAATCAATCTAATCGAATTCAGATCTAAGCAACATCAACAAAGTGGGAGAGCATCGCGCTACCTTGTAGAACCTTAGGGGACGTATGAACGAGGCTTGGGGAAGATGATCCTCCTTCTCCTCACCCTTTCCTTCCCTCCTTGGCCGACACGGGTGTTGTCCTCCTCCTTTCCTCGCGAATGCCGGCAATGGAGAGCTTCACATGCAGATGGGGAGGCACCAATGAAATGGGTGCTCAGAGCAGAGGGGCGCTTTAGGGGAAGAGGGGTATGGCTTGGATAGGGAAGTGGCGGCTTGGGGGAGAGGGGGAAGTGGGAGGCGTGCTAGGGTTTGGGCGCCCCTTGGCCCCTAGGTCGGGCTCCTCTCTTGGGCCTCCAGAGTTGCATCCGCAGCCTGTGTTGGCAGAAACACATAAACCCCTCTATAAATAGGAAATTTAGTTCTTTATTTGTCTTTTTCTCCCTTTTTCTTTTCTTTCAAATTACTCGATTCTTTTCCGGTATTACAAGGAGGACATTGGCTCAGCCTCCACTCATGTAGTAAGCTCCTCAACTCGGTACCTCTTCCCTCTTATGCTTGACATGATGCTGCTCCATTTTTGCTAAGCGTGGCCTCAATTTCACTTGTAGCGCCAGACCTCATCGTGTTTCAGGGCTTGCTCGATCACAAGCATCTAAAGTGACTCTTGGTCTCATTCTCCGCCCGCCGGTGAGGCATTTTGAATTCCTCGGCTTGCATCATCTAAGTACCACCTTTTAGCTTTCCCATCGCTTGTTTGTCCCTCATCAGCATCAGTGATTTACCTCTCTTGCCGCCAGAGTGTCGCCGCCGCTTCACCGCCGCCAAGTCGCTTCGAGTTTCTCTACTCTTCATCACTCGTAGTTCTCTCGTAGTCTCAGAGCTGCCGGGCACCCGCTATCTTGACGCCGCGATCTATATCGCCGGATGCACATTTGTCGATGAGCGCCGCTGGCCCCTCCAAATAAGACCGGCCGCAACCGGGCCGGACTGTTGAGATCACCGCCACCACCCTAGTATGTGAAATGTTATTGTGCACCTATATCGGCCTTAGCTCACGCCATGGTCGGGATCGCCACGACACATCTGACGAGAAAATGGAGCGCAGTCTGCCGGATCGCCCCAGACACCTGTAGCTCTCATGATTAGATGGTTAATGCGATACTTAAATGCTACCAATGCATTACTCTGTGATTAATGAAGTACTAAAGGAATAAATGAGTCTATTACATGTGGGTCCTGCATAGAAAATGTAAAAGATTAGCAATGGCCGATGTGTGCTCCTCGTTCCTTAAACGCCTCAAGCACTGCCATGGGTCGCTTGAACCTCGACCATGGACTAGCGCCTAGTGCACTATGTCGCACACCGAGTCACCATGTCGTCACCCCGCTTGCACACCGTTTAAAAATTAAATCCCAAGGGTAAATGAAAATTACATCAGAGTCAAGATCCCACCTATTGGCAAAAGACTCTCCCCAGCCTGTGATACCTAAGGGGAAGTGTGTTACTTCCTGAGGCATCCGGGCTTACAGTGCTAGTCGTGTCGTGTGGGTAAAGTAGTACACCGGCAGATAATCTATTCAAATAGCCGTGTCCACTGCTATGGGACAACACTTGGTTTGGCATGCATTATCGTTAGTCTCAAAAGTTAAAAGTTGATATGGTTATAACTTGGTTTTGGCATGAATGGGGATAAATCGTACCTTTTGTTTATCAAAGTGGGACAGCCACTTTGATATTGACTTATCCATATTATTACATATGTCTTGTGAAACTTTCTCTGAATAAATGATTTATAACTTGACTTTTGAAAACTAGATGGTCTCAGGAATGTAAGATGTTGCGCTTATGCAAAACTAGAACAACTAATGCTATCCCTTGATTGCCCAATATGCATAAGTAATTTTCTTTGTGTAAGACTTATGAGTACCCTTTTGTACTCAAATTTGATGTTTGCCGGTTTTTCTGTGGAGGACGCTATCAAGCTCGATGAGCTCAATAGTGCCGATTTAGGCTAATAATCGACGAGTAGTGCTACCATTTAACCTCTCATGGTTGCCTTGGGTTATTGGGTGTAACATCCCAAATATGGATTTGTGTTTCAAATGTAAGAAAATAAGAAGAAATTAAAACTTTTCTCTTGCATCTTAGAAGCCCTTGGTCATTTTTTGTAATTCTTTAAAAGAATTATGGAAAATCAAAATTTAATCCTCATTCGACTCCAATCAAAACCTTTCTGCAAAGGTCTTGTGCCAAACCCCCGCAAAGATTTTTCCTAAGTTCCTTGGGAGGCTTGAGAACACCTTTAATTATTCCATGAATTTTAGAAATTATTTGATAATAATTTTGGAGGCAAGTCAAGTTTGGTCAAACCTATTTCTCCTCTTCGAATTTCTGAGAAAATTTCAAAGGTATGAAAATCCTCCTCGAAAATTTTATGAGAGGTTCCTCCTGTCACAAGAATTTCCGCCAATTTTATGATTTTTGGAGCTTGTTTGCTACCTCAAATAATTCCTCAAAAATCATATATTTAAATTCAAATCCTAACCGGGTTTGCACTCGTTCATCGAAGTTCAATCGGACTCTGCTCGAGCCACTTGACCTCGGTCCAGCCTACTAACGGGCACCACTCTGGGTCGCTTCGGACGCCGAGCAGTTGCGAATGTTGATCGGCATCGAACGGCCCACGCCGCGTGAACGCTCGACCATCCGGAAGGCCGCCGATCCATGTGGACCGTTGGATTCCAAATCGAGGGTCCATTAACGCGCGAACGCTCGCCGACTATCCGAACGCTGCCATGAACGTGGAACCGTGAGGATCCAAATCAACGGCCCTTGATCAACCGGAAGATTGAATCGTTATTAATCATCCCGCTTTGGAACCGGCGATTTCAATTCAACTACCGCACGCTGCCTCCTTCTCGTGGCTCGCAATACAGCGCCTGGTTTCGGCCATGGCGCGGCGCAGAGAAGAAAAAGCTGCGTGTAGTCCACCTGCGTGATCGACTTTAAACGGCTTAGCTCATACATGCATTAAATGCCCGTCTGTGCTCCTCCTCAAAGGCCCACTCTTCAATCGCTTGCTCCGCTCAAGCGCTCTAATGGTCAGATGATTCAATGGAAAATCCGCCGCGTTTCTCTCTGCCATTGCTCTATTTAAGCTCCATTATTTCTCCTTTAGCTTCCTTTTTTATTCTCCGCAACTCCAAATAGCACTCACAAGTTTGTCGGAGCCGCAGACTCGCAATCCCTGGCCGGGCCATTGTTAAGCTTGGAGCTTCTGTGGAGGCAGCAAACAGGGTTTTTCTCTTCAAGTCTTTGCTGCTCCTCTTCCCTTTACTCTTCCGGGCTATCCCTCACTCAATTTGGTTCAATTTGCTCGTGGTTGAACTGAATTTGATTTCTCCATTTCGATCAAATCAGAGTCTTCTTCGCTCGAGCCGCCTCGACTCTCCTTTGGCATTCTTTTGCGCCGTGTAACTCCTCTTTAGTCCCTAGTTGCTTGGCATCCGCCCATCGACTGCAATTGAAGCGCTTTTGGCATTATGGTTATTTTTGTCTCCTTGGTCCTTCGGCTTGTTTAAGAAGCCTGACCACCGCAAATTAAACCATGGGTACCATATTGGGTGCGCAATGATGTTTGGGACCCATTTTGGGTGATTTACATCAGCACCGCCAAGCGGGGTTAAAGCTCACCGGGCGTGAGCAGTTTTTTCGCCGTCATTGCTTAAGCCGAAAAACAGTGAGACGGGCTTGAACGCTGATTCGATTGGACCTTCGATCCTAAGATCTACTTTCGGCCAGATCGCTTTTAGAAATTTAAAATTATCGCGACGCTTTGTTCCTATGGGCCCGTTGATCCAAGATCAACGGTCCCGATTCGAAAGTTCTTGCTGAGTCGTTGGATCCTAGATCAACGGCTCGTGCGTGGGGATCGCTCGGACCGCTCTCGCCGGATCTGATGGCGGGACCGTTGGATCCGCATCCAACGTTGACGTTAGGGTTTTTAGGCTACGCGGCTGCCGTCCTCGTGAACTCGACCGTTGATCCAAGATCGACGCATCCAAGTTCGCCACGCCGATTCAATTCTCGATTTTCCCGAAGGATTTATTTATCAACTAAAAATGTATTAACTTGTAAAATGCATAACTAATGCATTTTAAATCCTTTTCGCTGATTCAAATTTTTTTGGTTATATTTTAACTAAACTTTAATCTAAAAATGATTTTAACCTCAGTATAGCTCCAGAAAATTTTGCTAATGAATAGTAGCATTTATGATTTATAAAAGCCGAGCAAAATTGATTTGGTCATATCTTTGGCATTAAGAATCCAAATCAATTGGTTCTTGTTACAAATTCTTTATAAATTATGATATCTCTACTGTAAAAATTTCGGAATATTTGGAGAAAATTTACTATTGGGTCTTTACATTTCTTCGCTCTTATCTTCCGTTTTTCGCTTCTGTTAGGATCCGAAGAGCACGTTGACAATATAATTGATCCTCAGAACATCTTGACCTACAGCAAACAAGCAAGTAGTTTGATCATGTTAATCCCATTATTTTTCAAGTCTAATATATTGATTTCAACTTGTATGTATGCATTGCTATTTTGTTGTTAAATTATGGTTAGTATCCTATAGTTGCATAATCTGTAGGACTTGTTTATCCTCTACTACCATGAGCCTAGGTTATTTGCTGTGATTTGAGTTCGATGGATGAGCTCTTGTCACTTAGTAGATTGCGAATTGAAATTGCTTAGAAATGCTTAGTTTCGTAGTAATGGGCGATCATCGATTTTAGTCGATGATCTTGATCACACATCTAAATATTATTCCATTATGTCTAGTACTTGTGCTTTGTTACTTTGTAAAGTCAAAACTGAAAATAAAATTGTTTTAGACTTGTACAATAATGGTATGTTGGTGTGATCACAGTGTGAATGGAATGGTGCCTAAGTCATCAAGGACCGAAAGTTACTTGTGTCACTAAGTTAAGCGCTTGCGCGTAAGTAACCACGCGAGAGAGATATGGACCTCTCTTGACTAAGTACTTTGCTGTGTTATCTCCGAGTCGCAGGAGGGGGTTGTGTGTGTTGTGTGAAAAAGGATATGTGTTCTTGTGTTGGTGTGCGGTGGTGGATATTCCGTAGGCTCTCCACCTCGAGGCACAATGTAGTTGTCCAAGGCTTTACTCATGACGGTAGTTGACCGAGACTTTACAATGACTCGGACACAACGTATGGGTTTCTATCCATACGGGCTCGTAGTTAATACACAATATTGGAAATGTCTCAGAGGACTTAGTATATTTATGATACCAAAGGAAGTATGCTAATCTAGTGGCAAAAAGGGTCCGGGCGTGGGTACATTGGTACACCCCGCAGGTATAAAACTATTCAATAGCCTCGTCCCAGGTTATGGACATGCTTGGTAAGGTCGTGCAAGAACTAGACTACAACCTTTTAAATTAAAATTTGACATGGTTAGTATGAATGGGTAATTCAAGTTATTGTTGTGGTGACTAATGGGTTAGTCACTTCCGTGGATTGTTGTTGTCATCTACCTACTCGTTATATTGTTGTCATTTACAGTTATTTGAACATTAAAAACAGATTTGTTAACTTGCTTTAAATGTACTACATTATTGCAAATAAACATTGCTTTGTGCTGAAAATGAAACATACAAATTTCCACTTAAATAAGCTTGCATGTAGCATATATATAGGTCTGCTATTCTCACGTAAGTCTTATGGAGTACAATTTTTGTACTCATTTGCTTTGCTTAACTATTTGTTGCAGAGGAGGAAGGTGAGTCCCAAGGGCCTCACTTTTGTGAAATGTGCCGTGGATTCATTTATTAGCTTAGCTGTGTCCTGGCCGGTTGCCTTGTGGGATAAAGGCACACCGATTGGTTCTTTTGGTTTATGGCCATCTTATGGCACTTTTGCTTCGCCGTTAAATTTTGGTTTGTATATGTCATTTGTCCCTCGGCCTCTTTTGTAATAACTATCCTTTATTTATCGTAATTTCTCGGTTTGTTGTTTTGCTTTGGTTCTATGTGAATGAATGGAATTGATTCATGAATTTTGTAAAAGGTGTGTATAATGCATTTCGGGAAGTATACATGTCTCAAGTCTCGGTTTATTCGATTTGTAATGCTAGGACCAAACGGATGGTTACATTACAAGCCCAATAAACTGGGTCTCACATTGGGTATACTCTTGGCGGAATTTTTGGTTTATTTATCTTGCTCCGCTCAATATTTATGTTGGTCGCTGATCTTGGAGCCAACATGGTCCTATTCTCGCTTTGATGAATTCCCTTTAACTTATTTAGTGTGTGCTTGTACGTTAGAGAATCGACATCATGTGGTGCTCGCAGAGGAGCAAAGACACATGATCACCGAGCTCTAGTTTCTGCTGGGCCTCTCACTTAGATGGAGTTAACTTGAATTCATTTCTCGAGGCCCATAGTTACTTCCTTAAGATCGGGTTTGTCTTGGTCTTACGGGATTAACTCGAGGGTCCTCACAACTTACAAGATGCTTGATGGAAATGAGATACAAATCATTACATTGATACTAGCTCATCACATACGATTTTTGTTTGAAACCATCCGCGATTCATGAAATTTTTGAATGCTTGCATGGGTGCAAAATGTTTTGGCGCTACTCTATATATTATACTACTCCTTCGCCTTTGTCTTCCATCGCCTCTCCTCCCTCCCCACGGCGAGCTCCGGCCACCTCGATTCTCCTCTCTAAAGGTGGATCGTGAGCGCATGCAATTGACGAGGAGGAGGACGAGGGATCGCAGGAGCTCCATATCTCGCCATGCAGGAGGTAGATCACCGAAAGGTAACGGTATATCCCTAAAACATACACAATTTGTTGGCCATTTGATTGTTCTTATTTTATTTGTACTTAATGCCAGAGCACCGCGGAGATTTTATGTCGTTCCTCCTTTTCCTCACCGACGAGTTTGAGTCGATTTCTGATTTATGAGACAAGAACAGCTTGTGACATACAGGTGAGGTATATAGAGGAGCTCATAAGACCAATCCAAGAAGTCGATGAGTTCTTCAGAGCTTGAAAGAATAGATAGTTTCTAACTAGTTCAACTTTGTAATTTTATTCTTTTTTTCCTATTCAAGGGGGACGCTAGAAACCTTTTGGTTTCCCTTTTGTCGATAGGTGTCTCTTGCAATATCTTTGTCATCAGAATTTAAATTGAATTTTAGTTGTCTCATAGTTCTATATGGAAACCATCGTCCAAAGAATTGATTGGCTTGACTCAAAATTTATTTTTTATATAAAAATCTATCGCATAGCCTTCAACAAGAACCGTATGTGATGATTTTATGTATCACATACGGTTCTTGTTCGTAATCGGTCCGTGATGATCTTATGTAATTATCGACTCATAATTTAGACGGCTCACGAAACCGTCTGTAACATTTTTGAACGATCTGTGGAGACTTTTTCTATAGTAGTACTATGACAACTATCTTTACATTGATAACTTCATGTCTGGTCGTACTGTCGAAAAGCAGCAAATCATCAGCATCTTGTTGCAAGATGTTGATCCTCTTGGTGCCCCAACCGTACTTCCGACAATCGGTGGTTGTCATTTTTGGTATTAAAAAAAAAACTATAGCCGGATATACCTGTCATGATAAAAGGGTCCTATCCCAATTTCTATTGTATTCTGCACACCCAATGCAGATGACGTTTGGAGAAAGGGTCCATACTGTTCACGCATGGAAGGACTTTAGTTTGTTGTTGAGTCCTTTTCAGATGTGGATGGTGATTGCTGGGCAAAGTTTACTCATATGTAACATGTATGTCTAGAGGAAGCAAAGTGACCGTCATAAGCAGGCTTGAAACGATTGCAAGGTTCGGAACAGTGAAGCCAATTCGTCTCAATAGCTTGTCACATGAGGGGTATGTTTATCTTTTTCAAGGTGCTCGCGTTCGGAAGCACAAATCCAGACGACCCTGTCAGTTGGCATCCATAGGGATGGAGATGCTCTTATCTGCAAATGTTCTTGCCAATATACTAAGAAAGAATCTCAATGCTTGGTATTGGCTCCACATTCTGAAAAGGTTCAGGTATGCTATAGAGAATACAACTTCTCTGTGTTTGGTGAACATCCAAAACTTCTTCTGGCAAAAGACCATCCAGTGGACATCACTGGTTTGCATCACCTCACCTCATGCGCCCTCATGGTAAAAGCAGTTTGGGACAAAGGGTCTTCCCACTCCTAGTCGAGATAAGATTTTCGGCAAGGTAAGTCAAGATGATGGCTATATTGGCATGATGGATTTGATGATGCATTGGAAGGTTTTGAGAAATAACCTATCGCATGGACCGCAAATAAGAAGCGTAAAGATCGTAAGGCTTTATCTCAGATTCACCTTCATTTATCAAATGATATTTTGCAGATGTTTTGAAGGTAAGACATCACGTGATTATGGTCAAGCCTGGAACAAATTTGCATGACAAAGGATCTCACCAAAGAATATACATCTTAAGCGTAAATTATACTCTCACAAATTGTAATAAGGAGGATCTCTGCTTAATCATCTTTCGTGTTTAAGGAAATCATTGTCACCTAGAGTCGATGAAGGTAAAATATGATGAGGACGATTTGGGTCGATTCTTTGTGTTCACCGCCTAGTTCTTTTTCAAAATTCGAGATACCATATTATATAGTAGAGATACTCTCACGCTTAATAAAGTTTATGAAGCTTTGCATGCTAAAAAGAAGATGAAACATTTGGTACCTTCAAAATTCAAACTCCAAAGGAGAAGATTTGTTTATTCATGGCAGTAAAAGGAGAAGAACTCAAACAATGGATCTTGAGGCAAAAGTTCAACAGCCTACAAGAACCGATCAAGTCAAGAGGCAAGTATAAGTCGGGCAAATATTACAAGAAAAGTGGGTACGACATCTCCAATGCCGGAAGCTACAAAATAAAGAAAATGGAGCTTGCTATTATAAGCCAAAAGGTAAATCGATGATGAAGGTAAACCTCCTTGTTGCCGATGAAAGTTCTGATGGAGAAATTTTGTTGCCTTTGCTAGATGTGCTAAGACCAATGATGAATGGATTCTTGATTCACCTGCATCTTTCATATGTGTCCTAATAGGGATTAGTTTTCCACCTATGAAACTGTTGAAGGTGGTACTGTGTTTGAAAAGGAACCTCATCTCTTTGAGTACTCTTCATGCTAAAGGGTACAAGTATTCTGGTGAAGGTGGAGTTTTAAAGGTATCAAAAGGTCTTCTTGTTGTGATAAAACCGATATTAAATCGATAACTGCGCTATCCCATGAGGTACTATAATATCAGGTAATGTTGCTGTAATTTCAAATTCATTATCTGATTATGATGCTACTAATCTTTGGCATATGCGCCTTGGGCATATTAGTGAAATTGGTTTTGCAGAATTGAGCAAGAGAGGACTTCTTGATGGACATAGCATTGGCAAGCTGAAATTTTGTGAGCATTTTGTATTTGGCAAACACAAGAGGGTGGGATTCAATACTACACCATACTATGTATGTATTTTGAATTATGTGCATTCTGATTTATGGAGGCCATCTCGCAAGACATACTAGGAGGTGCTAGTTATATGTTAACAATTATTGATGATTATTCTAGAAGAGTGTGGCCCTATTTTTTTGAAGCATAAATTAAAAGCATTTTCAGATTTAAAGAGTGGAAGACTATGGTTGAAACACAAACCTAAAAGAAGGTAAAGAAACTTCGTGACCGATAATAGGATGGAATTATGTTCTCATGAATTTGAATCATATTGCAAGATCAAGGCATTGTTAGGCACTACACTGCTCCCCATACTCCTCAACAAACGGTGTAGCCGAGTGTATGAATGTAACTATCATTTCCAAGGTCTGTTGTATGTTGTCTAATGCAGTTTGCATAGGCGTAATTAACAAGCCGCCCCATCGCTTGCTATCTTATTAATTGGTCACCTCTATTGCAATTGAAAAGAAGAATCCAATTGAGGTATGGTCCGTTCTCCAAAGAAATTACTTGGAATTGAAATTTTTGTTGTAATCGCTTATGCTCATGTTGATAATGGAAAATTAGAGCCTCGAGATGTTAAGTGCATCTTTTTTGTTATAAACTGGTGTTAAAGGATACAAGTTGTGGAATCCTGAAACAAATAAGGTTGTGATTAGCGTGGTTGCCATCTTTAATGAATTTGCTATGCTTCATGATAAACTACCTACTAATGTTCCTATTAAGAATGAGCAGAATTCAAGTGTTTAGATGGATCAATTTGTTGGTTCAAATAACACATCAGATAAGAAAAATATTGTTGTTCATGATGCACCTATTGTTGAGAATCCTCCTATTGTTGAGCAACCACCACAACGGTCCATTGCAATGGATGCATCTAGGAGGGAGATTAATCCACCTAAGAGGTTGATTGAAGAAGCTAATATTATTTCTTATGCCATGAGTGTGGTAAAAGAAATTGAAGGTAATGCAGAACCTTCATCATACTCTGAGGTTATTGACTCCACTAATTGTAATAAGTGGATAACTACTATGCATGATGAGATGGAGTCACTTGAAAAGAATAGTACTTGGGAACTAGTGAAATTGCCAAAGGAGAAGAAACTTGTTCATTGCAAGTGGATTTTCAAAAGAAAGGATTGTATTTTTCCTACTGAACTACCAAGGTATAAAGCAAGATTGGTTGCTAAAGGTTATAGTTAGATTCTAGGTATTTATTTTAGTGATGTCTTTTCCCGGGCCAGAAGTATAATTCTATTCAGCACTTTACTCAAGATTGTTGCTATGCATGATTATGAACTTCAAAGAATTCGATGTTAAAACCGCATTCTTACATGGGGATTTGGAAAAGACATTTATATGGATCAACCTGAAAGTTTTGTTATTCGGGAAAAGAACACTTTGTTTGTCGACAAAGAAATCTCTTTATGGTTTGAAGTAATCTCCTAGGCAATGGTACAAGAGATTTGACTATTTTACGCCTCTCATGATTTTAATCTCCTCGATTATGATAGTTGTGTTTATTTAAAGATTGTTAATGGTTTAGCTATTTATTTACTTCTATGTTAATGATATGTTGCTTGCAAAAGAAAAGATAAGTCGTAAATAGAAAAACTCAAAGCACAATTGAGTAATGAATTTGAGATGAAAGACCTAAGTGCAAAGAAAGAAAATACTTGGCATGGAGATTATTAGAGAGAAGAAATCGCAAGTTATACCTTAGTCAACAAGGTCATATTGAGAAGGTCCTTCGTCGCTTTAATATGCATGATGCAAAACCAAAGTGAGTACTTCATTAGCTTCAGATTTCGTATTATCTTCACCTTTATGTCCCGAGTCGATTATGATATTGCGCATATGTCTAGAGTTCCATATTCCAAAGGCAGCTTGGTTCTCTTATGTATGCCATGGTTTGTTCTTCGCCCGATTTATCTCATGCAATCGAGTGTTGTTAGTAGATACATGGCTAATCCTAAAAAGAGCATTGAAAGCAATTCAAAGGAATTTTTAGATATTTGCGTGGCACTTCTAATGCTCTGCTTCAGCTTGGAAATTCTAGAGATGAACTTGTTGGTTATGTTGACTCGACATGCCGACGATTTGGACAAGAGGAGGTCTCTCACAGGTTATGTTTTCACCATTAGTGGTTTTGTCGTTTTAGCTCAAGGCAAGTTTGTAAGCTACTGTGAGCCTTATCTACCACCAAGTAGAATATATGGCTATTTCTCAAGCTTGTAAAGAAGCTATTTGGTTGAGATGTTTGTACACCGAGCTTTGTGGAGATAATTTTGCACTACTATATTTTGTGATAGTCGAAAAGTGCTATATACCTTATAAAGGATCGATGTTCCATGAAGGAACAAAGCACATTGATGTGAGATATCACTTTATTCAAGGTGTTATTGCTCAAGGTGATATCAAAGTGTGTAAGATAAGTACTCATGATAATCCAAATTGATATAATAACAAAATTAGCCTCCTCGATACTAAGTTTGAGCTTTGCCTGCTTAGTTGGTATTATAGTTTAGTTCTAGAGACTAATTACGACGGTGATTTTTATCTTATTGTGAGATATTTTGGTGATTGATGATTCTTCATTATGCTACAAGAGGAAATCCGTCTCAATGTGGAGATTGGTGATATTGTGATCCAATTGTCTAATATGGATAAGTCCGACATTTCCATGAGCGGATAAATTTTCTACTTGACTCTAACTCTTTTACCCTTTATATATCTCTTGTAAACCGCACGGGAGGTTGACGCCTCATTGTAATCCCCTGCGATTTGTAAACACTCTTCATATAGTGATCATCGCCGGTTGATGCCCGTGGTTTTTTTCCGCAATGGTTTTTCATGTAAAAATTTATGTCTTCTTTTGACCTTATTTTTCTAACAGTTTTGATATGTAAAATTCGGTGCAGATGATGCATATATACTATGTGTAATTTGCCTTAGCAAAGTAGTTCTCTATGAGGCTAATATATTTCCTTTGTGAGTTAATAGTAATTTGGTGATATGAATTAGTATTCTGTAGCCCCACAATCCACGGTTACACTTCCTGCAAGTAGATGGTCACCGTCATTCTAGAAAGTCCATGTTCAAAGTCAGGCTCCATACGGTAGAAGGTCTTGTGGGTTGTATAGCAATTTTAAATTCAGTGTGCTTTACAGGGATTGCATTAGTTTCTCCAAAGTGACAATGGATGTTTCAATAACATAGACATCATCATGAACATAATTCATTTGGTAGTTTTCATAATGAATTGGCTGATTCACTAGTGCTAAGAACGAAATTGTTTGTAAAGATTTTTTAAGAAAGGTGACTCTTAAGCCAAATATCATCATGTTTTCAGTTTTCAGTAGTGTACCTTAAGCCAAATTCACTAGTGTACCTTAAGCCAAATTCACTAGTGTACCTTAACGTCTGGCTAAGCAGAAATCAGCAAATCTGAAACGATTCTTCTCCCCATCGTTCCATCTGCCGTTGAGCCCTTTAACTGGGACGTGCGGCAGTGATACAGCAGAAACTCTGTTCCTATCCTCTCCTCTTTTTTTCAGTTCAGTTTTGAGTAACAGGTTTGTGAAAAGTAATAATCATGACTTGTGGAATTGTAGTCAATTGTCACTGTCATTCTAGAAAGTCCAAGTTCAAAGTCAACCTGATCAGTACAAATTCTAGTGACCAGCAGCTTCTCCAAGTTAAATGCAGTGGATTAGTGGAACATTTTCCATGTATTTTAGGCTTTTAGCAGCCTCCACCCACCCGCACACACACACATACACGCACTCTCGCAAATACTGTGTTTCCTTTCTCTTGGAGGAAAGAACCAACGATGGAGTTTGCGCTATCTGCAATCACAGGTGATCTACTTAGCCGATCCATCTCCTTTCTAGTCAAGAAGTTCACAGATAGGTCATCTCCTGAAGAGAAGCTAGAATTAGAGAGGTTGCAGCAGCTCCTACTACGACTTCACACAGTGGTTGAGGAGGCCGAGGGGCGATACATCACCAACTCCAAGATGCTAGTTCAGCTTAGCATGACCATCGAAGCCATGTACCGAGGTTACCATGTGCTGGACAACTTCAAGTACAAACGCTTTCAACAGATTCAGGCAGAAGAGCAGGTGAGCAGTTCATATTCCTGGTTTTCTTACCCTACAAAACGCTTTCGTACAACTAAGAATATAATCATTAGTCAAGACATACAAAGCATATTGGTGGATTTGGAGACTACTCTTGATAATATAACAGAATTTGTCATCCTTCTGGGGGGATGCGAACGCATGTGCCAGAGACCCTACGACACCTATCTTTACATTGACAATTTCATGTTTGGCCGTGTTGTCGAAAAGCAAAAGATCATAAACGTCTTACTGCAAGACAATCCTCCAAATGTTGATCCAGTTGTGCTTCCAGTTATCGGCGGTTGTCGAGTCGGTAAGAAAACACTAGTTTGCTGTGCTTGCAATGATAATAAGATCCGTTCCTACTACTCTTCAATTTTGCACATCAAAGGAGATGAGATTTGGAGAATGAATCTCGGAATGTTTAGGTGTATGAAGACTTTGGTTGTTATCGAGTTTATGTCAGATATAACTGACGATGATTGGGCAAATTTCTATTCATCAACGGCATGGATGGGTAAAGGAAGCAAGATCGTAATTATAAGTAGATCTGAGAAGTTTGCAAGGTTTGGAACAGTAAAGCCAATTCATCTCAGTAGCATGTCACTCGACGTTATATATTACCTTTTCAAGGTACTCGATTTGGAAGTGCAAATCCAGAAGATAACCCTCAATTGGTGAAAATAGGGCAGGAGTTAGGGACTTTGTTGGGAGGGCTACTACTGTCTGCAAACGTTCTTGCTGACATGTTAAGAAAGAATTTGATCTTCAGTTTTGGCTCCACATATTCAGAAGGTTCAGGAGTGGTAGAGAATAATTTCTCTGTGTTTGGTGCGCATCCAAAAGCTCTTCATGAGAAAGATCATCCGGTAGACATCACCAAATTTGTGTCGACGATGTCTTCTCCACTGCGTATCATGTCTCCGTGCAGTGAAACTGACATATGTAGAAGGGAACTGTCCAGTGTGACATTTGGGGACATAGTGGCAGGTTCTTGTGCTGTTCTACCTCGACAAGTATCAGATTATGGTGGGAATCACGGATACCTACCTTTACAAAGTTTGTTGCGACTTGTGTTGAAGAGAAGGTTCAATATACAGCTTTAAACGGCAAAAGCGTCAAAATTAGATGGTTAGAAACTTAAATGGTGTACAAATTTTTAAGTTATTGTGCAAGAAAAGTTGTACTCCAATCTAAAAGAAGATGGTGAGCTGTTGGATTTCTTGACAAGAATTTATTTTTAAGCTATTTGTAACACCTCGCTTTTCAGATCGCAAATAGTATTGGTTATTCAATTTTGAGTATCTTTGATTTTCGCTTTTCCGCTTAAATTTCAAAATTCTCGAGCTCTCTTTAAGCTCGGGTTTGTGTTTCAAACTCATCTCAAATTTTCAAATTCAAAATTTTATTTTGAATTTAATCTTTTCAATTCTTGCATCCTCTCTAGGCCAACTTTTTTCGCCCACCTATTTCTTTTCCACCTCCTGCTTTTCCTGCTTTCCTACCCACGCCCGTTCTGGCCGCTTCTCTCCGATCCATCATCCATTGCTTTTCTCCGCCCACTCCCTGCCGCTGCCCTCTCTCCCTATCTCTCTCTGGTCCGCTCCTCCCACTCCCTTATCCTCTTCTCACGCCACGGCCGACCGCCGCTCAGATCACCTCATCTCCGGCCAAGACGTCACGCCGCCTCCTCCTCCTCCTTCCCTCGCGCACGGCCATTTCGAAGGCCGATCTCGCCAGATCCGCCTGGTTCCTTTCGCCCGCCCACTCTGCAGCTGCCGCTTCCACCAACCGCTTCACCGCCACTCTGCCGCTTCCACTGGCCCCAAAGACGTCGCCGCCATACCTCCGGTCCGCGCCCTCGCCTGTCGCCGCCATCGCCCGGTTCAGCACTACTACTACCGCATGGACGCCCACGCCTGCCGCTTCACATCATATTCCCATCGGGCGCCATGGTCGCCATGCCGCCGGCTGCCTCCTCCAACGGTTCCTCTCCACGGCTATAAAGAGGCCCGAGCCTCTCGCTCTCCCCGCCTCCCTCTCCTCTCCTCGTGAGTCTCTCCCCGCCGCCTGCCTCCTCTCGCTCGGCGCCTCGGGCCCGCCAAAGCTTCAGCTGGCTGGCTGCTGGATGCACTTGTCGACGACGACCCCGAAGTCTCCTCAGAATGGCCACGGCCTCCGCCTCACCAAGGTCCGCTGTCGCAGCTCCTCCCCACACCGCCTCGACTCACCCTCCTGCTTCCCCGCCTCACAAAACCTCGCGAGCTCTCCACCTCTCCCTTCTTCACTGTCAGGGCTGGGGCCAGACCACGGGCCTTCCACCACCGCCTCCCTGCTCACAGCCCCAGGCCCGGCCACCTCCCTCACCTCCCACCCTGCCAAGATCCCATTTTGAGCAACCCTAGATCCCTCCAACCTCCAACCGCCACGGCAAGCACATGAGCCTTCCTTTCCCTGCTTTCCCCTCGCCGAGTGCTCTCACCGTGGCCGAGCCTCCCTGCTCCTCGTCCTTTCCGCCGATCGCTTCGAGGATCCAAAGTAGAGCAATGGCGATGCTCGAATGTGGTACGCCAATCTTCCCATCTTGTTGAGATCATTTGTTGATTGTGGTGTCGATTGGTTGATTGAGAATGTGAATGTCACCGGTGTTAGTGTGTGCCAAAACTCGGCTGCATGATTGTGTCAATTTTAGCTCTCCCACCAAAGGCTTTTGATTAGTAGTGATTGGTATAACTGCCTTTGTAGAAGATGATGTATGTACTTAATGAATCACCGTGTTGTCTTCAATTGTTGAATATTGATCATTGGTTGTCGATGTAATGACTAATCTTTGGTTTGGACAAAGGGATTGAATTATTACCTGTGAATTGTATTTGATTGCCGATATTTTGGTTAGAAGACCATCAAGATGCATGTTGATGAAAGTGATTAGAATGTCAGGTCATTGAATCTCGAATGATTAATTTTGCCATTGAAATATCCGCTTGCACTCTCAATTGAAATTCGCTAGTAATCTTGCAATTGTGAATTGGATTATTAAGTCAATAGTTGTTGGTCTAGAATTGAAAGTCGATGATTGATGTAGCAATAGATTGAGTGTCGGCATTTGAGTTATCTCGTCAATTGAGTTGTTGTGTCGTAGAAGTTGCGATTAATCGTTATTCATATATTTCGATTGTCGTGATTTGATTTGTAAGTGCTTCCCGTGCATCGCTGCGATAGAAATAAGGTTACAATCGATCCAACGAGTAAGAAATGTCGCCATAGATTAGTAGAATGTGTTGTCTGTAGTAAGTTGATTATTGCTTAATTGTTTGAGATTACCGATCCTCGTGATAAGTGTTTTGGCAAGAAATTGAATTATTAATTGTGATCTTGATTATTATGATAGTTTTAATCTTCGTAATACTGTCTAGTGGATTTGATAATCAATTGATAATTGTTGGTTAGCGCCTCGTCGTGAGATCAATGATCGTTGGAAGTAATGATATTTAGTGAAAGTCGAAGTATTGATTTGATTGCTTTGTTTGGAAAGGATTTGTGGTTTGGCAATGATTAATAATCGCAATTGTATGTTGGTGGTTGGATTTGTATAGTTGGTAGTAAGTTGAGTAGCCAAAGAATCGAATCGTTGAATATTATCAGCAAACTGAGTTTGGTATTGAATTTCTATTGGATTTTGTGTCGATCAAGTATTCTAGATTGGTATAGAATAGGTAGTCGAGTTGCTTTGTTGCCTTGTCGCCTGTAATGATAGTCTTGCAGTCTTCCGAATCCGCAGCAGAGCATTCCGGCAAGAGCTACTTAGACCACACCTCTTTGTATCCTCCTCCCAGTAGGTTCTCGTCATTCCGCCTTTCGCCTAATTGGACGCTTGACTCACAAACATTCCTGTCGCCTAAACCATTCTCTCAAGCCGCCCTCCGCAATCTTTCCGAGGCTCTTGTGTTTTATTTGGACTCTTGGATTCTTTGTATTTATTTGGTTTTTCAATCATATTATGTAATTAGAAATCAAGTCCAAGAATCGACGGCTCAAGCCGATCCAAGACTCAAGCAAAGACGTCGACCAAGAGTTCCAACCTCTGCCTAATCAGCTTTGAGTAAGATCAAGGCCACGGTAAAATAGCCCAGGCGAGTCAACACTTTGATCATATTGATCCCACATTTTATGCAAATTATATTCTGTTAAAGTATCAAATTGCATGCTTTAATTTTTATGCAAACATATGTCAAACACTCTAAGGTAGTTAAATGCCTACTTGTTGATTTATAAATTATTATTCCAATCCTTTGAAAGTTGAACTCCCAATACCCTTGTCACCCTAGTAAATATCCGTAACTTATTAGTTATAGGTCGCATTTAAACGCCATGCTAGACTTGTTTAAGTACCGGGGTATTATCTACCCCAAATCACCATCCTTTTTATCATAACAATTGTTTTGGGCAGTCATTGGGGAGAATGACTGAATTGGTTGGATAATTTGTTTTATACCTCTCCAAAACTCTAAAATTTGCTAATACCCATCTGGGCGGATGATAAGCTGGCGGGTAAATGGTTGGGTGCTAATGTAGCCTGTGATATTTTTGTGGATGGTATGTGGTAAGAACCGCCTGATGATCTTAAGGACCTAACTCGTGATGACCTCCTATTGTAAAACAAGACAACCACAAGTCTATAATGGTGTCGACCGGCCGACTAATTTGTATCCACCATTGTGAGTTGGACCACCGGAGTGACCCACGAGTCGCGTCGCCGCTTAAGCCGTCGTGGACACGGGTCGTGGACGCTGGCACAAGCCGCCGTGTGGCGCAAGAGGGGTTTGGGGGCATGGTTGACGCAGAGGAGAGTGTAACCACTCGATGAAACCTTAGCGGTGCAATGAGCAATGAGGGATGCCTTGTAAAGGCCTTGTGATAATCTCCCTTGATTCATATGTCTACAAACGTGTACATATCAAGTCGATTATCTCTTGTGGGTAAAGATGTACAATCTCCGCAGAGAATAAAATCGCTTCAATGTACCGCGCTCCACGGTCAAGGGCGGCAAAGGAACTTGCAAGATATAGTTCTATTTCAAAACTTGTAAAGGGATGAAAAATGCGGGGCTCACCTAGCCTTGATTGGATTTTCCGGTATTCTTACCCAGTTGTTGGTAATAGGTGGGTATGACCACCAACAAAATATAAGCATGAAGGTGGAGGTAGCTCGCTTTTATCAATTATTGCACAATTAATCTCTTTAAAATGCAATTGGTCCAAATGCTAAGTGATAGGATTTTCTTATATTGGTATTTACAAATGCGCTTTACGCAAATAAAAGAACCCGAGCCATCCTTGTTACACCTTGCATGTATATTATTGCATCAGGTGTTGGCTCATGAGCACGGTAGTTGTGCTCATCCTCGCTCTTTCCCCAAACATTCGTAAACAGAACCCCGAGTCGGCAATTGTATCGAGGATCCGTAAGTCCAAGACCCGGAAATGTTGAAGCGTAGTTAGTCCTTAGTTGTTCTAGCCTCACCCCGCCTAGCCGACTTCATTGGTTCTTGTGTGCCTCCTATATTGTCTCAAGTTTTGGATAATATCGGGCGACACGGTTTCCTGATCCACTTGCTGCGTAAGATGTGCTCTCACCCCTTTGCTTCCGCTGTTGCTTCCGCTATCTTTTGTAATGTATTCTTTTGGCCGTCTGCCTTTATTGTAAAAATTGGCCAAGCGGTCTATGTAAACTCGATGTGTAAATTAATGAATGAAATAAAGTTTGCGCCATGTATGGTTTGATTCAAGAATGTACTGTGGAGTGCTAGCTATCGATCCAGTGGAATAGCACGTTGATTTCACAGAGGATTTGGATTTACAAAATCCGGGTCCACAGAGTCGGTATCGCAGCATATGACAGAGGGAATCTTAGTTAGACCGGTTTGAGCCTAAGGACTTTGGTATTATCTTCAAAACCTAAGAAAAGCTTTGGCAAAATATAACGATTAATTGCTATGACTTACCCTTCTTAGTTCTTCATTTTCCTTGATTTCACTTGAGTTTTGACTCGCCCGACTCCCACTTGTTTCAAAATTGTAGATGGCGACCCCTTCGTCCGATGGACTGTGGGACTTGTTTTCTCACGAAGAAAATGGAGATGAGTGTGTGGAATTCTTCGCCAACTCATGTACCACCGGACTACAACCACAAGCCTATCTTCAGAGGCCGGAATACTCAAACCCAGGACCAAGAGTCATGGACCATGGAGGTTTTCCTCTATGCTAGAGAGGGTGAGTTCATCGCTCACACCTTCACTCGGGACTACTCACGCACTGTGACGATACGCAGCTTCAAGACGCAAAGATGCTTCACTGCAAACGCTCGACCAGATACACATCGACCTTCAAGGGAATCACCTTTCTACTACCATCCGCCTCCCGAAGGATAATCCAACCCCAAGTCCAAGGCCTTCGTAGTGGGAATAGTTAGGCTAATCTAGGTTGGCTAGCGCTGCTTGCATTAGCAGTCCCTTGGTTGCCAGTGCTTTTTGTTTCCTTCTTTGTAGACGTTGTGTGTCAGATCCTGTGTCATGGCTTAGTGTGGCCTATATGCTGTACCGTAAAAGTCATGTAACACTTAACCCCTTTAATATAATGCAGCCATTCTAGGCTTTGTATTGTATCTGATCGTTCTCCTCGTTCGGTTTTGAGTTTCTTCAGTGCCTTAGAGGGCCGTGAACCCTCATATAAATCCTCCTAACCTAGGTTGTTCTCTCGGATGGCACCAAAGAGACCAAAGAACAAGGAAGTGGTGTCGCTTCCAAAGAAAGAAGTCAGCAATCCAGCCACCAAAGGCTCCAACTTCAACTCCAACTCCGCTTTCCAATGGGAGTAATTCCACCGACAACAGAATTGATCAAACCTCATGGCTAGCTTTAATCGCTTCACTGCGGAGAAAAGGGCACTATGCTAATAGATGTCCCCAGAGAAAGCTTCGCTGCAAGTGGTGCAGAAGACAACAAAGGCACTCGCCACCCACAACCTCAAGAATTACCCAAGGACGATGGTACCAGTACACTGTGAAGACCCTCAAGGACAATATCTGCTTCCATTGCAAGAATCCGGACACTTCGCCAACAGATGCCCCAAAGAAAGCAAGATCAAGGAATCATGTCATTATTAAGCAACCCAGACACCGCAAGAACAGATTTCCCAAATGGAAACATGAAGAGTCAAGAAAGAACATCATCATCACCAACCTCACTTTGGCAATGAAGAGTTTCTCAAAGGTCCCAAATAAAAGCAAGTTGTACCGTCAAGTCCTACCAAAGACCCTAAGCCCCGCCAACCAAGTTGTCTTGAATGTGGCAAGTCGTGACATGTTGCCCAATTATGTCCTCCGTTAAGACAGATATAAAAGGAGCATGCTTCACATGCGGGCAATATGGACACTATCACACTCATGCCCAAAGGCCCTTCGTCTCCCTGTGAGGAACACCATCAATCGAAGATTGCCTCGAGAACCAGAGATAGCTCTGCATGCGTTGTGGAGAAAGAGGACATCGCCGACTAATGTTTCAACCGCCTAATCGCGGTAAGGATCACCAACGGTGATTGTCCGATGAGTAAAGTCACGTGCTTCCTCCGTGAAGGACAAGACCATCGCCTAAAGATTGCTTCTTGCGTCCGATTCGACCAAAGCAATTGAGTTGCAAAGGACAAGTCTTCGTTGCCGCGAGACTCGTCGTAAGTAAGGATGGCAAGGATAACCAATATCCGACTTCAAAAGAGAATAGTCGTTGTGCCAAATGTCGAGTACCTCGTAAGAGATGGAAAGAAGTAAGGACTTTCTTCGCTTTCCTCACCGCAGCATAAACCCAATCGCCATCTTCGTTGTTTCAATCAGGAAAAGTGGTCATTTCACGTAAAATGCCCTCAACCAATCACCCCGAGGGAGTACAACTTAAGAACTACACCAGCTCGAGTACAGATTTCAGCTTCAAGCAAAAGTCATCAGATTCCGCAGACATCCAAAGCCGCGCCCATGCCAAGTCAAAACCAAACCAGTGGTGTTGTAGAAGGACAAGTTTCCGACCACCGTGAAGCTCAGAATAAAGTAAGCAAAGGCAACTAGTATTGAGCACCCTTCATTTTAAGGTGGGTAGCTGATCCGCTCAGAAGTATCAAGGATGTATTGAGCATGCAAAAATCTGCACCAGCGCATGTTATGCTGGAGCTTTGCCCTCTTTTGTGTCAAAAGAAGCTTGTTGTAAGGCTATTTTGCCAACCCCTTAAGTTAAAGGAAATTGTGGTACCTGGTTTAACCGGAAAAGTTTGTCAGATGTCAACAACCTGCTCCGCGTCTCTCAGCTCAAGAAAAGCCTCAGAGTGTTTGAAGAAGCAAGCCAGACACCCCGGATCAAGAAGCCGCTTGAGAGCCGAAGACCAGTTGAAGACCAACCTCCCTTGTCTGTTTCCTGAGTCACCCGAATCTCGGGGTCGAGATTCATTTTAAGGTGGGTAGGTTTGTAACACCCCGTTTTTTAGATCGCAAATAGTATTGGTTATTCAATTTTGAGTATCTTTGATTTTCGTTTGCCGCTTAAATTTCCAAAATTCTCGAGCT
This sequence comes from Hsuehochloa calcarea, assembly GCA_036346395.1. Lineage (NCBI taxonomy): Eukaryota > Viridiplantae > Streptophyta > Magnoliopsida > Poales > Poaceae > Hsuehochloa > Hsuehochloa calcarea. The sequence goes on along the minus strand of JAYEVG010000107.1, from coordinate 72,067 downwards.
CTCTTTAAGCTCTGTTTGTGTTTCAAACTCATCTCAAATTTTCAAATTCAAAATTTTATTTTGAATTTAATCTTTCAATTCTTGCATCCTCTCTAGGCCAACTTTTTTCGCCCACCTATTTCTTTTCCACCTCCCGCTTTTCCTGCTTTTCCCTACCACGCCCGCTTCGGCCGCTTCTCTCTCCCGGATCCACCATTGCTTTTCTTTCCTACCACTACCAACGCCTGCTCTCTCTCCTTATCTCTCTCGTCTGCTCCTCCTCACTCCCTTATCCTCTTCCCCGCCACGGCCGATCCGGACCTCCTCAAGATCACCTCCGCCTCCTCAGCTCCGGCCAAAGACGCTGCCGTCCTCTCCTCCTTCCTCAAGGCCACCGGCTCTTCGCCCGAGCGCCGCCTCCGCCAGATCCGCCTGGTTCCTCCTTTCGCCCGCCCACTCCAGGCTCGCCTCCACCAACCGCCCCACCTCGCCACCTCGCCGCCTCCACCGGCCCCAAGACGTCGCCGCCCATACCTCCGTGTCGCGCCCTGCCTCGCTCGCCATCGCCCTGTCTCACAGACTACCTACCGCCATGGACGCCCACGCTGTCGCTTCACATCAAGGCCCCATCGGCGCCATGGTGGCCCATGCCGCCTCCGTTAGCTCCTCCAATGCGGTTCCTCTCCACCGGCTATAAAGAGGCCCGAGCCCTCCGCCTCTCCCGCCTCTCCTTCTCCCTCCTCGTGAGTCTCTCCTGCCACGCCCGCTCCTCCCCCTCTCGCCTTCGGCGCGCCACACTCGCCCGCCCAGCCTGGGCCGGCCCTGAGCGCCACGGCACGACGCCCCGAGTCTCCCAAGAATGGCCACGGCTCCTCGCCTCACTAAGGTCCGCCGCCAGCTCCTCCCCACACCGCCTCGACCACCCCTCCTGCTTCCCGCCCATCAAAACCCTCGTGAGCTCTCCACCTCTCCCTTCTTCACACTGCAGGTGGGCCAGACCCTGCCGGCCTTCCACCATCGCCTCCCGCTCACAGGCCTCGGCCGTGCCACCACCTCCTCACCTCCTCACCCGGCCAAGATCCCATTTTGAGCAACCCTAGATCCTCCAACCTCCAACCGCCATGCGAGCCGCCAGAGCCTTCCCTTTCTCCCTGCTTTCTCCCCGCCGAGTGCTCTCACTGTGGCCGAGCCTCCCTTGCTCTGTCCCTCTCTCGCTCGACCTTCCTCGAGGATCCAAAGCAGAGAGCAATGGCGATGCTCGAATGTGGTCGCCAGCTTCCCATCTTGTTGAGATCATTTGTTGATTGTGGTGTCGATTGGTTGATTGAGAATGTGAATGTCACCGGTGTTAGTGTGTGCCAAAACTCGATGATGATTGTGTCAATTTTAGCTCTCCCACCCGGTGCTTTTGATTAGTAGTGATTGGTATAATCTCCTTTTGTAGAAGATGATGTATGTACTTAATGAATCAATTCGTGTTGTCTTCAATTGTTGAATATTGATCATTGGTTGTCGTATGTAATGACTAATCTTTGGTTTGGACAAGGATTGAATTATTACCTGAATTGTATTTGATTGTCGATATTTTGGTTAGAAGACCATCAAGATGCATGTTGATGAAAGTGATTAGAATGTCGTGTCATTGAATCTCGAATGATTAATTTTTGCCATTGAAATATCCGTTTGCACTCATCAATTGAAATTTCGCTTAGTAATCTTGCAATTGTGAATTGGATTATTAAGTCAATAGTTGTTGGTCTAGAATTGAAAGTCGTATGATTGATGTAGCAATAGATTGAGTGTCGGCATTTGAGTTATCCACAATTGAGTTGTTGTGTCGTAGAAGTTGCGATTAATCGTTATTCATATATTTCGATTGTCGATGATTTGATTTGTAAGTGCTTCCCGCATCGCTTGCGATAGAAATAAGGTTACAATCGATCCAACGAGTAAGAAATGTCGCCATAGATTAGTAGAATGTGTTGTCGTAGTAAGTTGATTATTGCTTAATTGTTTGAGATTATCGATCCTCAAGATAAGTGTTTTGGCAAAGAATTGAATTATTAATTGTGATCTTGATTATTAAGGATAGTTTTAATCTTCATTGTAATATCGTCTAGTGGATTTGATAATCAATTGATAATTGTTGGTTAGCGCCTCGTCAGAGATCAATGATCGCTGAAGTAATGATATTTAGTGAAAGTCGAGTATTGATTTGATTGCTTTGTTTGGAAAGGATTTGTGGTTTGGCAATGATTAATAATCCGCAATTGTATAAGTTGGTGGTTGATTTGTATAGTTGGTAGTAAGTTGAGTAGCCAGAATCGAATCGTTGAATATTATCAGCAAATGAGTTTGGTATTGAATTTCTATTGATTTTGTGTCGATCAAGTATTCTAGATTGGTATAGAACAGGTAGTCGAGTTGCTTTGTTGCCTTGTCGCCTGTAATGATAGTCTTGCAGTCTTCCGAATCCGCAGCAGAGCATTCCGGCAAGAGCTACTTAGACCACACCCTCTTTGTATCCTCCCTCCGGGCAGAGGTTCTTCTGTCATTCCGCTTTTCATTAACTCGACGCTTTGACTCACAAACATTCCTGTCGCCAAACCATTCTCTCAAGCCGCCCTCCGCAATCTTTCCGAGGCTCTTGTGTTTTATTTGGACTCTTGGATTCTTTGTATTTATTTGGTTTTTCAATCGTTATTGCGTAATTAGAAATCGAAGTCCAGAAGAATCGACGGCTCAAGCCGATCCAAGACTCAAGCAAAGACGCTGACCAAGAGTTCCAACCTCTGTCTAATCAAAGCTTTGAGTAAGATCAAGGCCACGTAAAATAGCCCAAAGAAGTCAACACTTTGATCATATTGATCCCACATTTTATGCAAATTATATTCTGTTAAAGTATCAAATTGCATGCTTTAATTTTTATGCAAACATATGTCAAACACTCTAAGGTAGTTAAATGCCTACTTGTTGATTTATAAATTATTATTCCAATCCTTTGAAAGTTGAACTCCCAATACCCTTGTCACCCTAGTAAATATCCGTAACTTACTAGTTATAGGTCGCACTTAAACGCCATGCTAGACTTGTTTAAGTACCGGTATTATCTACCCCAAATCACCATCCTTTTATCATAACAATTGTTTTGGGCAACATTGGGGAGAATGACCGAATTGGTTGGATAATTTGTTTTATACCTCTCCAAAACTCTAAAATTTGCTAATACCCATCCAGGCGGATGATAAGTCAAGGTAAATGGTTGGGTGCTAATGTAGCCTGTGATATTTTTGTGGATGGTATGTGGTAAGAACCGCCTGTGATGATCTTAAGGACCTAACTCAGTGATGACCTCCTATTGTAAAACAAGACAACCACAAGTCTATAATGGTGTCGACTGGCCGACTAATTTGTATCCACCATTGTGAGTTGGACCACCGGAGTGACCCACGAGTCGTCACGCTTAAGCCGTCGTGGACACGGGTCGTGACGCTGCACAAGCCGCGTGTGTGGCGCAAGAGGGGTTTGGGGCATGGTTGACGCAGAGGAGAGCGTAACCACTCTCGATGAAACCTTAGCGGTGCAATGAGCAATGAGGGATGCCTTTAAAGGCCTTGTGATAATCTCCCTTGATTCACATGTCTACTAAACGTGTGTACATATCAAGCTGATTATCTCTTGTGGGTAAAGATGTACAATCTCTCGCAGAGAATAAAAATCGTTCAATGTACCGTGCCCACGGCCAAGGGCGGGCAAAGGAACTTGCAAGATATAGTTCTATTTCAAAAACTGCTGTGGTGGGATGAAAATGTGGGCTCACCTAGCCTTGATTGGATTTTCCCGGTATTCTTACCTAGTGTTGGTAATAGGTGGGTATGACCACCAACAAAATATAAGCATGAAGGTGGAGGTAGCCTCTCGCTTATCAATTATTGCACAATTAATCTCTTTAAAAATGCAATTGGTCCAAATGCTAAGTGATAGGATTTTCTAATATTGGTATTTACAAATGCGGCTTTACGCAAATAAAAGAACCCGAGCCATCCTTGTTACACCTTGCATGTATATTATTGCATCTGTATGTGTTGGCTCACGAGCACGTAGTTGTGCTCATCCTCGCTCTTTCCCCAAACATTCAGAAACAGGAACCCTGGAGCTGGCAATTGTATCGAGGATCCAGAAGTCTGAAGACCCGGGAAATGTTGAAGCGTAGTTAGTCCTTAGTTGTTCTAGCCTCACCCCAGTCTAGCTGACTTCATTGGTTCTTGTGTGCCTCCTATATTGTCTGAAGTTTTCGGATAATATCAGCGTGACATCGGTTTCTAAATACTTGCTCGCTGTAAGATGTGCTCTCACCCTTTGCTTCCGCTGTTGCTTCCGCTATCTTTTGTAATGTATTCTTTTGGCCTGTCTGGCCTTTATTGTAAAAATTGGCCCGAAGCGGTCTATGTAAACTCTGATGTGTAAATTAATGAATGAAATAAAGTTTGCGCCATGTATGGTTTGATTCAGCAATGTACCTGTGGAGTGCTAGCTACTGATCCAGGGAATAGCACAGTGATTTCACAGAGGATTTGGATTTACAAAATCCGGGTCCGACACTATTGTTCAAGAAGATTTGTTTCCTATATGTACTTCCTTTATAAAACAAGATGTTGGGCTATTGTGATTTCCTGACAAGAATTAATTGGTCAACCGAAGATATGCATCAAACAAACAGCACATCCAGAATAGTTGAATTAGGAGGAAGATATACATAACCTATACTGTGAAAATTACAACGTGGGACGGAGTCCAGTGGAACATACCCCAGAAAAAAAAAACAATACATATAAATTTACACCTTCATGTCATCTTTCAGTTTGGAGAGCGAGTAGGAGATGGAGCTAGATTTGTTCTTTGTTGCATGAAAGAACAAAAGATATTACCATAGTTACTACTTAGATAAAAAGCTGGAACTGTAAATCACGTTTCGATTCGTTGATTTCGACTTTCGTTGAGTTAATGCAACATCACACCTTATTCAGGTGAAATGCACAAACAGCAAGAATTTGGACCAAAAAGCGACTAGAGGGGTGAATAGGTGATAACTATTTTTCATCTCCTGCGGTATTTAATTTCTTTTTTACTCCAATAACTAGGAAAGCTATAAAGATCAAAGGCACAAGATTACAGCAGATATCTTGTGTTGAAACAAAAAAAAACCATAAGGTTACAGCCTCTCGGCCGATCTAACCACGGCAAGGCTTGATTTGCTCAGTCCGCCTTGGCCATACCGATCGTTGATAGGCTAGTCTAACCACCTACGCAAGAGTAGCAAACAAATATCCACACAACAATCTAACTTTTGATCTCATGATCAAAATCAACTAAGATTTCGTATATAGCTCTTCAAAATGCCAGAACCTATTCCAATCGACGATCGGCTAAGGTTCTACGAATTTCTTGAATAAGATCAAGAAAGCTCAAAAACCAGGGAAAACCAAAACTTAAGCCAAGAACTTGCTCATGGATAGAAGATGGTCAAGTTAACCTTAAATCAGATCCCACAAATCCTATCAAGCTAGATCATAGCAAAAGGCCCAACCATTGACTCAAGATGGGGGGGCTATTGTAACGTCCCAAAATTTGTCTTTGATAAAATCTTTTAAGTAGTTTAGGTCCTTGAAAAAATTCATCAATTTTATTTGAATTAATAAAGCTTAATTGGGAATTTTCTAAAATTAAAATATTTAATTTGACTAATCTAAACATCAATTAAGCAAAACTAGTGTTATTTGGCTTTCTTGTGTTCCAAGGAATTTTGTGGAATTTTTTTGAGCTTTTGTCAAGTTTGTTTGCTATTTATTTGGTGTCCTTGATTTTGGCATTTTCTTTAAATCCAAAACTCCAATTCTCTTTCACTGCTACACCGTTCTATTTTTCGATCTCCTCCACGCATGCGTATAAAAGCAAAGTATCCGTGATCATATCAACCGCCTTGATCTCCTCTTCCAATCACCCAAATTGGTTTCGCTCAATCGATCTCGCTTCATCGCAATCGCAAAAGAACCGAACTCCACCGAAGGTCTTCTCCGTCGCATTCCGCCGCCATCCGACGTCCCCTGGCCGAACCGTCTGCACCACTAAGTTTGCCTCGACGCATTCTACGTCTAGCTTCCGTCCCCATTGCCCAAGATAACCGAATCAACGCCACCATGTCAAGCCATAACGCCAAACGTGTTCATCGCGCTCCCCGCTTGCTCGCTGAGTTTCTCCAAAATCGATCGTGTCATCTTGTGTTCCTTGTCTAGATATATCTTTCCCACCCTTAGATTTCATGTTTCATCCACCGCCCATCGAGAACTAAGCTTTCTCCTCCTTATTGGCCACCTCCTTCTTTAGCCAAATACTCGCAACCGCTGATACCCCGCTTCATCTCCACCACCGTTGGGTTCACGCCGCTTGTTCTAAACCATGCTACTCTTCCTTTTTCTAGAAAGTCGCGGAAGTGACACGCCACCATGGAGCCGCGTTACTCCGTGTCTTTGCCTTGCCACCGGGCGCCGCATCGACTCTCGCTCATCCGACCGCATCATCATCTTCGTATCGCCGCTGCCTTTCCATTTTTCCCATTGCACGGAGTCGCCTCGCCAACCGCCGCCGACTCCATGCGCCATGAACCGCTAGCAGCAGCCCTATTCCCGATCGTTGTCTCTGCTTTCTTCATTCGGTTCTCTCGTTGATTTCTTTTTATTTTCTTTCTTTCTCTGCTGTGAAGACTCACTCTCTCTCTCTCTCTCTCTCATTCTCAATTACTTCCTTTGCCATCCCAGTACCAAAATCTATGCCACCATGCGCCAAACCAACTGAGAAGCTCTCCGTGTTCCTCTGTTGTTCTTCCTATTGAATAGATAATCTCTGTGATTCCTCTTATTCGTTTCTCTCTATTGAGTTCTCTCTGTTGAATTGGCCCCACTTGTCATCCACCCAATTCAAAACCCTAATTCTTTCTCTCACTTACATGTGGTCCCTGCATGTCAGTCAAACCTCGACGAACCCAACCACATGAGCTTGGTCCACCGTGGACTAGCATCTCTCTATGGACCTGGTCTATAGACCGGTGGCCCACATGTCAACACCAATTCTATTTTCTGAAATTATTTTAATTCTAGAAATTCATAAATATTAGTAGGTCCCACATGTGATACACTCAGCCATTTTTTAATATTTTTGAAATATAATATTCTAAAAATATTATGTGGACCCCACCTGTTAGTTTATCTCCCTTTTCCTTTTCAGCATTTTCCTTTCCGAGAGATCGTTCCTTCTCATACGAACTCTGATTGAACCAATTCAAGTTTCTAAATTCAATATCTACCTTCTAGTGCCATTTAATTTCAATTTGGAGTTTATTTGATTTGTATTTTTGGTTTTGTTTATTTTTGTGTTTTTCTCTCGTTAGACATTGAATCTCGGAATCGTCTGATGGAGTTGGAGTTCAAGGAAGCAGAAGATCAAAGATAAATAAGATCACCATTGCTATAGCAAGGCAAGTTGTACCTTTGACCATTCTGAACCCTGTTTTCAAAAACAACTTCAATTAAATTATTACATTTTACTTTAAGTATTTATTTAAATATTTTGGGATTAGTTATACACCTATTTAATTATATCCACCTTGCATATTGTATTACCATGATCTTTTGTCACCCTAGCTTGGTTAAATATTAGTTGGTAATATTATAGCACCAACGTGGGTTGGTTAGGTACAAATAGTTTTCTTAGTCATGCAATGAGTCATTGATATCATTTGAGTTGCAAATATAAACTTAACTAAGTGATTATGGAGCTTGTGTAAAATTGTGTGTTTTATACTATTACTCGTTGATGGTATGTATTGCACTTAACCAACAGGGTGGGAAAAGATTTATACTAAGACGAGTGGGTGAACTGTGTGATATTGTGGATATGTGATTGGAAAAAATGAATGGTAAAATGATGGGCTTCTATTGCCTTCTTCCAATCTTTCCAATCTGATCTTTTCTTACATTCAGCGAGCGATGCAGGCTTTCGATCAAGATTGATGATTGTGGTAATTTTCTTTGTAAAATAAATGTCGGCATTGGCTGTTGTTCTATTTATAGATTCTCCCGTGATCACATAATTTATAGCTATTTCTTCTTGAGGGCGATACTTCTAATGCTTCTACTTGCTCACCGCTGCTTTTAATTGCGGGGGCAAGTCCCTTTAGTTTTACAACTCCGATGTGTGCGTACACATCCATGCTGATGTCTCCCTCTGTGGGAATATTCAAATCCGGTATGCCTTTTATTGAAGGTTCCATACTGGTACCAGGTCTCAACTGGTTCCCCTTCTGGTTGTGGAAAACTTCAGTGATTGGCTATGTCAAGTCCTTCTTATCCTTTTTCGCCAGACGTCCCCGGTTACTTGGGATTCGAGGGGATGGAGTTCTTGTCCTTTTATTCTGAGGCCTCTGGACGGGATTAGGGATACCTTTAATTTTCTTTGGTATTTCAACTCTCTAGCGCATTGCGGTAGGCACATGCGATTTGGTCACGCTCTTCAAATCACTAAAGCGTTGATTCGCTAATGTTTGCAAATCAATTATCATCCGACTTCTTTATTTGCTTCACTAGTGCGAGGGTCATGTGCATGGATTGTATTTCCATGTCGGGCCTCGACATTTTTCATCAAGGGGTTGGTTTCTTCCCCCTAATGATGGGAAACTATCCTCATCAAATATGTTGTCAGCGAAGCGGGCTGTATGCAAATCTCCAGTCATGGGGTCCAGATACCTGATTATGGATGATGTCTCATAACCAACGATATCCCGCACTTTCTGAGAGGGCCTATTGCAGTCACTTATGTGGTAGTATAGGTACATAAACCATGCAACCAAACCTTCAGAGATGAGAGATTTTTGGGTGAACCTTGCGCTTAGTTCCATTGGTGAATGGATGTTATATGCTGATGGTCGAAAATTGATGAGAGTTGCTGTGTGTAGGACTGCGTGTCCCCAATATGTAGTTGGTAAATTACAATTTTGCAAGAGCTCGGGCAATAAATTTAATTCTTTTAATTAATGCCTCGCTAGTCCATTCGGTGTGGACATGTGGTACAAAATGCTCAACGGTAATTCCTATTGCCATACAAGAATCATCAAATGTCTTTGAAGTAATTGTCCAAAGGTAGTCCATTCGATGGACTTCACATGATGACCAGTGGAAATTATTCTTAATTTTAATTATATGTAGATCACTTTGCAAAAGCATGGTTTCTCATAGATAATAAGCATACATGCGACCATTTTGAGGAAGCATCGATGAGCACCATAAAGTACCTAAATGGCCTTGACAGGGGCTGTATAAAACCGCAAATGTCTCTCTGGATACGGTCCAGGAATGCAGGGCTTTCATTCTTTACTTTTAGAGTACAAGGTCTAGTAATCATTTTCCCGGTGGCACATGCAGGGCACACAAAATCTTCCGAATTTGGAAAATTCTTTACACTGACATTATGTCCCTGAGAATTAGTAATTATATTTCTCATCATTCTAAGACCGGGGTGGCCTAATCTATCATGCCAGAGATAAAAAAGTTCAGAGCTTCTAAAAGTTATTTTCAGGACAGTATAGGCTGCAGGTGCCTTAATGTGAGTATAGTATAGCCCAGATTCGTATGAAGGAAGTCTTTATAATACCTTTTTTTCATTTTCTTCGCGCTTTGTAATGAGTAGGTATTCCTTACCATACTCTTCTTCAATCTCTATATAGAGACCAAGCAGCTAATATCTTTAAAGCTTAAGAGAGTCTTAGTCGATTCTGGGTACAATAAGGCTTCTTCAATGACCAATGTTGTGCCCATCGGGAGTATAATTGTAGCTCTTCCTGAGCCTATTATACAAGTATCGTTGCCTGCGATTGTCGTAAGACAGCCAGCATTCTTGCTGATTAATTAGAAAAAATTTGTCTCTCTAATATGGTATTCACAGCCGCTATCTCGCTAAGCATATTTCCTCCATAGGGCTCCACATGCTTCTCGATATATAAAGTATTTTTAATATAGGGTAGGAAACAATCCGCACACATAACTAAAATACTTCAAAATGTAACATAATTTGCTATTATTAATACGGGAAAAAGTCATGCGGGACTCATAATAAGAATTTATTGCATTGCACTTCTAGAGCTTACAACTATTATTCAAAATTCAATGTTCTATTAGAACTATAAACTGCAAATGACTATAAAAGCTAAGTGCAATATGTGCACTAGATCGAACCAGCGAACTATGAAGAAACTTCTTCCTAATCTGCATGTACATCTTCTCTTCTTCGCAACTATAGCTATTGTCATTTGTGATGTCCAAAGAAGGTGTGATGGGGCATAGCTATCCATATCTATGAGTGCAACCCATGGTCAGGATCCTTTGTGCATTTAATGGTGAGGTGTGCCTCATGCTGTCCGCTGCCCTTCTTCTTAGCCTTGAAGGCATCGATCACCTATTGCGCTCACTGCAAACACGTGACCAATGTCCTGTGCCACATTTGTAGTAACTTTGGTCCCACGACCATAGGGCGCCTCGTCGCGCTTCTTTTGTTCGCCCTTCTTGGCTTGAACATTCTTTTTTATTTTACGACCCAAGACCTTACCATTCTTGCCTCTTGCTTTTGAGTGAGGCTTCCTCACCTTGTAGCAGCTTGCATTGACTTTATGGCCAACTTTGCTACTAGGCGGTACCGTGAGATGTAGTTCTTTCTTAGAATGTCATCTTGAACTTTCAAGAACTTACATGATGTCAATCGCTTTGGCATACTTTGTAGCCGTCCCGACGATAGTTGCGTGGGATTGCACCACGCTTGGGTGAAAGGTAGAGAGAGTTTTCGATCTTCGCTCATCCGTGGTTACCTTACCATAGAATTGAAGACTTATACAAATTCTCAGGTAATGCGAGTTGTACCCCCCACTGGCCTTTTAGTCAAGAAACTTAGTCGGTTTCAACTCGCTCGCCGAGGAAGGATAGTGTACTTCAGCTTCTCGAACCGCTTCTTCAGTGCGGTCCATAAAGCTAATACATTCTTTTTCGCCATATACTCATTCGTGAGTGTTAGGCAGAGGTGGTGTTTGTGGAAATGAAGTGCTTGATCATTCTCCTCAGCAGTTGGAGCGATGTCCTTCAAGGTGCCAAGTCCAATAGTAGCACGGAGCTTCTTGGCTCCAAGTACGATTTCGGCATCTGATATCCAAGTCAGGTAATTGTGGCTATGTCGACCAAATTCTCGAACTCTTGCTCAGAATGCTAGTCATCCGCATTTTATGCAAAGATTCCGTAAGTTACTGTTGGTAATTTGAAAAATAGTTACAAAAATTCTCATAATGTTCCCATATTTTTCTATCATTTTTCATAATTTACTGCTATTTTTAGTGATCAAAACCAATATAAACAATCACAAATAATCAAAAACAGTAAATGCAGTACATAAATTGCATAGAAATAATAATAACAAAGCAAAACAAGCTTCAAATGCTAAAACTGATTCACAAATTGAATTCACGAGGCCCTTTTTTATTGGAATATGAATTTTCGGTGAATTCTGCAATTTCCATGTACTAAAATGCGAAAATTTCAGTTCTAAGAAAAAAAAATTGCGTAATTTTCTAATTTACAGGGGTTTTTTTGCAAAATTTCCTTATTTGCAAACAAAATCTCATAATTTTTTGAATTTTGAGGACTTTTGCAAAATTTAGATTTCCGCCACCGCCGATTCCCTGACCCACAGTGCCAAATTTCAATTGGCCGATTAAAGAAGCCCCTGGGGATTAGGTTCCCGCCCCGCCCCCGTGGCGTCGGTGTGTCATGCGCCCGAGAGGCGGCGGTGGTGCGTTAGGCGCCCGAGGAGGCATCCAGTTCAAGCGGTGATGGCGGCGCATCAAGCGCCCAAGAAGGCGGTCGGGCCTGCGCGCGGCGGCCACCACGACGCATGGGCCCGCAAGTGAGGCTCGAGCGAGCGGTGCATACGGGCGCCCTCGGCCGGCGGTGACTTCACATGCGGCGCGGCCGAGCACGCGGCGAGGCGGCCACGACGCGGCAGGCTTCAACTAGGCGCGCGCACAAGGTGGCTACGTCGGTGCTAGGGCGGCGGCGGCTATGACGACGGCACTGCGCGTGCGGGCGGCCGCCGACGGAGATACGGCCCTGCATCGGGGCGCGATCGATCCCTCCCCCCTTTTTTCTTCTTCTTCTTCTAATGCTGCCGGTGGTTGCCTTCCGGGGCCAGAGGGCTACGACGCGGCGGCGTTTGGTGGGGGAGGTGCCAACTTAGGCGGCAAGAGGCCATGCGGGGCCAGAGGTGCGGCGTGGAGCGTCACTTGCGCGAGCACCGGCGCCACCCATCCCCCGCCCCCTTTTTTCTTTGCTTCGGGCGATGCGTTCGCAGGGCGGCGCCGACCGGCGGTGGCGGCCACATCGTCGGGCGAGCGATGCAGAGGGTGGTGGAGGCAGCAGCCACGGAGTAGGGTGCCGGCAACGGCGGCAGCCGGCACATGGCGGCCATGCGGGCGGCACCTTCGCGGCGGCGGCGGGCGCTACTCTGCGGACATCGGTGGTGGCGCCGCCCGTGTTGCGTGATCTCTAGACCAACAGTATCGGCCGACGGCTTCAGCCGCATGTGTTTTTTCATGTTTATCGCTCATACAATGAATGTACTATTCATCCGATGCAATTATCATTCATGCACTTGCCGATCGGCTTGGCCAAGAACTTCAAGTTGGCTCACCAGAGATTAGAACGATTTGTAATTTCCAATCTACTGCATAATCGGCATCCAATCTTTCATGCAATCCACCGACGGCATTGTACCGCAACTTCAAGTCGGCTCATGTAGATTAGAGTGGATTTGCATCAGAAAAATGAATCTAGAAAGCCAAATTTGCGAATTGAAAGCAATCTAGAAAATGATTCAATCTACAAGTGTCGCTCATCGACGCTACCTTTCAATCCGAGGAAAGTCGATCGTGTTGATAACGTGTTGAGAAACCGTCAAGGCGAAGTTCAAATCCGAGCGATTACCTCGTGAGACAAACTCATAATCATAAGAACAATCCAAGAAGATAATAATGTAATAGTAGATTAAACACAGTGATATGTGATGAGGACATGGCCCCTGTGGATACAACTACATTTGCTATGCTTGCTATTCCAATTACAAGAGCTCGTACGCTTCACTTAAATTATCAAGTGAGCTCGATTTCAGGAGTGTATTTATATTATATGAACTATATGATGCTACCTAATGATGAAAATATATATTTGTGCAGTATCACATTACTTTTTGTTCAAGCTAAGCAAGAGTTCGAGCTGGACACGTTTTGGAATCCAATTCGGCCTCTAGAGACAGCACCGACTTTAAACGCACATAACTTTTGCAAACGGAGTCCGATTCGAGTGTTCTTAGACTTGTTGGAAAGCTAACGACGAGATATTTCCAACGGATCTAGTCGCACCACGAAATTCTATCTGTGGACTTCCAAATCGTCAAAAGAAGATGTTAAATCATCAATTTGAGCCAATTTAGGCCTTGTAATCATACCGCAATTGGCCCATGCGCTAGCCGGCCACCTAACGGGCCCATATCGTTCACATGAATAGTAAAATAGCCATGAACAGTATATGAATAGTACCACCCCCCTATTTTGTTAGCTATGTGCGGCTTCCTCTTCCCTATATAAGGAGGTCACACCCTCTAGTGTCGTTGGATTTTGTTTATGTTTAGTTTGCCTTCGTTGCAACTTGTATCTTTTACGTGTGTCGACTAGACCACCCAATTAAGATTCTTATTCAAGATCCCAATTCAATTCAATATTTCAATTACTATTTGCAATTTCAGATTGCTTTATCTTGTTCTTATGTGTTTCTTTGGTGTATGCAGGAATTCGATCTTCGTGGTCAGGTCATCCGGGTATTCGTGCACGGTTGATAACGACTTGTAAATCAGTACAGCGATTGCGTGGTTTTGAGCTTTGCATGTTCGTAATCAGGATCGTGAGAGTTGTTTACGATCACCGAACTTATCGCTCTCATCGAAAGATCGGGCCAACAAACAAGGACCTTCGGTTCATCAAGTGGTATCGAGCTACAGCCATCGGTGAGAGTTTTCGCTTAATAGTATATTTTTTTCACATACCTAGAGTCCAGAAAATTGCCCTAAAAAATTCGCATCTAGAGTCAGTTTGAGCCTTTGCAATTTTTCTTTTCAGTTTGCTTGTTGAATTTTTGGTTGCATTGTCGTGTCTAGTTGTTGATCTTTAGTTCTAGTTATTATTTAGTTGGTCATTGTTTAGATTGCTTCTCGTGTTGTTCCTTTGCGTGGCGTTATCATTGTGTCCAACTTTGCGAAAAAAAAATCTCAAGCCGCTTGCTGTCGCGCCAACCAAAACCGCCACCATCATCCGCCAGCAACTAAAAACCCCATGCCACATCGCCGCAAAGAACCACAATCTTCGCCGCCAGCCCACTCCTCGCCGCGCAACCACCAATTGCTAGAAGCATTACCGCGGCAACTAAACCATCCTGCCATTGCTGCCACGGCAACCAAACCTCCTACCGTCAATGCCGCGGCAAACACAACCTCTGCCATCGCTTCCTATCTCTGCCAATCCCTGCCGCGGTACCACATCCACTGTAAATTGCTGCCGTGGCAGCCAAAACACCTGCTGTGGCAGCCACCAAGGCGCCAAGACCATTGCCGCTGATCCTCTCACCGCGGCACCACATCTATCGCCAACCTCCGCTTGCGGCAAAGAAAAACTCATGCCGCCGCTTGTTCTTCCTTGCCTTGGCAGCCCAAGTCCTCGTGCCACCATTACTACTCAGGCCGCTGCAAGCATCGATTACCGCCACCGCTTTCTTCCCGCCGCTGCAAGCCACCATTACACTCGCCAAGCAACCTTTTTCTCTCCCGTGATCAAACATTTTCTCTGCACACACGCTACAATATCAGCTGTTGTTTTGAAGTTTCAGAAAGAAACAAGAATCAAAAGGGGAAACCCTAATTAGTTGGTTTTGGTTGTTCGAGAGGAAAAAAAATACAAAAAAAAGAGAGGAGAAAAAAGAGAAAAAGAAGAAGAATGTCTACCTTTCCAAAAATTGAAAAGTGCGTCAAACTTTCGCCAAAACGAGTGAAAATTGGTGGAGTCCTTCTACATATAGCCACAAGCTTGCACAAAAAAAATCAGCAATTTTAGCCTACGGAATCAAAAGAAATAGCAGTTTCAAGTTTGAACCCGAGTCGGTTTCGAGTCCAACTACGATTCCGTTTCCGAGACACGTTCAGTAAAACGAGCATAACTTTTGCATACGGTGTCCGTTTTGAACGTTCTTGTACTCGTTGGAAATCTAACGACGAGGCGCATATTTTTCACCTAGTACACAAGTCACCCTCCAGGGGCCCCAAAATCTTCCATCTTCGGCCCCGAATTCGTGTCGCAAGTTTTCGGTTTCGGTTTTTGCCGTTTATTTCGGTCATCCCTTCGGAATTTGGGGTTTGCCTCAACTGCAAAGTTGTAGATCTCGTAGAAACCTTTTAAACCAGCACATATAAGCCATATAAAAAAAATTTCTTGTTCATCTTTTGAGACTAGCTGTTGTTTACTGCTTAAACAAGAGGGTTGTTTACATTGCATGTTATTCTTATTTTGTGCTCTACATCGTGTGAACAATCTTGTGCTCTTACAAATAAATTTGAGTAGTTGGCTAGCGTCTCTCCTAGCACTTGGTGTGAGAATTTCCTTTGCTTACATCATGTCACATTGATCTTGGCGTGTGCATTCAAACACTTCTCTTAGTAGGCTTTGATTAGCTAGCACTTTCTAGGCTAGGATCAGCAATTTTGACTAGTACTTTGAACAGTTTTTCAACTTGTATTAACTGATTTGATTATTGTTGATCCTTGCTACCATATTGAAGCCTTCTGAGCTCCACTTCCTACTAACTCAGCAGGTTCCGTTCATTGCAATCGTTGGGCTAATCGCATGTGAGAGTATCACGAACCACCACCTGCCACCACCTCCTTGCCGCATTGGTAAAAGCTTGTAAGAACTTGGTAAGGCGCCAGAGAGACTCGACTTGTGAAACTCCGGAATCAAGTAATCTATAGGGACATATACATTGTGATTTGTTCTTTATTTTTTTACTAACCATGGCAGGTTCATGGGATGATTACGAGATAGATCCGCGTCTTCTTCGTGCCATTGAACGGGAACAAAAGAAAGTTCATGAGGAAGATGCACGCTAGAGACAAGCTTCTTCACCACGAAAGGTATATGATCGTGATAGTGCGTATGGTAAAACTAAAATCACTTTGCCATCCTTTGCTGGTAAATTTGATCCAGATGCCTATGTTGACTGGGAGATAGCTTTAGACAAAGAATTTGAATATTATGAATAGTCTGATAGGAAAAAGATTAGAGTTGCCACTAGTGTTTTTGTTGAGGATGCAACGCTTTGGTGGAAGTATTTATGTAGACATCGAAGAGTACCACAAACTTGGCATGCATTAAAGAAACTTTTGATAGATGAATTTGTTCCTAAATATCATGCTGATTATTTGCTAGCTAAATTGCAGCGCTTAAAACAACGTAGTAGAACTGTAAGGGCATACTAATATGAATTGAAAAATCGTTTGTTGCGTTGTGGCTTAGAGGAACATGTCAAGTCGCAGAGAATAAATTCTTAAGTGGGCTTAATCAAGAAATACAGGACCTTCTTATTCACAAAGAATATAATTCTCTCTCTCATTTGTTTTTACTTGCCTGTATGGTTGAAAATCAGATTAAGGAGAAATTGAGAATACTTGATGTTAGGAAACACGAGAACAAACCTGTGTTTGTATCTTTTTCTGTGACTAACAACATGCAGAAAGTTGAGAACCATGCTGAAGAGGAGAATGAGCCAATTGAACCATCGAATCCATTGGTTGAGAAGGAAGATGAGGAGATGGATGCACCTACATCATTTGAGGAGAGCCAAAAAGGTAAAGATCATGGTGCTATCATCACGCACGGTGAGTATGTTTGTGAAGAACTACAACTGTCCACTGTTAATGCTATTTTAGAGCAAAAATTAGTGGAAAACAATTCAGATATGCACGTGTTTCACATAGAGAATTCAGACTGCATTGATTTTAGTGCACCATGTGATAAACTTATTGATTTACCTGTTGACTTGAGTGCACTATGTGATAAACTTGTTGATTTACCTGTTAACTTGAGTGCACTATGTGATAACATAATTGAATTGCCTACTGTTTTGAGCGATTCATGTGATGAATCAATCACATATAATGATCATGTAGAATTTGTTAGACATAAAGAAGTTTTGACTAGAATTTCTCCTACTGATTCTTTATGTTACATTATGTTGAAGCCACCGATGAAATTGTTACATGCTATGGAGAAAGTTTCTAAAATCACATGTTTGAAATACTTGTCTAGTACGTACACACCTGGATATAAATTTAATTTGATTGAAGATTATGGTGTAGACAATCAATTTCATGTGAATCGAATATGCATAACTTGTGATCACATAGATGAATTGAAGCTTACTATTTTGAATATCAATTCTTGTGTGCCGAATCTTGTTCATTATGAGAGAAAAATAAACTTTAGTGATCATCCAATGTCTATGTGTTCACCTCTTATTGCACCATCTAGTATTAACAATTTGAATAATGATGTTGAAGTATGGAAGAACTTTTAAATCTTTTCACCCTTGCTAGATGAATTTGCTAACGCTCAATTAAAATATGATTATATGGATGAACTTTGTTTGATTCCAAAGGTTGTAGATTTGCTCATATGTGCTACCACTATAAGTTTACAACTTCAGATATTTGAATTGTATAAATGCTTCACTTACATTTGCAAAACTAGTTACAACAATTGTTGTGTGAGAAATTTTGTTTTTCTCATTAACATATATGATTATTCTTGGGCTAATAATACAATGAACTTTTATGATCGTTGTTGTTTTATAACATTAATTGTGCAACAACGAAGAACAGTTAAAACATATGACATATACATATACCATGCATACACCTTGGTTTCTTTGTTACCCTATTTTCAGCTTATCAAAAGTCGAGGACGGCTTTGTTTTCAAGAAGGAGAGGATGATGAGGACATGACCCCTATGGATACAACTACATTTGCTATACTTGCTATTCCAATTACAAGAGCTCGTACGCTTCACTTAAATTATCAAGTG
This sequence comes from Hsuehochloa calcarea, assembly GCA_036346395.1. Lineage (NCBI taxonomy): Eukaryota > Viridiplantae > Streptophyta > Magnoliopsida > Poales > Poaceae > Hsuehochloa > Hsuehochloa calcarea. The sequence goes on along the minus strand of JAYEVG010000107.1, from coordinate 53,822 downwards.
AGCTTGTTTTCAGGAGTGTATTTATATTATATGAACTATATGATGCTACCTAATGATGAAAATATATATTTGTGCAGCATCACATCACTTTTTATTCAAGCTAAGCAAGAGTTCGAACTGGACACGTTTTGGAATCCAATTCGGCCTCCAGAGACAGCACCGACTTTAAACGCACATAACTTTTGCAAACAGAGTCCGATTCGGTTTTTCTTAGGCTTGTTAGAAATATAATAACGATATCTTTCCAACGGATCCAGCCTCACCTCCAAATTCCATCTGTGGACTTCAAAATCATCAAAAGAAGATACTATATCATCAATTTGAGCCAATTTGGGCCTGGCACATACGCTAGCCGGCCACCTAACGGGCCCCATACTGTTCACATGAACAGTAACATAGCCATGAACAGTACCATCCCCTATTTTGTTAGCTATGTGCGGCTTCCCCTTCCCTACATAAGGAGGTTGCACCCCTCTAGTTTCGTTGGATTTTGTTTATGCTTAGTTTGCCTTCGTTGCAACTTGTATCTTTTGCGTGTGTCGACTAGACCACCTAATTAAGATCCTTATTCAAGATCCCAATTCAATTCAATATTTCAATTCTATTTGCAATTTCAGATTGTTTCAGGATCCCAATTCAATTCAATATTTCAATTCTATTTGCAATTTCAGATTGTTTTATCTTGTTCTTGCGTGCTTCTTCGATGTATACAGGAATTCGACCTTCGTGGTAAGTCATCCAGGTATTCGTGCCGTTTATCTGAATGCCTCTAGAAAACTCTGTATTCCTGTTGTCTAAAAATGCTGCAAGAGAAACCAACAAATTGTGGCACTTCATGTGTCAATGGTTTCAATCAATCGCTTTCATATTGACTGCCACATCTGCTTTCCTATTCCGCGTAACATACGCAAACTGTAAGAATTAGTTTGAGATTGAGATTGATGCTGTTGTATCTGCAGGAGTACGAGAATCAAGAATACTTAGAGGAGAAGATGATTAAAAAAAAAGAAGTTAAAAAACTATAACACATATGCATGTATTTATGCACTTAAGCGTACACTTTTTTTCACCATCCACTGCTTATCCTACCACTGGGAGTCCACTGGGAGTTGGGAGTGGAAAAGACAAATATATGAGGAAAAAAGTTGAGAATTTTTTTGTAGCTAATAATTGTTTCTACCATAGTCATCCCCGGACTTAAATGGTGCATTATTCTGTAGGTTATTGTCCAGAAAATCTCTTCTCCTTTTGCAAATACACTTCCTTTCTATACAGAGATGATGGGGTATTTGGATTTCTTGTCCGGAGGTAATTAGCCAACCAATGATAACAATCAAACAGCACATCAATAATGTACGGTCTAATCACAAAGACATGTATAACCTATACTGTGACAATTCAGATTGGAACTCACTGTCGTGGAACATACCCGACCAAAACTTTTGGCTATATTCTGCCACGTTCGTATCTGAAAGCGAGGCTGCAATTGCGACGCCTTGTGTGTTTGCACTGATCAGAATATATAGCCATACATGTGCAATACAATGCAGCCTGTTGAGTAACCGTCGCTGGCGAGTCTAGTCCGAACGGGTACCTCGTATACAATATGCAGAATCGTAAGAACGAATCAAGAACTCAAGAACACAACAGTAGATTGAATACAGAGATATGAGAGGATTTCAGGCTTCACTTTATTGCTTCGGAATCATCGGGGTTACAATGAGAGGGGGAGACCCTCTATTTATAGACTACGGGATGAGGAGTTCAACTAGGCCAGGATTCTCCGGTCCCGGGTCAGCATTTAGGCCAGACTTCCAGAGTCCCGGCCCGGCTTAACACCCCTTTAACACTCATCCAACACGCTCATGTCTCGCCAAAACTCCAAAAACCCAAATGGGAAAATTTAGAGAAAGAGTACATGTCATGCTCTCAACAGTGTTGCACTAATTGCTTCATTAAAAACCTTAGCCGAGAAACTTCAGAAAAACTCGTCAAGGGAAAAAGAGTACAATCCACCCTACTTCATTTAATCTCCAGGATTTATTCTTTGGGTACTTGATCTTCGTGATCAAGATTCAATAATGAGTTCGTGAAGATTCTCCCCCTGAATTATGCACTTGTCTAAGTCTTATAATTCCAATTCCACGTATGCATTTTTCAAAGCTAGACGCTGGAAGTGACTTAGTGAATAAATATGCAAGATTTTCACATGACTTAGTATGCAGTACCTTAATTTTGTCCATCTTTTGCATTTCGTGGGCATAGAAGAACTTGGGATTGATATACTTTGTAAGGGGACTCTTCGCATAACCCATCTCGCACTTGGGGTCACATGTCGCATTATCTTCATAGATAATGGTGGGGTTTATGCTGTATCCAATCCACATGACGCTGGATGTGGTGAATCTTCCGCCAAGCCAAACACATTCTTGTGAGGCCTCGCACAAAGCTATGATTTATGATTGGTTCACAAAGTCGATACAAGACTTTGCTTAGACGATTTTCATGGAATTGCGCCCCACCACATAGGAATACATAGCATGTTTGCGATTTGGTCAGATGCGGTTCGACAGAACCCGACATCCGCATAGTCATTCATATACATGTATTGGTTCTTTCAGAGAATGTACTCAAGTTCTTTGCTTCCTTAGAGGTAACTAAGATGTCTATTATTTCGTCAATGCCTTTGGTAGGTTCTCAGACTATACCTTGCTAATAGGTTTACTGCAAATGCAATACCGATCTAGTATGCTTGCTTAAATACATGAGTGCTCCTATCGCACTCAGCACGGGAATTCCGTCCTGTGACTTCCTCCCTCTTCTTTAGGTCCAGACGGTCCTTGTCTTGTCGCAAGGATTTCCACCATCTAAGACTTTCAAGGATATGCCTTTTCAAAGCCTAACCTTTCCAACACTTTCTCAATGTAGGTTGGTCGATGTACTAGAATCCTTCCGGTATGCTCAAGCCGCAAGCCTAGGCAAGATTTGGTTTGACCCAAATCTTTTATTTCGAACTCTGACTCAAGGTAAGAGCTTGCTTTTCTTAATACCTTCTAGGGTTCCAATGATATTCAGATCATCTTCATACACTAAGATTATACAAAATCCATCCCGGATTGTCGATAAATACACAGGATAATTCTCATTGTTCGTAGCCTTTCTTGCATAGAAAGTCGCTCGAGCGATCATACCACATTCTACTCGATTGCTTCAAATTCATATAGTGACTTTCTCGAGTTGCACAATCAGATAGATTTCTATTTGCTCTATCTTGGTTCGACGTAGATACATTCTGTATCTTCATATAAATGTCCTAATCCAAATTTTCATGAAGATATGCAGTTACCACATCCATCAATTTCACTTCTAACTTCAAGTTCACTGCTATTGAGATAAATATCTAAAGGTAATTCCGCCCATGACAGGGGAATAGGTTTCTTCATAACAATCTCCTGGACGTTGAGTGAAACCTTGTGCGACGAACATTGCTTCTTTTCATTTCTCTTTCGAACAAATACCCACTTATGCCCTATAGGGTGCACATAGGGAGGTGTGCGGCTTACAGGCCCAAACACCTCTCTTTTATTCAGAGAGAACAATTTAGTTTATATTGCCTTCTTCCAATCTTCTCAATCTGATCTTTTCTTATATTCAACGAGCGATGCAGGCTCTGGATCAAGATTGATGATTGTGACAATTTTCTTTGCAAAGTAAATGTCGACATTGGCTGTTGGCTTATTCATAGATTCTCCCAAGATCATAAAGTTTATAGCTATATCTTCAAGGGGCGATATTTCTAATGCTTCTACTTGCTTACCGCTACTTTCAATTGCGGGGAAAGTCCCTTTAGTTTTTCGGGCCCAGATAAAGACACATCCATGTTGATGTCTCCTTCATGGGGATGTTCAATTCTAGTATGCCTTTTCTGGGTTCCATACCGGCTGTGTCTCAACCGCCCCCTTCCGATTCTGGGGTACTTTGGTGATCTACCGTGTCAAGTCCTTCTTATCCTTTTTCACCAAAGGCCCCTGCATTTCGGATTCGAGGGGCCGGAGTTCTCATCCTTTCAGAGGCCTTAGGACGGATTAGGGATACCTTCATCGGTATTTCAACCTCTCCTGCATTGCGCATGCATATGCGATTTGGTCACGCTCTTCAAATCACTAAAGTGGTTAGTCACTTGATTCGCTAATGCTTGCAAATCAATTATCTTCTAGACTGCAATTGTCTTCTAGACTTCAATTGTCTTCTAAACTTCGATTATCTTCTAGACTTCTATTTGCTTCACTAGTGCGCGGTCATATGCATGGATTTTAATTATCTTCTAGACTTCAATTATCTTCCGACTTCTATTTCTCGACATTTTACATCAAGGGTTGATTTCTCCCTAATGACGAGAAATAATTCTCATCTAATATGCTATCAAGGCTGGTCAGATGCAAATCTCCAACATGGGGTCCAAATACCGATTATGGATGCCGCCTCATAACCAACGATATCCCACTTTGGAGAGTGCCCATTTCAGCTTGTTGTGGTGGTGGTATAGGTACATAAACCTTGCAACCAAACCTTCAAAGATGAGAAATTTTCAAAGTTGACCCTTGCGCTTAGTTGCATAGGTGAATGTATGTTATATGCCATGGTCTAAAATTGATGAGAGTTGTCGCATGCAGATCGCGTGTCCCCAACATGTAGTTGGTAAATAACAATTCGCTAGTCCATTCTGGTGTGGACATGCGATACGGATGCTCAATTTTAATTCTCATTTTCACACAATAATCATCATATGCCCTTGAAGTAAATTCTCCTATTGTCCATTCCGTGGACTTCGCATGATGATCGTGAAATTATTCTTAATGTTAATTATCCGCGAGATGAGATTTGCGTATGTGGTTTCTCGAGATAATAAACAAACGTATGATCGCTTTTAGGAAGCATCGATGAGCACCATAAATACCAAAATGGCCCTTACAGGGGCCGTTTAGGACCGCAAATGTCTCCTCGATACGGACTGTGTCTCAACCCCGTGTCACACAACCCCGAGACCTCTCAGGCATACCAAGCTAGTCCCATGATCAAGAGCTAGCTTGCATAGCACAACAATGATGTAATCATAACCATTCAACAACGAACTAATGAGGCGATAAAGTAATATTAATTAAAACAAAGAAAGACCTTATGGTCAAGGTTCTACAAAAGTCGCCTCACCGGCTTAGCAACAACAGAGTATCCGCAATGAAATCTCAAAATACGTGGAGCCCAATCGACATGCCCACAGCAATCGAGTGGAGGACGTGACCTAGTTCGCAAGTCTTCAAAGTAGCCTTCTTCAAAGTGCTCAACATTTCGATCCTTCGCTGGACTGATCAACAAAGGGCATAAAGCCGTGAGTACATAAAGTACTCAAGAAGTCGAGAGAAATGTATGCACATAGTATTCATGATGTGCTTAAGCAAGGATGGCTTTATGGTTAATTTGCGTAAAGCAAGTTTAATAAGAAATACAATAATTAGATTGCAAAGCGTGATTTTAAAAGAATAATACATAGATAACCAAGTTCTTTTGAATCAAACAAAGGAACATCCCGCTCACTTCCCAACCATTCCAACCAAACGCTTCTATCGAACCAAACCACATTTTTGAAAATGCTACCCTTGCGCGAAATCACTGTGCATGTCCGTGAATCGGGACACGGCTATTCGAATAGGTTTTTAACACTGCAGAGGTTGTACAGCTTTACCCACAAGAGATAAATCACTTGTAATGTCCGTCTCGACACACTTCCGAGGGTGTGCGACTAAGTGACTATCACAAAGCCTTTACAAAGTTCCATTTTGCCTCGGTTCGCCTCGCTAAGGTTTCGCCATCACACCCCTCTTGCGCCAATAAATGTACCACAACAGTAACCGACTCAAAACTTTCCTAATTAATTGGCTGTGTCCGTCCCATACCGACTTGTGGTTGCACGAGGTGACCCGATCAATGACTTGCAAAGTTAAGTCCTTAGTTGGTCGCTCGCATAAGTCTACCACAACCCAATGTGCATTACGCACCCACTCTAGCTCCCTACCTCAAGCCCGAGCATAAATCATTTTTGTTCATACCCACCAAATGGCAATCCTCGCCATGGCACAACATCTTTTAATAAAAGTGGCCTCACACCACTGCTCCATAGTTCCATTAGTCAAATTTCATTAATCATTGAACATGTGATCGAAAGTACCATGTAACTAGAGCATGTCTAAGCAATAATACGCACCCAAGTTGGTAATACAATTATGTCCAACTAGTATTAACCATCCTATGGTGTCCAAGGATATATGTCATTCAAGGAGACATTTCATTTTCAATTTATCAAGGAGGCATAAAGGCAATTTGGTATTTATCTACTCCCAAAACCATTTTTAATAAAACTAGCCATGCATGATAATTTAATACAATATACATTTGTAAAATGGGTTCAACATGGTCAAAGGCCTACGACTTGCCTTCGTATGGCAGGAGCGAGTCTTCATTGTCGTCGTCAAGAAATCTTCCAAACGCCTAATCTACACGCATGAGAATAGCAACAAATAAATAAAACAGCACCAAATGAACTCCAAAAATTACAAAACCAGTACCAAATGAAAGAGGATGAATTTAGAAATTTGGATCACCCAAATCGGAGTTCGGATGTGAAAGTTATAGCCAAAAGAAATTTCAAAATCACATAAAATGATAGATTTAGGGTTTTCGATTTTCGAATTAATTTTCAATCGAAAATTCCGACTTTGACGTCAACAAGACACGCCAAGGCCACGCCGCTGCCACGTAGGCAAAACGCCGACGCGGCGCCGACGTGGCGCCACGCAGGCCACGCGGGCTCTGCCCACGGGTCGTGGAGAGAGAGAGAGAGGAGAGAGAGACGGGAGGGCGCGCGCGGCGGCGGCCGAGCTGGGGAGACGACGGCGGCGGGCGGGAGAAGGCGGGGCGGCGAGAACGGCGACGCGGAGGCGACCGAGCCGGAAGACGGAGGAGCGGCGATTTAACGCGACCGAGAGAGAGAGAGAAAGAAGAGAGGAGAGGAAGAGGCGCTGCTTTATAGGGCTCGCGGCGAGGAAAAGCAATGAGCGGCGCGCGCGGGCGAGGCGGACGAGACGGGCACGGCGGACGCGACGGAGGCGCGGCGATGCGACGGACGGGCGCGGATTATGGCGCGGGCGCTGGATTCGCGGGCGGGCGCGGATTCGCGGACGTGGAGAGAGAACGGCAAGCGACGAAGACGACGAACGGACGCCGTCCGATTCCGACGGACGGGGGAGCGGCGAGACGCGGCGACGGAAGGCCGTCCGATTCGGACGGACGGGGGGGAGAAGAGGCGCGCGAGGAGACGAAGGGGCGCCGTCCGATTCGACGGACGCTGGAAGCGGAAGAGGCGCGGCGGGCGATGGCGCTTGATCGCGATCCAACGGCGGAGAAGAAAGGAGAGCGCGGCGAAGGAAACGGCCGATCTCGATCCAACGACCAGCAAGCCGAGGGGCGACGCGGCGAGCGAGAGCCACACGATGAGGATCGGCACGAGGGCGAAGCGCACATGAGCGGCCGAGGCGAGGCGGGTCATGGAATGGGCCGAGGCGGGGAACAAGTGGTGGTCGGCTAGGTTTCGCCCACCAACCAAAAAGAGATTTTAAATACATTTTTCATTTCGTAAATTCAAATAAATCAAAAGGCAATTTAGAAAATAGCAAATAGACTCCAAAAATTCTAGAAAATTCACGTAAATTCCTTGAATTATTCTAGACTTAATAAAAATACTTTTAACTTTAAATTTTCTTTTCTTTTACAAATAAAATAATTTTTCCATTTCGATAAAACAAAAATAAATTTCTAAAATCCAATAAATCCAAGAAAATTCTTAAAATAATAATTTTGATTTTAAATTCCAGAAAATTCAATTAAACCAACTTTAATTTAATTGAAGTTTGATTAACTCATATTAAATCGCAAATGATTTTGAAATTTTCAAATTAAGCTTTGGCAAATAGAAGCAAATGGTTCTCTTTAAAATTTTCAAAACTCCAAAACGGACGCTACAAACCTACTCCTCTTAAAGGGAATCTCAATTTTAGATTCAGCCGACTAGAGAATAGGTGGGGAAACTCACCTTCAAGTCATCTTCTCGCTCCCAAGTGGCTTCTTCTTCTGTGGTTGCTCCACCGACCTTGCGTAAACGGATTATCTTGCTTCTTGTCACTGCTCGCTACTTCCAAGATCTTGATGGGATGCTCCTTGTAGGTGAGGTCTTCTTGCAGGCAATTGCTTCCATTGGCATCCGCTTCTTCGCACACGCAAACACTTCTTCAATCGCGACACGTGGAAGACATTATGCACATCCGATACCGAGGCGGAGCTCCAACCGGTGTTTACTTCTCCTCTTCTGCTAGAACTAGGAAAGGTCCGATGTACCTTGGTGCAAGCTTTCCACTTACTCAAACGACGATCCCTTTGAGAGGCGACACCTTCAGTACACATGATCACCAGTAAAAGCTAGATCTCGCGACGGTTATCGCGATAACTCTTCTCGCTCGGTCAGGCTGCTTTCACTTTTCTCGATTGATCGAACTTGCTCTTCGGCTTTTTCCAAAATATCCGCCCAAACACTTGTCTTTCACCTACTTCATTCCAATACAAGGGGTTCTCGCATTTTCTTCCGTAAAGAGCTTCAAATGGAGACATCCGAGGCTTGACTGTAATCGTTGTTGTAGGAAAACTCGCATAAGGTAGCATTTGATCCCAACTCGTCTGATTTGCTAAGGCACAAGCCCTTAACATATCTTCTAGAATTTGATTTACTCTTTCTGTCTGTCCATCCGTCTGGGGATGATAAGTCAGATCAAATTTAGATTAGTACCCAAAACATCAGGCAACTTCGCCAAAATCTTGAGGTGAATCGGGATCCTCGATCCGACACGATCTTCTTCTACTCCATGCCGCACACTATCTTTGCCATGTACAATTCTCGCCACCTATCACCGTAGTAAGTAGTCTTGATCGGGAGAAAGTGAGCAACTTTGGTTAGACGATCCACAATTACCTGATAGAATCATATCCCGACCTTGCCCTTGGCAAACCAAAGGATAAAATCCATGCCAATTCTTCCCACTTCCATTCGGCACTTTCAAGGGTTGCAGGAGTCCAAAGAGGTCTTTGATGCTCGGCTTTACTCACGACGAGACATCACACCGAGCTACATACTTGGCAATTCTCACGCTCATGCTAGGCCACCAATACATTTCTTTAAGGTCTTGGTACATCTTTGTGCTTCCAGGGTGAATGGAGTACAAAGTTTCATGGGCTTCCTTGAGTATCACCGCTAAGCTCTTCTCGATCTGGAACACGATTCGCTTGTCAAACCAAATGGTGCCTTGCTCATCTTCCAAAATCTCGTGGCTTTACCTTTCTTCATGTTGCTCTTGATTTCCTTAATATTGGCATCTTCAACTTGAGCTTCCTTGATCTCGATTCCGCAAAGTGGGTTGAACTTCTAGGCGCCTAGATAACCTTCTTCAACCAACTCTAACTTGAGCTTCAGAACTCTTCATGAAGGGTCATGATTTTCCTTGATTGATGTGGTATTGCAATAGACTTTTCTCGCTCAAGGCATCCGCCACAACATTAGCTTTGCTCGGGTGGTAATGGATTCCAATATCATAATCCTTGATTAACTCTAACCACCTTCTTTGCCTCATATTAAGATCACCGAGTGAAAATGTACTTCAAGCTCTTATGGTCCGTAGACTTCACAACATTACCAATAAGGTAATGACGCCATATCTTTAAAGCATGCACTACTAGTAGCTAACTCCAAGTCATGAGGGGTAATTTACTTCATGAGGCCTCAATTGACGGAAGCATAAGCTACTACCTTCCTTTCTTGCATCAGACACAACCAAGTCCTTGCCGGATGCATCACGTAAAATCTCAAAATCCTTCCGACATCGGCAAAATCAACACCGAGCCGTGGTCAACCGCTTCTTCAACTCTTGAAAACTTTGCTCACAATCTGTCCAAGCAAATTTCTTTTCTTTCTTCAACAAATGAGTGAGGGTCTTGCTATTTTGGAGAATCCTTCTATTGCGCTCAACCGAACGTGTTGCACATCTCTCGATAAATGCAGTGGTAGCTCCATTAGGGAAATCGATGCCAAATCATGGGTTTACAACTATGTTCGAGTGCCAACTAAGAAGCTATCAAACTTATCTTCCAAATTGTCAATCCAATGCTCATTATTATCGAAATCTACCAATCCAACGCATGTCATAAGGTCACCCAATTACAATCCAATCATTTAATCACATTCTCGATACACCAACATGATTCACACATCCTTCTTTGACATAAGTTTTAAATAATCCAGCAAATTCACCACTTTGATCGCAAGATTCCTTTTCTGCCTAAATCCATGAAATCTAGTGGCCATAGTCGCCTCTTCCGATCGGATAAACTCCAAGATCACGCTAAATTCTTTTTATCCTTTTTGAAACAAAATTCTTCCAAAGATTATAGTTATGCAATTGCTTCCTCCGAAATTATTGACTAAATCCACAACATTATCCACTAAATTTCCTCAAGCAAATTTATCAATTGCAACCCTCAGAATTTCTTTATACCAATCCAATATCTCAATTTTAGAACCTTCCAAAGGACTGCTTGCCATCCCAAATTCAAATTTAATCCGCCAATTATTATATTACCATTTATCCAACATTCATTCACCCAACTCAGATATTTCATCAATCCACAATTATTTTGGACCAACTCCGATATCGAATATATCCGCAATCATAAATTCCAATATCCAACAATCATCTGCTTGCATAATCCAATCTCCACAAATGCGCAATTCTATAATCCGATCAAGACATATCTTTATAATCCAACCAAAATTTCTTTTAGATCCCAACTTCTATTCAATCACATCCAATTGAATCCAATGTGACCAACAAACTCAATTAATTCCATTCTTCTTGATTCGACATAATCCACCACAATCATCGCCAAGAATCGCGATCATATAATCCAAATCCTTAACAATCAAGTAATCCTTTAATCCAAATCCAATCATAATATATTCTCGTAATCCATCATCTAGCAAATCGATTTCTATAACCCAAATTTCACAATCATATTTCCATAATCCAATCAAGATCAATTTCGTAATTCATCCAAGATACTTTTCTATAATCCAATCTTCCATAATCTCATATCAATAATAATTTAATTCTACAATCTAGTAATCATGCATTTCTACAATCCAACCAAGATCCAACCAATTCTCCCAAAATTAACATCATCAATCGATATGAAAATCCAATTCTCTTCGATTCTACTCGGCCTCTTCTCGCACAATTTCTCAATTCCAAATATCCAACCGACATTATAACCACTTTCAAGATTCAATTTAAATACAACTTCTCCTAATAATCAAATCAAGACTTCGATTCTTTTATCCTTCAAGATTAATCAAGATTTTCCTCTCTCGATCACTTTACTCCACGATTTATATAATCCACCAATATGCTACTCTTTAAACCATTTATAATCAAGGCATACCCATTATCATATTCTCGTATCCACAATCACTTCTTGCATATACTCTGTTAAATCTCAAAATCACCTTTATCAAAGATTCTCCAAAGCTACCTATGTTGGCATCAAAACATATTGGTTATCTCCAAAGAAGAGTAGCTTCCAAGGGACTTACTGTTTGAACCATTTTGCAACAATTCTTCACTGTGTTTCATAGATGAGAGGAGAAAGCACAATAGGTGAGAGGAAAAGCATTTAGATGAGTCAAACAAGGGAGATAGATGGATCAACCTAATGCGACAAAGTTGGTTTAACCCAACGAATAGATAGCCTAAAGCTATCAAGAAGCAAACAAGAAAGAGACACTCAAGCGCAAAAGCACTATTACGCAGACTAAACGAATCTAAAACTAGGAGGCAAATACCAATCTAATCTTTACTGAGGGTCAACTTGAATGATCATGACCTTGAGCTTCCAAGACTTCCATTGCTTGATCTTGAAGGGCTCGATCCTAGGATAATCCCGAGATGAGGGAGTCAATTTAAATTTGAAAACCAAGTTCCGTAAAAGATAAGATGAAAGAACTCAAGAATGATATAAGAGGGTAAGATGAGAAGAAAAGAATAGAACAAGGTAAGAAAGAATGTAATAAGATGAGAGAAGAATATCTAGTCAAGTTAATTGCTTGGTTTGATTTAGAAAATATATTTTGAATTTTTGACTAAGACGACTAATCTAACTAAAGGCTACGCCCCATACCGATATGGCTCGATACCATCTCTTGTCGGAACCCCGTGTCACACAACCCCGAGACCCTCAGGCATACCAAGCTAGTCCCATGATCAGAGCTAGCTTGCATAGCATAAACAATGATGTAATCATAACCATTCAACAACGAACTAATGAGGCGCATAAAGTAATATTAATTAAAACAAAGAAAGACCTTATGGTCAAGGTTCTACAAAAGTCGCCTCACCGGCTTAGCAACAACAGAGTATCCGCAATGAAATCTCAAAATACGTGGAGCCCAATCGACATGCCCACAGGCAATCGAGTGGAGGACGTGACCTAGTTCGCGAAGTCTTCAAAGTAGCCTTCTTCAAAGTGCTCAACATTTCGATCCTTCATTGACTGATCAACAAAGGGCATAAAGCCGTGAGTACATAAAGTACTCAGCAAGTCGTAGAGAAATGTATGCACATAGTATTCATGACAGCTTAAGCAAGGATGGCTTTATGGTTAATTTGCGTAAAGCAAGTTTAACAAAGAAATACAATAATTAGATTGCAAAGGTGATTTTAAAAGAATAATACATAGATAACCAAGTTCTTTTGAATCAAACAAAGGAACATCCCGCTCACTTCCCAACCATTCCAACCAAACGCTTTATCGAACCAAACCACATTTTTGAAAATGCTACCCTTGCGCGAAATCACTGTGCATGTCCGTGAATCGGGACACGGCTATTCAATAGGTTTTTAACACTCGCAGAGGTTGTACACCTTTACCCACAAGAGATAAATCACTTGTAATGTCCGTCTCGACACACTTCCGAGGGTGTGCGACTAAGTGACTATCACAAAGCCTTTACAAAGTTCCATTTTGCCTCTGCTCGCCTCGCTAAGGTTTCGCCATCACACCCCTCTTGCGCCAATAAATGTACCACAATGAACCGACTCAAAACTTTCCTAATTAATTGGCCAGTCCGTCCCATACCGGACTTGTGGTTGCACGAGGTGACCTGATCAATGACTTGCAAAGTTAAGTCCTTAGTTGGTCGCCGCATAAGTCTACCACAACCCAATGTGCATTACGCACCCACTCTAGCTCCCTACCTCAAGCCCGAGCATAAATCATTTTTGTTCATACCCGACCAAATGGCAATCCCTGCCATGGCACAACATCTTTTAATAAAAGTGGCCTCACACCACTGTTCCATAGTTCCATTAGTCAAATTTCATTAATCATTGAACATGTGATCGAAAGTACCGCGGGTAACTAGAGCATGTCTAAGCAATAATACGCACCCAAGTTGGTAATACAATTATGTCCAACTAGTATTAACCATCCTATGGTGTCCAAGGATATATGTCATTCAAGGAGACATTTCATTTTCAATTTATCAAGGAGGCATAATGGCAATTTGGTATTTATCTACTCCCAAAACCATTTTTAATAAAACTAGCCATGCATGATAATTTAATACAATATACATTTGTAAAATGGGTTCAACATGGTCAAAGGCCTACGACTTGCCTTCGTTGGCGAGGAGCGAGTCTTCGGTCGTCGGGTCGAAGAAATCTTCCAAACGCCGGAATCTACACGTGCGAGAATAGCAACAAATAAATAAAACAGCACCAAATGAACTCCAAAAATTACAAAACCAGTACCAAATGAAAGAGGATGAATTTAGAAATTTGGATCACCCAAATCGGAGTTCGGATGTGAAAGTTATAGCCAAAAGAAATTTCAAAATCACATAAAATGATAGATTTAGGGTTTTCGGATTTTCGGAATTAATTTTCAACTGAAAATTCCGACTTTGACGTCAACAAGACACGCCAGCACACGCGCGGCCGCCACGTAGGCAAAACGCCGACGCGGCGCCGACGTGGCGCCATCGCAGGCCACGTGGGCTCTGCCCACGGTCGAGAGAGAGAGAGAGAGAGAGAGAGAGAGAGACGGGGGGCGCGGAGGCGGCGGCGGCCGAGTCGGGGAGACGACGCCGGGCGCGGGAGAAGGCGGTGGCGGCGAGAACGGCGACGCGAGGCGACCGAGCCGGAAGACGGGAGGAGCGGCGATTTAACGCGACCGAGAGAGAGAGAGAAAGAAGAGAGGAGAGGAAGAGGCGCGGCTTTATAGGGCTCGCGCGGAGGAGGAAAAGCAGCGAGCGGCGGCGCGGGCGAGGCGGACGAGACGGCACGGCATGGACGCGACGGAGGCGCGGCGATGCGACGGACGGCGCGGATTGCGCGGCGCGCGGATTTCGCGCGCGGCGCGGATTCGCGCGGACGTGGGAGAGAGAACGGCGCGCGACGAAGACGACGAACGGACGCCGTCCGATTCCGACGGACGCTGGGGAGCGAAGCGAGACGCGGCGACGGAAGGCCGTCCGATTCCGACGGACGGTGGGAGGAGAAGAGGCGCGGCGAGGGAGACGAGCGGCGCCGTCCGATTCCGACGGACGGTGAAGCGGAAGAGGCGCGGGCGGGCGATGGCGCCGGATCGCGATCCAACGGCGGAGAAGAAAGGAGAGCGCGGCGAAGGAAACGGCCGATCTCGATCCAACGACCAAGCCGAGGGGCGACGCAAGTGAGCGAGAGCCACACGATGAGGATCGGCACGAGGGCGAAGCGCAGGCGCGGAGCGGGCCGAGGCGAGGCGGGTCATGGAATGGGCCGAGAGCGGGAACAATGGGGTTTGCTAGGTTTCGCCCACCAACCGAAAAAGAGATTTTAAATACATTTTTCATTTCAGAAATTCAAATAAATCAAAAGGCAATTTAGAAAATAGCAAATAGACTCCAAAAATTCTAGAAAAATTCACAGAAATTCCTTGAATTATTCTAGACTTAATAAAAATACTTTTAACTTTAAATTTTCTTTTTCTTTTACAAATAAAATAATTTTTCCATTTCGGATAAAACAAAAATAAATTTCTAAAATCCAATAAATCCAAGAAAATTCTTAAAATAATAATTTTGATTTTAAATTCCAGAAAATTCAATTAAACCAACTTTAATTTAATTGAAGTTTGATTAACTCATATTAAACTGCAAATGATTTTGAAATTTTCAAATTAAGCTTTTGGCAAATAGAAGCAAATGGTTCTCTTTTAAAATTTTCAAAAACTCCGAAAAACGGGACGCTACACCAGGAATGCAGGGATTTCGTCCTTTACTTTCAGAGTAGAGGGCCCAGTAATCAGTTTCCCGATGGTGCATGCAGGGCACACAAAATCTTCTAGATTCGGGAAGTTCTTTACATTGACACTATGTCCCTGTGAATTGTTAATTATATTTCTCATCATCCTAAGACCTAAGTGGCATAATCTATCATGCCAGAGATAGAAGAGGTTTAGAGCTTCTAAATATAGTTTTCGTATAAAGATAGGTCGCAGATGCCTTAATATTAGTGTAGTATAGCCCATTTTCAAATGAAGGAAATCGCTCTAATACCATTATTCTACTATTTTCACACGCTTTGTAATGAGCAGTATTCCTTACCATACTCTTCTTCGCTCTACGTGGAAACCGTTAGCGCGAATATCCTTGAGAGTTCTAGTCGATTTTGGGCACAACAAGGCTTCTTTAATGACCAAAGTTATGTCCGTCGGGAGTATAATTGTGGCCCTTCCTGAGCCTATTATACATGTATCACGTCTGCGATTGTCGTAAGGCTACGAGCATTCTTACCGATCGATCAAAATTACATCTCTCTCAAGGTGGTATTCATTGTGCCGCTACGGCTAAGCACATTTCTCCATAGGCGCTACATGCGTTCTAATATAATGTACTTTATTAATATGTAGCGTAAATCCAAAGAACACATAAAATAAAATACTTCAGATATTAGAACATAACTTGCTATCATAAATACGGGAAATATAAGTCTTCCAGGACTCATCATAAGAATTTAATGCTTTGCTCTTCTAGAGCCTACAACTATTATTCAAAGTTTCATCACAATCACAAAATGCAAGTGACTGTAAAAGGATATAAGTGCAATGCGTGCACTAGATCGAATCAGCGAAGTATTCAGAAACTTCTGCCTCAATCTGCTACATGGCGATCTTCTCCTCTTAGGCAATTACGGCTGTGGCCGCTGCTATGTCCAAAGGAGGCATGATAGGGGCTACTACTAGGCTGTCCACATCCATAAGTGCAACTAATGGGTGTGGATCTTCCGTGCCTGCAATGGTGAGGTGTGCCTCATGCTATCCTTTGCCCCTTTTCTTAGACTATAAAACACCAATTACGTGCGACTCATGACCTTTCCCTTCTTGCCCCTCTCCTTCGTGAGAGGCTTCATTACCTTGTAGCTACTAGTATTGGCTTCATGGCCAACATTGCTACTAGGTGGCTGTGAGATGTAGTTCTTCCTTAGAACATCATCTTGTGTTGTCGCAATTTTCATAATGTCAATCACTGCGGCATACTCCTTGTAGCTATTTTGACAATAATTGCGTGCGGATTGCACCGCATTCGGGTGAAGGTAGAGAGGGTCTTGTCAATCTTCTGCTCATCCGTGATTACCTTATCACATAGTCGAAGACTGTACAAATTCTTGCCATGCTGGGCCAACTCTTTCGAACTTCTGGTTCGTGATGCCAGTCATTTTTCATATTCATGCAAAAATTTCATAGGATTACTTCTGGTAATTTACATAAAATGGTTGCAAAATTCTCATAATGCTCTTCGAACTCCTAGTTCGTGATTCCGTATTTTTCCATGCATTTTCATGATTTACTGCTATTTTTAGTGATTAAAAGCAATATTAATAATCACAAATAATCAAAACAGTAAATACAATAAATAAATTGGATAGAAATAATAATAACAAGGTAAAATATGCTTCAAATGAAAAAATCGATTCAAAATTTGAATTCCCGAAGCTCTTTTCTGCTGGAATATGAATTTTTGGTGAATTCTGCAATTTGCTAGGGGCTAAAATGTAAAAAATTCAGTTCTGAGAAATTTTTTGAGCAATTTACGAAAAACTGAGGGCCTTTTTGCAAAATAGCCATTTTTTCTATTTCCTTTTTCTACGGAAGTATTCGTGGCTTCATGGGCCTACTGCTTGGCTCGCCGATGCGGTGCTAAAATGAATGGGGGTCAAACTGCACTCGATCTCTGCGCGGCGCCCCTCCATGGGAGCCACAGGACGGCGGCTTGGAAGCCGCATGGATGGCGCTTAGGCGCCGGAGGCGAGGCGGTCGCGGCCGGCGCCGAGGCAGAGGCGGCCGCTTCAAAGCGGCGCGCGACCATTGCCGGTGACCGCCGAGGCGGGCGAGGAAGCCGGCGCGGATGTCCGGCGGTGGAGGTGGCGCTTCGGCAGAGGCCGGCGGTGGAGGCGGCGCTGCAGGCAGAGAGGTGCGTGAGTCCGCGGTAGAGGCGCGCGTACGCGGCTTCCCACCTTTTTCGCTGACGTTGCCGTGCGCGACACTAGGCGGCTCGGTGGCCGGAGGTGCAGCCCGGTTAGCTTCGGCGATCGCAGCGCGGCCTATTCGGGCGGGCGGCGGCGGCGCCACCGACCGCGCTACGGATGCGAGGACGGCCGTGCGGCGTACGATCGAGTGGCGCGCCGGGCGGCTACCGAGCGGCGTGGCGAGGCGACGGCTTCAAGCGGCCGAGGCGGCCGGGCGGCGCTGCTTTCTCCCCCTTCCTTCATTCTTGGGGCGACCGGCGGTGGCGGCTCTTCTCCTTCCCTCTTTTCCTGTGATGTGGCGGCGGATGCTAGCCGGAGGTGGAGATGCGCCATCGTCGGGTAGCCGTCTTGGCGCCGGGGGCGTGGCTTTGTGTCGAAGCGGCCGGGCGGCGCCGGTCTTTGGCGCGGGAGCGGCACCGCGGCGGGCTTCGGGCGGTGCCGGCTGGCGAGAGGGTGGTGCCGCAGGGGCGCCAGGGCTTGCCGGGTTGGCACGGCCATTGCCGGCCGGCTGATTTGCCCTTGCAAGGGCGGCGGTCACTGGCGGTGGGTGTGAACAAGACGGCCGCAGGGCGTAGCGGGCGTCCCCTTTTTTACGGTTTATATGCACACGTGATTACTGTTCATCACAGAGAGTAGATTTTTGTTCGTACAATTACCGATCGGCGACTTCGAGTCGACTCATGGTAAATTGGAACGAATTTACAATTTCAATCTACGGTACAATCGACATCCGATCTTTCATGCAATCTCCCGATCTTTCATGCAATCTCCCAATCGACATTGTGTCGGCGACTTCATGTCAGCTCGCGGTAGATTAGAACAGAGTTGCACTGTAGAAAAACAATCTAGAAAGCAAATTTGCATAATTGAAAGCAATCTAGAAAATACGATTCAATCTACGAGTGTCGTTCTTCGACGGTTACCTTTCGATGCGAAGAGAGTCGATCGTGCTGATAACGTGTTGAGCAACCGTCGCTGGCGAGTCCAGTCTGAACGGGTACCTCGTATACAATATGCAGAATCGTAAGAACGAATCAAGAACTCAAGAACACAACAGTAGATTGAACACAGAGATATGAGAGGACTTTAGGCTTCACTTTATTACTTCGGAATCATCGGGGTTACAATGACAGGGGTAGACCCTCTATTTATAGACTACGGGATGAGGAGTTCAACTGGTCGAACTCTCCGGTCCTCGAGTTCAGATCGACCAGACTCTCCGTAGTCCCGGTCCGGTTTCTTAACACAGCCAATCTCTCCACGGCAACCAGCAAACCGCCATGGTTTATGTGGTAGCCATCTCTTTCATTGACTGCAATAGCATGACTTCTTGATCTAAGAAAATTCAAGACTGTAGAACTCATTCTCCATTCCTCGCCTATTCTCCTCTCTCTCACACACACAAACAACGAAAGATAAACACAGACGCAAAGAAAGGCTTGAGGATGGATCTGGTTGTGTCTGCAATTGCAGGCGACCTAGTTAATCGATTCATATCCTTCTTGATCAACAAGTACGTGGGTCGAGCCAATCTAGAGGACAAGATGGAGAGGCTGCAACATCTGCTGCTTAGAGTTCACATGGTCGTCGAGGAGGCTGAGGGCCGGCACATCACCAACTCCACGATGCTACTGCAGCTCAAGAAGCTTTTGGGGGCTATGTACAACGGATACCATGTCCTAGACACCATCAGGTATAGGAACCTTTGCAGCTCAAGGGTTGAAGACGAGGTTGGTAGCTCGAATACCTTGTCATTAACCATTTCTGCTAATCGTTGTCATGCCGCACAGAGCGCCTACAGTAATCATGATCTTGACAGTACATTGGATAATTTAGAAACCATTGCTTCCAACATGGCAGAGTTTGTGTTCCTTCTAGGCGGATGCGAACGCATGTCTCGAAGCCCCTACGACTCGTACCTCTACATTGATAACTTCATGTTTGGCCGTCACATAGAAAAGCAGCGAGTCATCAATATCTTACTGCAAGATAATCTTCCTCCTTTCGCTCCAACTGTTCTCCCAATCATCGGCACTGGCAGATGTTGAAGTTATTCCAGTGTCTCATCATCTACTCGGTTCAAGCGTCTCATCAATTTTCAGTTTAGTGCTTCCGTCAGTTAGTAGCATTTGCTTGTTTCCGTTTCATGCAAAGCATTAGTGCCATGCATTAGTCATGCATCCGTTACTACCTTTAGTGCCATGCATTAGTACCTGTGCGTTTGTGCCATGCAACTACTATCTGTAGCTTGATGTTCCCTTTAAATACTCAAGCAATACATCAGAAAACGCTGCCCCGTTTTGCAGCACCAAACATCGAGTGTTCATCTGTGTTCATCGTGTTCTTGAGTGCGCATTTGTGAGTTCGCCGGCGAAAGATTGCCGGTGATCCCCGACAATTGGTATCGAGCTATTACGCCCCGGGCCGCTATGTCCGCCCAGCTGGATCGTTCGCCATCGCCTCCCCGACGCCGGTATCGCATTCACCGCACAAGGCCGAGGGCGCCATCGCGTGGCGAAGTCGCCATCGAAGCGCGTCGTCAAGGAGGCGGGCGGCTCGGTCCAGTACCCAATGCTCACGCGCACCAATTACCAGGAATGGTCTTTTGTTGATGCGCTTGAACCTGCAGGCCCAAGGGCTATGGCAGGCCGTCGAACCGGAGGAAGGTGAAGTCGTCGAGTACCGCGAGGACCGCCTCGCGCTGGCGGCCATTTTGCGCGCGGTGCCGCCTGAGATGCTCGGGTCATTGGCACGCAAGCGCACGGCGCGTTCGGCCTGGGAGGCGGTCAAGACCGGCGTGTCGGCGCAGCGCGTCCGTGACGCTAACACGCAACAGCTGCTCAAGCAGTTCGGGGAGATCACGTTCAAGGAGGGGGAGTCGGTCGACGATTTCTCACTCCGGATTGTGAGCCTCGCCAACAACATCCGTGATCCTCGCGCGACGTCACCGATGGAGAGATTGTGAAGAAAATGCTACAGGTCGTCCCCGAGCACCTTGAGCAGATCGCGTACTCCATTGAGACTCTTCTCGATGTGAACCAGCTCTCCGTCGAGGAGGTCACCGGCCGTCTGCGCGCCATCGAGCAGCGGATGAAAAAGCGAGCACCGTCCGCACCGCTCACGGCAGCAAGGGGCCGTCTTCTTCGCCCGAGGAGGATCGGGCCGACGCGTTGAAGCTGCGCGACAACGGCGAGGCCGGTGGCTCCAACAACGGAAGCGCAAGAAGCGCGCAAACCACGCCGTGGCGCGCGGTGGTGGCGGCGTCGCGTGAAGGCAAGGGTGGCTCGTCATCAAACGGGTCGGCCCAGGAGAACACGGTGGACCGATGTCATAACTGCAACAAAATTGGCCATTGGGCGAGGGACTGCCGCAGCAAGCAAAAGAAGCGTGCACAGCCCACGCTGCGAGGGTGAAGAGGATGAGCCAACTCGCGATGGCACATGCGACCATCTCTTCACCACCCGCTCAAGTTGCCGCGCCGCCCGCCGAGGTGATTCGAACTCGAGCTCCGCCCACATTGTCGCGCCACGTCGAGATCCACGAGGACAAGGTCTTTGCGCAGCTCGGATCGCAGGAGGACCAAGACGATCGTCGATGGGTGCTCGACACCGGCGCCACCAACCACATGACGGGCGTGCGGACTGCTTTCTCCGACCTCGACGGGGGAATCTGCGGCACCGTCCGCTTCGGCGATGGATCCGTGGTAGAGATTGAAGGACGCGGCACGATCATCTTCAGGTAAGAACGACGAGCACCGCACGCTGATGGGGGTGTACTACATTCCCCGTCTGACGGCAAACATCATCAGTCTTGGTCAGCTGGAGGAGGCTGGATGTCGGATCGAGATCTACTCCGGCGCCCTGCGCATCTACGATCAACAACGCGACCTTCTTGCTCGAGTCGTGCTCGCATCGCGCTTACATCCTCGAGCTCAGCGCGGGCGGCCGTGTGCTGCCGACACGAGCTCGAGGTGGCTCGGCGCCGCATGCGAGGTACGGGCACCTCAGCTTCAAGTCATTGCGCACACTCGCCCAACGGGAGATGGTGCGTGGGTTGCCGCCGCTTGATCAGGTCGATCAGGTGTGCAACAGCTGCCTCGCCGGCAAGCAAAGGCGCACGCTGTTTCCTGACAAGGCGCTGCGACGAGCGGAACATGTCCTCGACCTCGTCCACGGCGATCTGTGCGGACCCATCACGCCCACAACTCCAAGCGGTAACAAGTACTTCCTACTGCTTGTTGATGATTTGAGCCGGTACATGTGGCTCCACTTGCTATCGAGCAAAGATCAGGCATCGGCGGCGGTCAAGAAATTCCAGGCGGCCGTAGAGGTTGAGTCAGGGAGGCGGCTCATGGTCCTCCGCACTGATCGTGGGGGGGAGTTCACCTCCGTTGAGTTCGGCGAGCATCGCGCCGAAGCGCGGCCCAATGGCACTCACCGCCCTACTCACCGCAGTGAGTAACGGGTGGTAGAGCGCCGCAACCAGAGCATCGTCGGCATGGCGCGGTGTATGCTCAAGGCGAAGCGGCTTCCCAGTTACTTCTGGGGTGAGGCCGTGAACACCGCAGTCCACGTCCTCAATCGCGCCCCGACACGCGCGCTCAACGGCAAGACCCCATTTGAGGCTTGGCACGGCGAGCGCCCCACCGTCCACTACTTCAGACTTTTGGTCATCGCCACGCCAAGTCCACACGGCCGACTCAAGAAGTTGGATGATCGCAGCACGCCGACCATCTTCGTCGGCTACGAGCATGGCTCCAAGGCCTACCGCTGCTACGACCCCTCCACCAAGCGTATCATTGTGTCACGCGACGTCGTGTTCGACGAGGCGAGACAATGGAGCTGGGGCGACGAAAGCAACGGTGATCCAGGCGACGGCGAGCCCTTCAACGTTGAGTACACTACGGAGTACTTCTCCGGCACGCCTCGAGTTGATGCGGCATCACAAGCTCACATGTCTCCATCGCCCACGCCAACACCGGAGCAGTTCGCGCCTACGACGTCACCCACGAGTACGCCGATCGAGTTTGTCTCGCCACCGGCTGATCCTGAGGAGTACTTGGACGTGGACCACGACGATGCTCCACTTCGGTTTCGCGCCATCGACGCTGTCATCGGACCAGCCTCGCCGCCTGGAATTGTGCCCCGGGTGCTTGACGAGGAGTTGCGCTTCACCACGGCAGACGAGCCTGCCTCCTTCAACGAGGCGAGCGCGAGGCAAGTGGCGCTCAAGCGCGCGAGGAGATGAAGTCGATCAAGACAACAACACGTGGGAGCTTACCGCGCTCCCCACTGGGCATCGTGCGATCGGGCTCAAGTGGGTCTTCAAAGTGAAGCGCGATGAGCATGGTAATGTCATCCGCACAAGGCGCGCTTTGGTCGCCAAAGGCTACGTTCGGTCGCGCGAATCGACTTCGACGAGGTCTTCGCCCGGCCGCGCGAATGGAGTCCGTGAGGGCGTTGTCGGCTCGCGCCCACGAGCACCGGGAAGTCCACCACATGGACGTGAAGAGCGCTTCCTCAACGGCGACCTCAAGGAGGAGGTGTACGTGAGCCACCGTTGGGTTTTGTTGTCAGGGACAATGAGCACAAGGTATCGCGTCTTCGCAAGGCGCCAGACGGTCTCCGACAAGCACCGAGGGCCCGGAATGCCAAGTTTGATGCGCCCATGGTGTCACTTGGTTTCAGAGGAGCAGCTCGAGCACGGGTGTACATGCGAGCCGAGGGCCATCGCGGTGGTCGTCGGGTCTACGCCGACGACTTGATCATCACCGCACCAGCAGCCGATGAGATCATGGCGCTCAAGCTCGAGATGAAGCGCGTCTTCCTCATGAGCGACCTCGGTCCTTCGTCGTACTACCTCGGCATCGAGGTAAACCAAGGGCCAGCAGATCTCGCTCCGCCAATCGCCTATCAGGAAGCCGCTGAGCGAGCGGCATGAGCACTGCAACCCCGATCTGCGCCGATGGAACCAAGGCTCAAGTTGAGCAAGGAGAGCATCGCTCCACCGTGGACGCCACCGAGACAGCGTCATCGGCGGATCATTATTTGGTGCACACCGGCGATCTTGCCTACACAAAGGTTATCTAAGCCGTTTCATGGAGAAACCACACGAGGACCATCTCAACGCGGTGAAGCGCGTGCTACGGTACGTAGCGGGAACGCGTGACTATGGTCTTCACTACGCTAGGAGGGAGGATGAACAAGCTCGACTGGTTGGCTATAGTGACGCCGACATGGCGGGCGACGTCGACACACGCAAGAGTACCAGCGGCGTCATCTTCTTCCTCAGCGGCAACCCCATCACCTGGCAGTCCTCCAAGCAGAAGGTGGTGGCTCTGTCCTCATGCGAGGCGGAATACATTGCGGCGGCTACAGCAGCCTGCCAAGGCGTCTGGCTAGCTCGGCTCGTGTATGACATGGTCGGCACGGAGTCTGGAGCACCGGAGCTCAAGGTGGACAACCAGTCCGCCATCGCCTCAAAGAAGAACCCCGCCTTTCACGCATCAAGCAAACATATTGACACTTGTTACCACTACATTCGGCAGTGCATCGACGGAACAAGATCGTCCTTCGGCACATTTCGACAGAAAACCAGCTGGCGGACGTTCTGACCAAGGCGCTTGGACGCGTGCGGTTCCAGCAACTGCGTGCGTTGGTCGGCGTCAACAAGATCGATGAGCACAGCAAGGACTAAGGGGGAGAAATGTTGAAGTTATTCCAGTGTCTCATCATCTACTCGGTTCAAGCCGCCTCATCAATTTTCAGTTTAGTGCTTCCGCCGCTTAGTAGCATTTGCTTGTTTCCGCTTTCATGCAAAGCATTAGTGCCATGCATTAGTCATGCATCCGTTATTACCTTTAGTGCCATGCATTAGTACTGTGCGCTTGTGCCATGCAACTACTATCTGTAGCTTGATGTTCCCTTTAAATACTCAAGCAATACATCAGAAAACGCTGCCCCGTTTTGCAGCACCAAACATCGAGTGTTCATCTGTGTTCATCGTGTTCTTGAGTGCGCATTTGTGAGTTCGCCGGCGAAAGATTGCCTGTGATCCCCGACAGCAGAGTCGGTAAGAAAACTCTAGTGGCGCATGTGTGCAACACCGAGAAAGTCCGGTCACACTTCTGTTCAATCCTTCACCTGAATGGAGAAAACATTGGGAAAACGGAGCCTGAAACTTTCATTCCAGGGCGGAATTTGGTGGTGGTTGAATTTACTTCAGATTTGGACGACGAGAATTGGCAAAAGTTTTATTCATCAGCCGCACATATGGGCAGAGGAAGCAAGATCATAATCATCAGCAGGATTGAGAATCTAGCAAGGTTCGGAACAGTAAGGCCAATTCGCCTGAACAGCATGTTGCTTGAGGAGTACAGCTACCTCTTCAAGGTTCTCGCATTTGGAAGCACAAACCCGGAGGAGCACCCTCAGTTAGTATCAATAGCAAATGAGATTGCAGTGTTGCTGGGAGGGTCACTCGTAACGGCAAATGTGTTTGCCGATATCTTCAGAAAGAATCAAAATGTAAACTTCTGGCTCCGCGTCTTGAACAAGTACAGAAATGTGGTGGAGGACAACCTTTCGGTGTTCAGCGAACATCCAAAGCTTCTTATGGACAAAGATCGACAGATCGATATAACAAAACTTGCATCATCATCTACTCCACTTCGCCTCATGCCTCCTCGTAGCGAAGACGATGATTCGAAGAGGGAGTTGCCCGAGGTGATGTTTGGGGACCTGATTGCTGGCTCTTCTGTTCCACCAAAGGAGGAGTTTCAGTTAGTCGCGTGGGAATCGCGGATACCCCCTTACAAAAGGTTTGTCAACATTGCTACGTACTGTGAAGAGGAGAATATCTCTCAGCATGAGCATACAGCCTTACGTAGCAAGAAGCGCAAGAGATTAGACAAGTAACATGACAGCAAACTCAATGGTGTATGTTGTTCCATGTCATCTCTGCTTGCAATGTAGTCAATCAAAGTAGCTTTCTGTCAGTCATCACAGAAAGTCAAGGCAAATTTTGTTCTCATTATTAATGAAAGGAAGTAAGAAATGTTAGATATGACTTGTATAGAATGTTTTTTTTAAATATTTTCATACATATGTAACTTGGATATACCTTTCGGTCCATTGAAATAGATAAGAGTTCATTTCAACATGGTATTAGAGCTCATAGCTTCCTTTTCAAAAACTCTAACTCTAACCCCCACGTGACCACTGCCACCGCCGTCTTCTCCGCCCCATCTCTCATCTGCTCCACGCGTCGATCCCCTACTCCATCCCCTGCTCCATGCACACCAGAGCCTAGCCCCTGCTTCACGTGTGCCGAGTGACGACGCCGCCCGCTTATAGATCTATCACGCGCGCACTGGGTACCGGATCCACTGTCATCGTGCCCCCAAGGCCTTCCTCTGCTCCAGGCCGCGCCGCCATGCTTAAGGCCTCCCTGCGCCGCCCCCGGCGCCGCTGCGCCTTCTCACCCGATCATTTGCCTCCCTTTGTGCCGCCCCAAGCCCTAGCGCCTTGCCACCACCCCTTGGGCCGCCGCTGATGACAAAGTTCCACCGCGTTGTCCCTGAGCCCCGACGCCTCACCTCCGGCTGTTGACCCTCGGGCCGTCGCCGCCGACAAGGCCCCTGCTCCGCCAGAGCTCGTGCTCTGCCCTAGTTTGCCCCCGGCCGCCACCCCTCTGACCGCTACCAACACCTGGCGTCCCTCTGGCCTCCGTTGGTGCCCGAACCGTCTCACCTCCGATCGCCGCCATCGGCCGCCGCTGACACATGCTCCTGTGCCCCGCTCCCCGAAGTTCTCCTGCAGCCGGCCGCTTCGACGGCTCGCCCCTCTTCTCACAGATCCGGGCGTGCACGATTCCATACCACCCATCTGCTTCGGATGGCCCCCCTACTCTGGATCCCTAACATCGTCGTCGCCTCCTGGATTGAGGCTGAGTGCTGCCTCCTCGCGAGCGCCGTCGCCGCCCTGCCCCGATCTCCTGACTCAGACTCCATTGATGGCTACCACCAGTGGACGCCCACCGAAGGGCTGTGGTTGTTCTTCCCATTTAGGAGCCGACGACTCTCGCTTCTCTGGTGCTGTCACACAATAGCTGCTTCTCCCAAGAGAAGTACATTCAGGATATCCTTACTCGCGCTTCGCTCACTCATCGGCGTACGGTGGACACTCCTGTGGAGCTTAGTGTTCACCATCGGCCCATTGATGAGAGCCTCTCGAGGATTCCACTCGCTACCGTCATCTTGTCGAGGGACTTGTCTACCTTGGGATTTATCGACCTGATATTTCTCACTATGTTTACATTCTGAGTCAGTCCATGTATGCTCCTACTCAGCTCCACTATAGTCAGCTTCTTCGTATTCTGCAATATCTTCTTAGGATATCAGTCGTCGCCTTTTTTTTCTCGCTCCAGCCCTTTGCGGCTTCAGGCGTACTCTAATGCAACTTAAGCTAGCGATCCTTCTAATCGTCGGTCTCTTTCTTCCTATTGTGTTTTACTTACTCCTCTTTGATTGCTTGGAAGAACGAGAAGCATACTATCATTTTTCGTTCGAGTGGTGGGGCTGAGTTGAGAGCTATAGCAACGTTGACAACTGAGATCACTTGGTTTCGGTGGCTTCTTGAGGATTTCAGTGTTTCAGCTTCTACACCTATTCCTCTCTTACCAGACAATACTAGTACGATCAGCATTGCTCGAGATCCAATGAAGCATAAGCTCACCAAGCATATTGCAATAGATGCTTTGTTCATGAGATCTCAGATGCATGACCAATTTATTGCTATTTAGTATGTGTCTTCAGAGTTTCAGTTAGCAGATTTCTTCACCAAGGCACATACTAGAGCTCAGCATAGCTTCTACCTCTTTAAACTTGTAGGACCGGAAAGGCGACTAGGGGGGGTGAATAGGCGCTTTCAAAACTTTTCTCGCCTAAATCAAAACCAACACGAACTTTACTCCTTTAGCTACGAAAGCTAAGAAGTTCAGTGAGCACACAACGGAAGCCTTGTGTTGGATTTGATAAACCCCTCAAGCACACGACACAAAAGGAGAAAAGAACTCAATGTTCTTCATCAGCACAAAGCGTCCGACCGGCTACCACGGGCGGTCGGACCGACGGTCATCAATGATCCGGCCGGCAACTAACGGCGGTCGGACCGGTGGGCAACGGTTCGACCCGCCAAACCAATGGTCTGAAAACACACAGGCGGTCGAACCGCCGTTGAAAGGCTTGGCGGACCGTAGAGTCCAAGATCTTGAAAACTCCACCCAAAACCAAAACGAAATTTGATCCAACTTTTGATTCTACCAATGAAACTTGACCAAATTTCTAGCACACCTCCTAATGATATTAGAGACCTATTTCTAGCGACGATCCGTCGATCCACTTCGAGAATCGATCTCTCGAGATTTTACCAAAGAGGTGCACAAACCCTAGAAATGAGAAAAACTTGATTCAACACTTGCTTGTGGGGGTTTGAAGAACTAGACGACTCTAGGAGTAATCCCACACATCAAAGCAAGGTAAAGTAGGCCAAGAGACCAAGCATGAACCTTTGAATCAAGGAAGCACCAAAAACATCCAAAAGAGAGAAGAACACAAAGGGAGCAATTGATCTTTCAATTAAGCATCACAAGATTGTTCATCCACAATAGATGCTTACAAAGCCTCTCCACCTAGGAGGGCAAGAGCTCAACAAGGAGCACACTCCAAACCCTAGTTTTCCTCTCCTCTCCTCCAAACCCTAGAAAAAGAAGAAGGGGGCTAAAATGAATGCTTGCTTGAGTTTTCCACCTCTCCCCTTCCTATTTATACTAGAAAGCTAGGGTTTCCCTTTTTGGGTCTCTTACACATGGGACCCACATACAAATAACTCTTGAAGCAATCGCCTGCTTCACCACGTGTAGGTTGATCAGCGGTTCTCATCGACACCAAACCTCTCTTGTCCGAATCCCATCGAACCTCCCGAGACTCGCATCGATATCCGCACCGCCGATCCAACCAAATTGCATCAACCACCCGTTCGATCCATCTTGTCCATTCGCACCATGCTTGAGTCACACGACCTCACCCGTATCCCCGATCGCTCGGACCTCGGCTCTCCAAGCGTAGTCCCGATCCACTCACCGCTGACGCCGTTGACACGCAAGCCACCGCACACAATAGACAAACAAACCGCTTCCGGAACAAGTTCTTCACAACTTGACCCACGTCGGTTCCACAATGCAATATGCAACAACAAAGCATTGATAACTAAACATGAAACACAATCAACATGCATCAATGCGAACTTGGCTTACCTCCAAGTTATTGCGGCCCGATCATTACGAGGCGGTCCGACCGATTTCATCTTGATCGGACCGCTCCCACAACGGCGGTCGGACGGTCCAAATGACTTAGCCAAAATTCAAGCGAAATTCAAACCTTCGGAAATTTCAATCGAATAGAACTTTTGACTCGAGCTCCAACAATTATGGGACCACATCCAGAGACTCCTCACTTGCCTACACAACCTATTTTCGCCCACTCAAAACCCAAATCTCAAAGTGGCGGTCGGACCGCCACCATGGCCGGTCGGATCGCTCCACGGGCGATCGACCGCCAAGACAACCGGTCGACCGCCATGGCTTTGACACCTTGGAGCAAACCCAAAATGCGAGAATTTGCAAACCAATAGCGCCATTGCCAATTGACTCATCATCCCGAGATCGTGCACATATCCTCACGATATCCACAATCTCCCCTTGATGAACACATTGGCAATTTTCAAGAAAATGTGGTTTTCAAAATGAAAAGTAAAACTCGCCGTTTTGATAAAGGCACAACTTGGTCCATAAGCAACAAAAAGCCTAGGAACCACCAAGTGGCTTCGAATAGTGTAAGCACGTGAGATAAGGCATTGAAAGCACAAAAGGATTCAAATTCCGTAAAGTAGCCAAAAATCTCACTAAGGTCCATTTGAAAGACAAAATGTTCTATTTGACCTTTGATCATTGTGAGTATTCTTCAATTGCAAATCAAATAAGATAAGACAATGAAATCCAGAAACTCAACTCACCATGATCACAGATTTTCAAAAGGTTCAAAATTTTTATTTTATGAAGTTCTTT
This sequence comes from Hsuehochloa calcarea, assembly GCA_036346395.1. Classification (NCBI taxonomy): domain Eukaryota; kingdom Viridiplantae; phylum Streptophyta; class Magnoliopsida; order Poales; family Poaceae; genus Hsuehochloa; species Hsuehochloa calcarea. Next base: position 23,985 of record JAYEVG010000107.1, on the reverse strand, counting down.
TATATTAAACCTTGAGTATGAAACCAAAAGCTCCAACAACATTAACATCATTTTCTTCACAATCTTTCTCCCCCTTTGACAATGAATTCATCAAGATGCATGAAAAAGAAAGAGCAAGAAGGAATGACTTTATTTTTGAACTTTAGTGAAAAGGAGCCATGACCATTATACATATAGACAGTACAAGTATTATACCAAGCCATATAAGGAGAAGACGCTATATTCAATCATGGCAAAAACGTGTACTGCAAAGCTAAAACCAAGATAGCAGAAATCTGAGATTAACAGAATTGAAATCATGAAAGGTTGCTCAAAATCATAGATCCACTCAAAGCAACCAAAAATGAGTCAAGCCATGTCTATAAGTAAAAAGAGACTCAAAACAAGAATTGAGGCATTTTGAGCATTACGAAAATTCTTTTGAAGCAAAAGCTCAAGCTCTTAGCCCTTTTTGGGCAATTTCTCCTTTTTTTCTTTTTTTGCTGTGCTAGATCTCAAGCCTTGCCGCGACCATCTCAAGCGATAAGCTTAAAAGAATGATCTAGGTCATCCAAAACTCCCCCTGAGTTCATGCCTAGTGCAATGGCAAGCCGTCTCATGAGAAAGGATTGGTGAGATCAGTTTTTTCGCACAGAAAATCTCATTTTTCATTTGCTTGACTTAATAAGATAAAAGCTCATTTTCAACTCGTAATAAGTTCAAGACTCACTTCAACTTGTAAGACATGGCGAGAATCATAAGTGGATCACTAGAGCAAAACTAGTCACAAGATCCAACAAGACATGATTTGATTCAAATTTCTCACAGATATAAAGCTAGCAAGTCAAAAGCTAAGCCACACACACGAAGAGCCATAAAGAGGTCTAGCAGACTATCACTCGATATGACAAGGTATAGAATATGAGAACAAGTCATACAAGGATAATAATCAAGGCTCCACCGATTTTATTACACAATGCAAGACAAATGAAATGAAACATGCATTATGATACAATGAATGCAAAAGAGCAACTTCCCCTCAAAACAGCCCAATAGGACTAATAACCCTAACTCTCCCCAGCAAGCGAAAAACGCGAAGAGTCAAGAGCCTTAGTGAAAATATCGCAAGTCGTTGCTCGGACTCTACAAAATGAAGCACAACATCACCTTTCTCAACATGGTCTCTCGTAAAATGAAATCGAATGTCAATGTGTTTAGTCCCGAATGTTGCACTTGGTTTTTGGCAATATTAATTGCGTAGTGTTGTCACGAAAAGAGGAACACTTCCCAAAGATAACCCATAGTCCCGGCGTGGATAAAATCCAGAGAACTCCGAGAGCGACCACTTGCGCAGCCTACATACTCGGCCTCGGTACCAGAGATCAGTACAATGTAAGACTTTTCTAGAAGACCAAGAAACAAGAGATGTGCCCAAGAAATGACAAGTGCCGTAAGTACTCTTCCTATCCACTCTACACCGTAAATCAAGATCGTAAAATGCTCGAATCGAAAGAGCCAACAGAAGAATACCGAGTCCAAAATCAAGCGTATCTTGAAGGTACCGAATATGCGCGTCATCGCTTGACGATGAGAAGCACGTGGGGAAGCCTGAAAACGAGCGCACAGACATACGGCGAATTGTATATCCGGCCTCGATGCTGTAAGATAGAGGAGGGAGCCAATCATACTGCGATACTCCTTCTGATCCACTGACTCTCCATCCTCATCGTGGTCCAAAGACGGTGGTTGTTGCAATGGGAGTAGACATTGGCCTCTCGCTTCCCATATTGAAGCGCCAAGAAGGTCCTTTGTATACTTACTCGGTGGGCGAAGGTGCCTTCTTTCGCTTGCTTGATTTGAAGACCAAGGAAGAAAGTCAGCTCTCCCATCATGCTCATCTCGAATTCACTGCTCATAGAATCTGAAAATCTGGACACCAAAGCATGAGAGGAACCACCGAAAATAATATCATCCACATATATTTGAACCAACAAGAAATCACCGCCATGCACGAGAGTGAACAAGGTTTTATCAACCATTCCCATTTTGAAATCATTTTCAAGCAAGAAACTCTTAAGCTCACATACCAAGCTCTAGGAGCTTGTTTCAATCCATCTGGGCTTTAGAGAGTTTAAAAACATGGTTTGGGAATTTTGATTTTCAAACCCGGAGGTTGCTTGACAAAGACCTCTTCTTCTATGAAGCCATTCAAGAAAGCACTTTTAACATCCATTTGAAAAAGCTTGAAACCCTTGGATGTTGCAAATGCTAAAAGAATGCGAATGGCTTCCAATCTAGCTACTGGAGCAAAGGTCTCCTCAAAGTCTAAGCCCTCTACTGAATAACCTTGAGCAACAAGTCTCGCCTTATTATAACAACCAATCCATCCTCACTTTGCTTATTTTTAAAAACCCATTTTGTTCCAATAACATGAGAATCAGAAGGTCGCTCAACTAAAAACCAGACTTTGTTTCTTTCAAAATTTTCAAGCTCTTCATGCATGGCATTGACCCAAGAGGCATCAGATAAAGCATGGGTGATATCTCGGGGTTCAAAAGAGGCAACAAAAGCCGAATGTGCATGGGAATCAGGAGATATAAACCTGGAGCGAGTGACTCGCTCTTGAAGATCCCCAATCATCTGCTCAGGTGGATGTTGTCGCTGTATGCGAAGTGGTGCTCCTGGTGCAGATGTGGCCTCTACCTCATGAGTTGTGGAGGTAGGAACAGAGCCACTCAGATCGTCGGTGGGGATAGGAGGCGGCTGCTCAGCTGACACTGAAGTAGTAGTAGCAGGCTCTTCACCCCTCTCAGAGGTAGCAGGAGGATGGTTTGGGTCTTCATCCTCAGAATCATCATCGACGAAGATGCTTTCTTGAGTTTCAGAAACCTGTGTACCTGAAGCATCGGGTCTAGTACCAGGACTAGCCTCATCAAAAGTGACTTCGCAAGTCTCAACAATTTTGTTAGTATCAACATTAAAAACACGATAGCCACGAGAATGAGCAGGATATCCAAGAAATATGCCATCAAAACATCTAGACTCAAATTTATCAAGATTGCCATGTTTAAGAATGAAGCACTTGCAACCAAAAATCTTGAAATGAGAGACCTTGGGAGAATGACCAAATCTAAGCTCATAAGAAGTCTTCCCACCACGATCTCAAGAAAACCCTATTGGAGATATAGCAAGCAGTAGAGATCGCCTCAGCCCAAAATCTCCTAGGAGTAGAATGCTCATCTAGCATGGTCCGAGCCATCTCTACAAGGGTTCTATTCTTCCTTTCTACAACACCATTCTCACGAGGAACTCTAGGAGAAGAAAATCGATGCTCAATTCCCTATCGTAGAAGGTAGAAAAGAAGAATTCTTGAACTCATCCCATTATCACTCCTAATGGCTCTCAAAGCTCCAGTATATCAACAAATTCTAAGGACCAAATCTTTAAAGAATCCAAATGCTTCGTCCTTAGAAGCAAGAAAATAAACCCATGAATACCGGAGTAATCATCCACAACCACCAAAGACATACCATTTCCCACCAATGACCGAACTCTAGAAGGACCAATCAGTATCTAAGTGAAGAAGGCTGTCCTGTCCATCACCATTACCAAAGTAAGAGGTGGGTGGAAGCGCACACCATCTTACCATGTCTACAAGGTGAGCACACAATATCTCCGACACCTTGACCTAGGCAAACCTCTAATCAAGTCCTTGCAATCGACTCTAGACAAATGATCAAAACCTATATGCCCAAGTCTACGATGCCACAAAACAAGGTCATGAGAATCAGAGGCTACAGGACATCTAGGACTGGAAGCGAGAAGAAATATCAAATTTGCACAGTAAGATCTTCTCAAATCTGAGATCTCAAAACAAGCTCACCCGAGGAATCTAGAACTCTGCACTCACCTCTCTTAAACCTCACTTCTAGACCCTCATCAAGCAAATGAGAAATGATAGAAGATTATACCTCGACTTACTCACCAAAGCGACGTCTTTTAGCATGAACTTGTCGTTGACGCACAGCCGCAGTGCCCTTTGCAATCCACGGTCCCAGAGAAGCATCCCCAAATGTAATCAATTCATTGCGGATGCACGTGTGAGGAGGAGAACCATCTAGAATCTCGGTCATATGTCGAGAACACCGAGTCAACAAGCCACTTGTCCTCCTTCCTCGCACGACGGACCTAAAAGGCACAATCGAGAAAACATCCGTGCCTCGATCTTGGGGTTAGTGATAAATGAACGAGGAATCCAATCTCGAGAAGCACGATGTCCGGGAGCAGCAGAGAAATAGTGAAACATGATCAGAATAAAATCATAAGAATGCACATGAGAACCACCTAGACCTCTCCAAACGATCTACCAAAAGATCGATACTCCCCTGCCTAGGTGCTACCCTGTCTCTCCTCACGATGTCCTAATCCAACATCTTGCCTAGACCCACCAAAAGAGTCTACAAAGTTCTCTACAAATCTAGGCCTATGTGTGGTGCGTAAGCAGTCGCCTAGCTCTAGAGACTACATCCGGAGAAGGGACTCCTCTAATGGATCTTAGGACGCTCATCCTCTCTTTTCTCTCAAGTTTTGCTCTCCTAAGAGAACTCAACAAGATGGCCTTCTTTCTTGCGAAAGTGCAATGGTCTTCGACCTTTGAGGGTGCTGCAGAATGAGTGAAAGCACCTTTCTTGCGAGAGAGTTTGAGCAAAACCACGGATTTGAAAACAACCCTGATGGCTTAGGAGGTTCTAGCTCAAGCAAACCATTCTTCACAACTCTAGCAATCTTAGGTGGGTTTTTCTTGGAATGCTCTAGGGGTTGAAACCTAAACCACTATTTTTCACGCTCACCTTGGATTGATCAAGAATCATGTTGAGTTTCTTTTCCCACTTGAAAATTTCTCAAGAGTCACCTTGAGGTAATCATTCTCTTTCATTAACTCCTCACATCTAGAACACTTGCTAGACTTGATTACCTCATTGCGCTTACTCTTAAGAAGGGCCACTTCCACTTTGAAGGCCTCACACGACACACAATAGGATTCCCGAATCCTACTCAATCGCTCCTTAAACTTGACTCTAAAAGCCTCTTGTATCGACTAACCATGGTTTCAACTTCAAGATTCAAAACACAAGAGTTAGAATCAATAACCTTTTAGAAGCAATAAAGACATGGATCTTTCAATTTTAGCCTTTTCTTCCGTGGTCTTGTTTAAGGCTTCAATTTCAATTGTAAGCTTGGGACAATTTTCACAAGATGCAACTCTAGAGTAAATCAATGTTTCATCATCTCTTGCATCTTAATCCTATTATCCTTACAATGAGAGCATGTGTGACTAGCATCAAACTTTTGCAATTCTTTTAAGGAACTATCCAATTTTAATTCTAGCAAAGCACAATTAGAGCAAGTTAAAGGGATAGCTTCCATGGCAGTCACATCAAGAGGAATGACATCTAAACAAGCAGATCTAGACTTGAAAGATTCTAGTTCATCGAGAGCATCTTTTAGTTGATTTGTGACCGAGGAATGAGCAGATTTCAAGCTTGTCAAATCGTTAAGCAAGCTAGTGCAGGAATCACAAATATCAGCAGGATTGATAGATTTAAGCCTAACAACTTCAAGATCCAAATTATCAATCATAATGTCCTGCTTCCTAATCATTTTTACTTGCTTATGCAATTTCGTTCAAAGAAGCACCAAAGCCCTTTTCATATCAGCAATAGAAGGGCATACCTCGTCAGGATCACTAAAAGGATCCTCATCTTTGGAGGAATCGCTGTCGTGGCTGTTCTTGGCCATGAAACACATGCCGGTGAAGTCATGTGCCTTCTTCTTGCCACGAGAATCACTCTCGTCGTCCTTCGTTTCCGAGTCCACATCGCTCATATTCACATTCTCAAGAGCGGCAAGGACCCGGCTGACAAACTTTCGATAGTTTGTCTTCTTGGGTTTTGCATCCCTCTCCTGGGGATGTCTTCGTGTCTCCTTCTCCTCCTTGCCCTTTAGCTTGGGGCACCTGGAGCGAATGTGGTTTGGCTCACCACATTCGAAGCACGTGATAGGTCCACTCCTCCTCCTATTTCTCACCTTGTTGTACGCTCTTGTGAATTTGGTGGAAAGGAGGGCTAAATCATCCTCGGACAATTTCTCAAGTTGCTCATCACTCAAAGAATGTAAAGCTGATAATGAAAAGCCAGATGAGCTACAATCAATAGAATCAGAGGAGCAACCCTTGGATTTGTCGACCACTAAAGCCATCGACTCTGTCTTGGGGAGACGCGAGATGAAGTCAATCTCATGCGTCTTCAACCTCGAGTAGAGCTTATCCATGGTAAGCTCACTCATGACAGTGTTGTCATTGATGGAAGTGATCTTCATTCCCCAGACCTTCACATCAAGAGCACCCAGAAGCTGGCGTGCATTTTCGGACTCGAGAGAATACCAAGTCAACAAATACGGAGATCATGAAGAATTTTAGAGAATCTCCCCACGGCTCATCCAAAGACTCACCGGCCTTTGTTCGATCTTGAGTAAACCTTTTGAGCTGGTTCTGCCTCACTTCCTTGATCGCAGATGGACCCTTCGTGATAATCACAAAGTGTCCGCGGATCTCGTGAAGCGCACCGCAAGTGGGCAACACGCTCAAACTCGGATCGACTAAGGCCTTGGATCAAATAATTCGAGCCTTCTTTGTTGGCCTCCACATCCGAGTGATCGTATCGTCATCGGTGGCACGACATAAGGGTTTTTCACCTTTAGCCAAATAGCGTGCCCTTGAGCCTCGATATACGCTTGCATACGAGCCTTCCAAAGATGCAAAGTCAACTCCCTCAAAAATGTGTGGCTTGGTTGAGTACTTGTCGATCGCCATGGCTCCAAAGACCTTAAGATCTATAGAAAAGAGCTAACTCGCTCGATACCACTTGTAGGACCGGAAGGCGACTAGGGGGTGAATAGGCGCTTTCAAAACTTTTCTCGCCTAAATCAAAACCAACACGAACTTTACTCCTTTAGCTACAAAGCTAAGAAGTTCAATGAGCACACAACGGAAGCCTTGTGTTGGATTTGATAAACCCCTCAAGCACCACGACACAAAAGGAGAAAAGAACTCAATGTTCTTCATCTGAGCACAGCGGTCCGACCGGCTACCACGGCAAGATCCGACCGGCAACTAACCAATGGTTGGATCGGTGGGCAATGGTTCGACCCGCCAAACCACGGATGCGAAAACACGAGGCGGTCGAACCGCCGTTGAAAGGTCGGGCGGACCGGTAGAGTCGATCTTCAAAACTCCACCCAAAACCAAAACGAAATTTGATCCAACTTTTGATTCTACCAATGAAACTTGACCAAATTTCTAGCACACCTCCCTAATGATATTAGAGACCTATTTCTAGCGACGATCCGTCAGATCCACTTCGCAGAATCGATCTCTCGAGATTTTACCAAAGAGGTGCACAAACCTAGAAATGAGAAAACTTGATTCAACACTTGCTTGTGGGGGTTTGAAGAACTAGACGACTCTAGGAGTAATCCCACACATCAAAGCAAGGTAAAGTAGGCCAAGAGACCAAGCATGAACCTTTGAATCAAGGAAGCACCAAAAACATCCAAAAGAGAGAAGAACACAAAGGGAGCAATTGATCTTTCAATTAAGCATCACAAGATTGTTCATCCACAATAGATGCTTACAAAGCCTCTCCACCTAGGAGGGCAAGAGCTCAACAAGGAGCACACTCCAAACCCTAGTTTTCCTCTCCTCTCCTCCAAACCCTAGAAAAAGAAGAAGGGGGCTAAAATGAATGCTTGCTTGAGTTTTCCACCTCTCCCCTTCCTATTTATACTAGAAAGCTAGGGTTTCCCTTTTTGGGTCTCTTACACATGGGACCCACATACAAATAACTCTTGAAGCAATCGCCTGCTTCACCACGTGTAGGTTGATCAGCGGTTCTCATCGACGCCAAACCTCTCTTGTCCGAATCCCATCGGAACCTCCCAGAGACTCGCATCGATATCCGCACCGCCTGATCCAACCAAATATGCATCAACCACCGTTCGATCCATCTTGTCCATTCGCACCATGCTTGAGTCACACGACCACCCGGTATCCCCGATCGTTCTGGACCTCGGCTCTCCAAGCGTAGTCCCGATCCACTCACCGTTGACGTCGTTGACCTGCAAGCCACCTGCACAGCAATAGACAAACAAACCGTTTCCGGGAACAAGTTCTTCACAACTTGACCCACGTCAGTTCCACAATGCAATATGCAACAACAAAGCATTGATAACTAAACATGAAACACAATCAACATGCATCAATGCGAACTTGGCTTACCTCCAAGCCATTGCTTGGTCCGATCAGCCCCACGGCGGTCCGACCGATTCATCTTGATCGGACCGCTCCCACAACGGCGGTCGGACCGGTCCAAATGACTTAGCCAAAATTCAAGCGAGAAATTCCGAAACCTTCTGGAAATTTCAATCGAATAGAACTTTTGACTGGGAGCTCCAACAATTATGGGACCACATCCAGGAGACTCCCCTCACTTGCCTACACAACCTATTTTCGGCCCAGCTCCAAAAACCCAAATCTCAAAGTGGCGGTCGGACCGGCCACCATGGCGGCCGGATTGCTCCACGGCGATCTCGACCGCCCGGACAACCGGGCCGAGACGCCAGGCTCGACACCTTGGAGCAAACCCGAAAACGCGAGAATTTGCAAACCAATAGCGCCATTGCCAATTGACTCATCATCCTGAGATCGTGCACATATCCTCACGATATCCACAAAACTCAATGTTGTTAATCCACCATAAGTTTTAGGGGTATGTATTAGATATGACTTGTATAGGGTTAGACATGTTCAAAAGTTGGGTCGGGCCTAAAAAGCCCAACCTCTAACAGGCAGTCCCAAGCCCGGTCCAGCCTGGCCTGAAAAATGAGTTTTCCCATTAAAAATAATATTTTTATTATTTTTGGAATTAAAAGTAATATTTAACTCATTTTGAGAATTAAAAATAGTTTTTTATTATTTTTATTATATTTCAGTGGGCTTTCAGGCCAGAAATAGAGTCCCAAGCCTGGCCAGACCGGGCCACCCATGAACACCTCTATATAAGTTGTTCTTTGCATATTTTCATACACACATAACTTATATACTACGAAGCGCCGATACATCCAACAAGTGGTGTACCAGTATCGCGATACGTATCGGATACTAGTACACCATCTATACGGCTCTGATACGTATCGGGGCGTATCGATTTATTAGTGTGAAAAAATAATTCATAAAAAATTCCTAATGCATGAGCGATATGTTCGGGTTTGTCTCCGATACAGTGGCCAAAGGAAAAGGAGATCAAGAGAGGAGAGGGACGGGAGGAGGAGCTGACCAAGAGAAAGGGGTTGCTGTCGTCGCCATTGCTGCTAGAATCGCACATGGCTGCCGCAACAGTGACCCTTGCATAGATTGCCCGTGGCTACCACAACAGTGACCACACGACGGCTCGATGCCGCCATCAACCCTTGCACAAATCGCCCATGGCTGTTGCTACAGGGACCACTCAGGATTGGAGGCACGAGGAGGATTAGAAGTTGTAGCGGCAGAAGATGATCAGAGGATTGGAGATGGTGGCGGCTCGGCGGGAGGAGAAGATCGGGAATGAATCACACAAGGAGGGAGCAGGTTGTCAGGGCTCCATCTCCACCCCTTCGTTGATGGGCTAGGCCGAATAGATGCTGGACTTTATGAATTGCAATGTAAATGGAGACGTGGCTAACTTCCTCTCTCTCTCTCTCTCTCTCTCTCTCTCTCTCTGCTTGATACGTGATAAACTGGTTGTGCTGTTTTATCGAGGATCTTCTGTGGCAGGGTGCTAATGTGTTTCTAAGGTTATTTATTTGTATTTTTAATTTATATATATATGTAACTGTACCGGTGTTTTTAGAAAAAAATAGTGTATAACCGTATCCATACAGGTATATCGTAGCTTATATGTATTGGCCTTTAGGACCATTGGAGTATATAATGGTTCATTCAAACAAGAAACACTGCTTTCTAAATTTTGAAGCTGTTTTCTGAACAGATTACTCCCAAAAAAAATAATTTACAGCAATGCAGCACAGCATTGGCAAACAGCTGTACAGAGAGTAATCATTGATGTATTCCGATAAATGATAATATAAGTATATAACCGCTAGATACACTGCTTTCCAACCCAAATCAATTTACCAATCCAACAAAATTATGAACTTCGCATTCGGAAGGATCCAGATAACTTTCTTCGAATTGCATGCTGAAACACAGTTGTAGTCCCAGAGTCCTAATCCAATTCTTCCAGATAACTTCAGGAAGTTGAACACAACCTGATTCAAAATTGTCATTACATACAGAACATGATTTCAGATAACACCACGCCACAACACATCGCCCGAAAATGCTTCTATTGATTTTATATAACATGTGTGCTATCTTCATTACAATCACACAACTCAACAAAAATAGAAGATATAAAAGAATCGCTCATTGTGATCCCACAGAGATGAACAATCAAAAAGCTGCACCTTGACAACAAGCACATGTTGCAAGAAAGGTAACACACTGGGATTCAAAAGCCCAGGCAGCATGTGCTTTGCACATTGCAGGTGGTAATGCACATGGATCATATATTGATGTCTGCTCGGCTTGTTCTACCACTGCTTGCATCAGGAATCGCCGACGAGGAGAACCTGTGATATCTGTAGTTCTCTGAGGAAGAAGACATTGGCTGCTGCGGGTAGAGAGTAGGGGGTGGAGTTAGGTTCCGCTGCGCAGCCAATGGGGCAACCCCATTGTATTTGTAGCTCTGGCCGCCGTAGCTGCACAAGGTTAAGAAATAAAAGTGTCAACAATATGCTGCAAAAATAACTAATAGTGGAATGATTGCTCTTGTTTCTCTCATATTTCCAGTTGGCATCAAGAATTTCAAATGAACTACAAAGAGGATGTGCAATCTATCAAGTGCGCATGCATGCTGTCAGCAACAAATAGAGGGAGACTCACCTTTTCCTTTGGAACAGGTCATCGTCATTCAGAGTTTCTACAGGAAGAATGGTATCATCTCTGGGAGTGAGCGACCATGGACTAGGAGCAGGAAGTTCATTCGAAAAATACCTCCTCCTTATCAACTGAAAGATGCACCTCAACAGCATTAACAAATAATAATGCATAACAAGACTTGTTAATCAAATGGACAATGATTCTTTTGCACAAACCATGCGGAAGAACTTGACCAAGGCTTCTTTGTCATATCTTGCCTGTTTGGCAGACTGTATTAAAAGGTCAACATGTCATTCCAAAAGTCCTAAAAGCCTCAATGCGTATACACAAAGAGAGAAAACGATTGAGAAAACATTATTATTCACTAGTCAAACTGCCTATGGACCACCATATTATAGTCGAGCCAAAGGGTAAGACATCGAATAGCAACCAATGCAAGATGCGAACAGGGGCATGCTAATACAAATGCTTTACCGTGAGCAGACCAGAATTGCCAGGGAAACTCTCTGCGAGTGGAAGTTCTTCGCTGGATGGAAGTAGACCTTGCTTCTCAACCCACTGACGAGCGACATCAACAAGATTTCCACTACTAACTCTTCTACCATCTCTTGGAGCAATGTCCACTTTGTTAGAAATCACTAGGTAAGGAACAGGAAGGCCTCCTGGACCACCAGACCCAAGGGGAGCTGAAAAGGTCCCAGATTCAGCAACCTCCACTGCCCACTTGTTCAAATTTGTCTTTGTTTTCCTCTGAGAGAGGTCATAAACAAATATGACACCTGATAAATAATTTTGGAAAAGGTGAATACAGGATCTGTAATATCTACTTACTAACCAAGACGTGAACTACATATCCAAGATTATTCACACAACAGAATAGAAGTATGGAAACTTTTTTCAAATTAAGAATGTGAGAAAACAAAAAAGAACAAAAAAACTTATTTAATTATGTGTACATGTACAAATTTTTCTAGCTGAGAAAATGACTAAACTGGAAAAACAGAGCATGAATTAACTGAAGTCACAGAATTTCAAGAAGTTGTGCAAGTTATGAATTAAACAACAATCAGTAGCAAATATGCAAGTTAATACAATTCTAGAGGCAATTAACATTTGAAATGATCAAATCGATATTGTGCCATATGTTAAGGGTAGTAGTGCACTAGTGTCTGTCTGTGTTAAGGGCAAGGTTGTCACGGCGACAAGGCAAGGCGAGGCGAGGTGAGGCGCTCTGGAGGTGCCAGGACGCCTAGGCGATGATTAGACGATGACATATATTGGGAAAATCAGCCCATATAACACACGTATAATAGAGGAAAAAAGATATGAGCCACTACTCACTCAGCCCACAACCTGACTCAAGCCCAAAAGCCCATCTACTACTCCTCCCGTGTACTAATAGCACCCGGCTCAGGCAAACAGGCTCCTGCTAGCTCCCTGCCTCCCTCTTGCTCAAGCCACCGCCGCCATCTGCTCCCTACTCCCCCTCTTGCTCCCGCCACCGACATCTACTCCTGCTAGCTGCTGCTCCCTCGGAGTCCGCACCTCTTCTCTCCCCCGGGATCTCCTCTACCTCGGTTACCGCCCCGGGCTCTTCTTGCTGCCACGCGTTGCCCGACGCTTGGACCGCACCGCCCCGGGCCGCGCCTCCCCTGCCTCTGCATCGCGCTCCGGTCGCCACCCCGAGCTCCTACCCCTGGATCTGCGCCACCACGCCCGACCGAGCTCGGACCACGCCGCCCGAGCTCGCTCGCTGCCTGCGCCCCTACCCCTGAATCTGCGCCTCCCCGGCCTCCGTGCGGCCTCGGTGCGCCACCGAGCTCCTACCCGGATATCGCCACCCGCCCGAGCTCGCTTTCGCCCTGCGCCCCATGCCCCTGGATCTGCGCCACCCCGCCAAGGCGGCTCTACGGCAAGGCGGGGGTGACATAGGTGATGAACCCTGGCGTCCACCCTGGAGCGCCAGGACGCCTAGGCGTCGCCTTGGTGTCGCCTAGGCGACGCCTTGATAACTATGGTTAAGGGTATTTATGGCATTGTCGTAGTAGCCTAGGGTTGTGTCTCTTGTACTCTACATATGCCCTTTGGGCTCTTGCAATACATCCAATGGAGTTGTGATGGAGTTGTGTCTTCCTCAAAAGTTAACAACATACAGATTACAAAAAAGGCTAGTGGGGAGAAAAAGACCTAAAATTTTAAAGAAACAAGCTTTACGATGGCTACAAAGATGACAGCACAAAGATTAGTATGTTAGTAAAGAAGAAGATACAGAAAGCAGATACCGTTAATTTGCGAATAAAAAAGTGAACGACACTCTTTGTAGCGCTCATGCCCCGAAATATCCCAAAGCTCAACAAAGAAGTTCCTTTCAGCATCATCCTTGATGCTATTAGACGAACTCCCTGGACTTCCATAAGTAATATGCTGAAATGATGAGTGAAACCTTGTGTGAGAATATATTTCCAAAATACAAACAAGGCATGTAATGCACCCATTACTTACTTTAACATCAACTGTGCATCCAATAGTTTGGGCTGGTCGAGCAATTGCTGAGCCTTTTAAAATGAGATTCACTAATGAAGATTTCCCCACACCTGAAAAAAAAGGGGAAATAATCATCTCCCATGCAATTGAATAATAGCAGGTAAACTAATACATTATCTGAGCATCTCTACAAGTTGGCAAATTGAGGGCCCACAACTCTACTTCTAACCGTATTACTTTAAGAAATGTGCAATTCATTTTTTGGTAGAGCATATGAGTACTCAACAGGTTTTGATGCATAAACTGATAATAAGGGGCGCAGCAGAATTTGTGCCCAGACAATAAACAAGAGGTATTTATAGTTCGTCAATTCTTGTAGATAACTCATACTTCGGTGCAGCGTGCTATTAGCATAAGAATAAGCAAGCAGAACCATTACTGACAATTTAAAATAGTTGGACTGATGTGTACGACAAGCTGAAAAAATAGCTTGGGCTCGCAAAGTTGTGATTCAAGCATATGAAATAATATCTCCCAAATGAATCTTTTAACAATTGACAGGAACCTTTTTTGAAACGAAGAAAAGACTGGAACAACAAAAACGGTATAATGGTTGAAAAAACAGTTATCATGGGTACAACATATATTATTATAAAAGAAAAACACAAACAAATCAGGATCCTGATGAGACATTGAGAAATTGAGGTGCTGTATTCACTGGAAGGTTAATAATTTAAAAATGGGAGTGGCTACACTCCACAAATGCAGATGTTAGTTTATCGTCTGCACATTATCCAAGCTGTCCTAAAAAGAGATCCGATAGTTCATGATGCAAACCCAATTCATTGTCCACAAAACTTTCCTAGCCCATGGATGTGTGGTATGTGAATTCTGCTGGTGGATCAAAAGCACATATGATTCATGACCTCAGGTAATCAGGTTAAACAAATAGGCGAATATTCAGTTCGACAATATGGCATCACAACATCTTCCCTTTCGAGTATTGCATTTTAATCTGAGCAGTGAAGACAGCTTATTCCATATCCTGTTTACAAGTTGAGCTCATAACTAAACCGGATTGCGTATTAACCAGCAATCAGAAGGATCTGTAGACTATGTCACTGTTCAACGTAAAAAGGGAAAGGAAGCATCAAATTGAGGAGTGCAAGGATACACAAGTCAAATTCTAAGCAAGAAACGGCGATGTAATTTGTCCATACTTATTAACAGTTACAGGTACGATTATCCTATTTGGAATCGGCAAGAAATGTTCTTTGCGAAGCCAATTTGCAGGTGAATATATGGAGAAGCAACCTTATGACAACATATACTTACGGGGCCCAGATCAAACAGCAGTTACTTAACTTGAGTTCCCAAAAGTAGAGTGCTAATTCTTGATTGGTTATTTGGTTGACTATCATATTTAGCCCCACCCTAGTCTCCAAAGAGGCTAAGACGAATTAAAAGATAAAACAGTGTTCCCACCATTGGGAGGTGAAGCATGTGTTTTGCATGTCAACTCTCTAATCCTCCATAAACCTATTGCTTACAATCAATACTAACCATAACTTGTTTTGTTTACTAATGCCACAAATCTGACGCACATCATAGTCAAGAAGAAAGGGCGCGACATTTCGGACTAACCCCTCATCAACCTCACTGAATCCGGACAGGACTGGCTGACCTGAGTCGCCGACGACGAGGACGCGCACCTGGCCGCAGGGCGGCCCGCCGTTGAGGTCCCGGCCGCTGCCGCTGCCGCTCGCGGTGCCGTCCCTCCAGAACCTCATGTCCCCCTCCGCCTCCGCCTCCGCCTCACCCCCAATCGAACAGCAACAGCAACTGCAACTGCAACTGCAGCGGCGACGGCTAGATCGGGAGAAGGAAGGGAGGACCCGAGGGGTTAGGAGCGGCTGGAATCTTGGAGGGAAGAGAGATTCCTGGGGCTCGCGTGGGATCTGCGATCTTGCAGCGGCTGGTGAGTTGGTCGGTCGGCTGCCTTGCCTCCTCCTTCGTTGCTGCTGGATGTTCCTGGCTTGTTTCTGCTCCTTAATTGCGGTCGTTGCTGTGTCGAGAATCGATGAGAAGCCTCCTCTAGGAATGTCCTATTTCGTCGGGCTCCGCTTCCAACTTCTCAGCTCTAGAAGCCAACTCTAGGAGAAATTGGCTCCAAAATACACTCGAGCACCAAAATAGAGCTAGCTATATTGGGTTTCAGCTCCTAAATATCTCCAAAGGACAAGGAGTGTTTCCCTTCTCTTATGTCTTATCCCTAATCTCTCTCTCAAATCCAAACAGTAATGTTCATGTGGCAAGCCAGCGAGGCAGCGAGGATGTTGCGGAGATGCTAGGGAGCCAACGAGGGCGCGGGCACGCGGTGACCCAACGATGACGACGAGTAGGCAAGGAAGGCGACGGCGCACCGCGATGTGAGTGGTTGAGCTCCTGACGCGACCGCAACAATGAGCCTCTCTTCTAGTTTTGTTTTATGAATTTTTTTTATCAGTTGTAACTATGTCAATGGATTGAATAGAGACAATAGCCAAATAGTTTGATTGATTATTACTGATTTGTTCATGGATTTACAAAAATTGTCTTGTTCATTGAGGGCCATTTGGGCACACTATCCATTAGAGATGTACTATATTTATTATATTTTGTATTTTCACTTTATTTTATTTCTACTTATATATGAATTTGGCGGACAGAAGACTGGTAAATACATCTTTGGTATACATATTTTATATTAGCTTTGACACATGAACATTACTGTTTTCGCCGTACCTTCGCCACTAAATCCAACGCCTCCCTTTTTCCGTTCCTCACATCTCCCAATTGCAACTAACAACTCCGACCTTGCCATCGACCTCTATGGCTCCTCATGCTGTCATGCTCCATCTCCGACGACGGTGTCTAAGGGCGCCGCCCAACCTGCAACATATATGATAAATTGGCGACGTGTGGATTTACATCAACAGCGGCGGCGGCGCGTAGATTCACTACCGATGGCGTCTGGCGATGTCATTGTTTGGCAAAGGCCATGTCAGTAACTTGTTTGCACTAGCGCTCCAGGAGCCATCGACTCCATCCTTACCTGGCTTCGATGGCCACATTCAACATAGGCTTCGACTTCAACAAAGCTCCATAGAAGCTGCAAATTGGAGCTAGGATGTTTGGTCAAGTAGGCCCGGCTCCTCCTCAGAAGCTAGAGCTTGAGCCCAGCAAATGGCACTTTAGCCCTCTTACACCCAATTCCATCTTTTGTTTCTACTAGAAAAAATAATGTGGGACAAATATAAAAAATTATGGGACGAAAAGATGGCGAAATGGCCTCGCAAGAAGCTCTATTCGGAGCTTGGAAATTTTGTGGAAATTTTGCACGATTCCTACAAGAATTGAGTTGTTTCACAAGTTCATGGGTTTCAAGCCGGCCTAAGTATTCACCGGTAAGCGGCAGCAATAACAAGGGGACACGCTTGATTACATGAAGCACTCGCGCGCTTCTCCTTGCGGTTCGACGACGGCGACAACTACCGGTTCCTCGGCTTCCGCAACGGCCGCGTCTTTATCCTCGATCGTAGACGGTGAAAGGTGAACAGGTAGACTACGCTAGCTACAACAATTGATTTTTTACCGTGTTCAACAAGAAAACATACGTATAAGGGAGTCATGGATAGTTACCACTAGATGCGCTGCGCAGCGGAAGAAGAGTTGGAGCAACCCGGTCCAACGTAGATACGCGTAGATGAAGAAGAAACAGTCGATCCTTTCACGAACTAAATGTCTCCTCCTCGAGTCCTACGCAATAGCCTTGCGCTTTTCGTCAATCGACCAGAAGACAATAGCGTGGCGCCTCCACGAGTCCACGTTCGGGATGGAACGCCGTGCGCTGGTGTGCTAGCACCGCGCGCCCGGCTAGGGTTTCGGGATACGGCTAAGGGGAGGTGGCGGCCAGGGTTCATCCACCCTTACCTGCAGCCCCGCCTCCATATATTTATAGAGCATGCTAATGGGTTTCCACGTTGTAATCCCAATAGAACTCTAGTCCCATATGGATCAATATCCCTCTTAGCCTATAAAACCGAATTGTTTATGATTGCCTCTTGGACACATCACTAACAATCTTCCACTTGCACTAGAGACAATCATATAGGCAAACTCTCCAATTCCAACCCCTTAAGTGTGTGACCCGTTAGGTTCATGTGTAGACAGTCATGACCCGAAAACCCTTTTCAAGCCATAAGTCAATAGTGGTACCTAGCAGGGCATATTGACTCCCGAATACACAATCAGGCAGGTGGACCCTACTTACATTACTTGGACCAGTATAGACTCAACACACCCAATCCTCATTCGCATATCTGTTGTTAGGCCTCCTGTTCCTTTTGTCCGCTCGTTCACCGTCATCCGGCGCCCGGCCTGCATCCTGGTGTGTAACAAATAATGTGGGACAAATATAAAAATATTATGGGACGAAAAGATGGCGAAATGGCCTCGCAAGATGCTCTATTCGGAGCTTGGAAATTTTTGTGGAAATTTTGCACGATTCCTACAAGAAATGAGTTGTTTCACAAGTTCATGGATTTCAAGCCGGCCTAAGTATTCCCCGGTAAGCGGCGGCAATAGCAAGGGGAGACGCTTGATTACTTGAAGCACTCGCGCGCTTCTCCCTGCGGTTCGACGACGGCGACAACTACCGGTTCCTCGGCTTCCGCAACGGCCGCGTCCTTATCCTCGACCGTAGACGGCTCCAGCTCCTGGTGTGGGACCCCGTCACCGGCGACCAGCGCTGGGTAGCCGTTCCCCCGGATTTCTATAGGACGGAGACGGTGCTTTGCGCTGACGGCGACGAAGGCCACGTCCACGGATTCATATTAAATATCGAGAGGATCAAATAGAAATATTATATGAGCAAATTCAGAACTATATAAAAGATTAATCATGGAGACCACCCGTCTCCATCTCCATCCCTAAACATACACGAGCATACCCTTCGATGTACCCATCGGAGACCGGCAAATGGGGCAACCTCGTCTCAGCAACGCTTCAATGTATAGTTTCTACGGGCACTCCCAGTACAGTGGTTGGTGCTCCAACTTCACAGATTTTTCTGATTTTTTTTTCTCTTATTTATACTAGCAATTAAGAGTAATTCAAAAACTGAATACTACATAAACGTCACGCTCCAATAACCAAGAGCATAACTATCGTCATAATTAGCCTCGATGCCCGCTACTACTACTCGGCTACTACTACTCGGCGCACTACTAGCGTCATAAAGAAACGGAAACAACGACGTTGCAGGACTAAAAAATAAAGACACTAATTAGCTTGATGTTAGCGCACGGAATTATTCAACAAATACTTTCTAATTCTTGATACGTCTTCTTGATCTCGACGATACCGATCCTTGTGTACAACTCCTGGAACTTGACATGGTCTAGCCGAAACAAGTACAGTACATTACATGACTTATTTGCCCTACTCAACAATTTTCTTTCTTTTTATCATAAATACTCATAATGCCTTCTTCCAACACCGTTTTGTAGTTATGCTCATCGAGGTACCCCAAACTGATTATATTACACCTTAACTTAAGGCCCTATTTGGTATGGCTCCAACTCCCAGCTTCTTAGTTGGGGTTGGTAGAGTTGTGCCAAACGGGCTAACTCCACAAAACTGTTGGAGTTGGAGTAACCTGGAGTGGAGCAGCTGTCTAGTACAATTTGTAGAAGCGGATAAAATCTTACTCCAAATGGGGAGCTGTGGACCAGTAAAACAAAATATTATAAAATCTTACTCCAAATGGGGAGCTGTGGACCAGTAAAACAAAATACCCTTAGAAGTTAAGAGTATTTACCCACAAATTATCACTCAACTACCCTCCCAACCATGCCCCCTCCCAACCCGCCTCCCTCCCAACCCTCCACCCCACCCCTTCCTCCGCCTCCCACGACGGTAGGACTCGCCGCGCTGCACCCCTTTGCTTGCCTCCCTCCCCGACGCCTCCGCCCCCACCCCTTTGCCTCCGCCCCCACCCCTTCGCTTCCCTCCCCAATGCCTCTGCTCCCCACCCCTTCCTCCGCTCCCCACGGTGGCGGACCTCGCCCGTGACTGCACCCCCTTCACCTCCCTCCCCGACGCCTCCGCCCTCCACCCCTTCGCCTCTGCCCTCACCCCTTCACCTCAGTCCCCAGTAGCGTTCGGTAGAGCCGATTGACAGCAACCGTTCGGCAAGCCAACACCGTGCCGCGGCTCGCTCGCCGAGGCCCGCCAGGCCGCATAGCGACTCGACGGAAGGTTCTCCATCTCGCGGCGCCTGGCCGATGCCGTCCGCACCGCCCGAGTCCGCGCCATGGAGATTGACGCCGAGCTCGGCATCGGCTGGTGGTGGCGCTCCTTCTCTGTTTGTGGTGACTTTGGTTTTAACTCCCTGTTAGTGAAAATGGATTCCCAACAGTGGATTGATTTTTTTCAAGCCTGAATGCTTGGTGCTTCTTGTGTGGTACTAGTTTTTTTTTTGGGAGAGCTTAGATTCCTTACCAAAATTACACACCTAAGTTAACCATAACATGATAACCATGTGCCTGAAAAAATAGTATTGGGTTGGCAGCAAAGAAGAAAATAGTTCGTAGAACAGATACAGGACCATGGTGATTCTTGACACCGTGCTGTTGTATCCATTAATAGATTTTGTTCATAGGTACAAACCTCACTAAATCGCAACCACGATACCATAGTCAAACACTATTTTGATGTCCTGGATATTGGTTGTGCATATATTGTACCAGGGCATCAAGGGAAAATACTGCAGATTTGTAGAAACATCTTGGCTCATTGGTTGATATACAATCTACTCTTTTTGAGTATGAACCACGACCCACGAGGTTCTGGTGCTGTAACAGGTGAACATGGTACACATGGGAGACTTGAGAGTTCCATGTGCTTCACCCGGGCTCAAAACCTGGGTCAAACAAGGGTAAAGAAACCATCTTTCGCAAAAACAACAATGCAAATGCAAAAAATACACTGATTAGATCTTGTGACTTGTGTTTCTCAACTAAACATAAAATTTAGTTATAACATTTTCTTTCACTGCAATTGCAGGATGTTCGTTGAATCTTGTTCTAGGCTCGAGATCATGAAAGGTTCAGATGCAATCGGACTTGGTAATTTTGTACTTCTATTCTGTTTAACGTACTTATCAGCTAATCTCACATTCTCTTACTCCATTAGACAGGAGCCAATTTTCCATTTGGATAACATTGTCTAGTGGTGTCACTAAATAAAATCATTTTGTACGACTGCTATCATTGCTGATTATCCATGATACATGTCTTTAGATTGCATCTAAGGTTTTCAAGCACATAGTTTTTGAGGTTTCCTTGTCTAACCTTCAAGGCGTTGAGGACCAAGCTTACAGAAAGACCAGACTTCGTGTAGAGGATGTACAAGGAAATAATGTTTTTTGTAATAGTTGTAAAAGGTGAATTGGGCGAGCTACCCTTGGATGTTTTTTTCTTTTCATTTCGTTTGTTTTCATTTGATGTAGTGGTTTTCAGACCTAGAATAGTAGCTTTAATTAATAAAAATGAACTTTGTTGAATTAGAACCTTTGTTATGAACTTTGTATATTTATGTATGTTTTATTTATTTTTTTCAAGAAAAAATTTCGAATGTGGGCGAAAAAGATGGTACAACAGGGTACAACATGGCAAAAAAAGCACAGCATGACGGAAATCAACTTATTAAACTTTTATAAGTTAAGCAATACGAAAAAAGATTACAAGTCACAAAATAATAGTGCAGTCTTTTTACGATGATCCTTCTTATTTCTGGAGCTGAAGTCAATTTTATAACCAAACACCTCCTCAAATTACTCTAACTTCTCATAAGAGTGGATCCAAGAGTGAAGCTGGAGTTGGAGCTACAAAAAATTAGAGCAGAGCTATACCAAACAGGCCCTAAGTATGTAATAAACATCAGCTAAGACCTTGTGCTCACCAGTTTGGCACTTGAACGGCACCATGCCACGGCCGCTGATTTCCACGTGATATCCATCACCAAATCTCACTAATCCCCGAACCGACATGTCCAGGTCGGAGAACATCTCACGGCACCCCGTCGTGTGATTAGATGTGCCTGTGTTGAGGTACCATATGGGACTCATCTCCCTCTTTGATAGATTTCCCCGATTGTTCTTGACGATGGTGTACATGAGGTCGTGGTCGTACGCGAAGTATGTAGCCACGTCCTCAAGCCACCTGTTGTCGGCCCCGCCGGACATCGCGAGCGTCTCCAGGCACCGACCCCGACTGCCTCGCAGCTGAGGAATGCCATGCACGACCACAGCATCGCCGTGGCACGCCCATAGTCCGTGGCCACCTCCTAGAAGTAGTTCTCCGCGCAGCGGGCCAGCCTGTCCTCCGCGCGCAACTCCAACCAGTCCGCGGCCGCCCACGCCGCCACAAGGTTCGCTAGTGATAGTGCGACGTCCGCGCCGTAGCGGGATGCCGGCGCGGACGTGACGGTGTCAACGAACACGTCGGCCGTGGGCCCGCCGGTAGGTCCACGGCGATGTTGTTGCACTCCGATAGCTACTGCTTTAGGTAGTTGCTCTGTGACATGATCGGGTCCCTGTGCAAAGGGAAGCAATGTTCTTGGACACGAATGATCACATCCGGCTTGTATGATCCGTTCGTCTGTGACATTCTTGTACCGCGTTCCTGAGCGCCGGCGGTAGGGAAGGAGACTGTGCCGCCAATGTGGCCGACAATAACGACATGGTGGGTGAATTAAAGCACTCCTCCTCCTTCGGCATGATGATGTTCGCGGCATGCTCACATGCCACAACCATTAGGAGAGCTGGTTCGTCGTCTTCTTTGGCGTTAGTGAGATACGCCCGTTCTTTCTTTGGCTCATCACACTTGGACATGAAAATGGCTGAACTTCCGACAATTGAAACACTGGATCTTCGACTTGTTGAATTTTATGTGGTGCTTCTTCTTGTCGCCGTCTTAGCGACGGCCACCGCCGCGCCCGCTCATCTTCTCTTCGACGGCTTTGGCCTCCCACTCAACACGTGTGAGCAGCAGGTGCTCTCCTTCTTCCTTGTCGCACCACCGCCCCTTTAAGCTCCCTTCGTATACCCTCAAGTTTCCAATGGCCTCCATCACCGATACATCGCCCTATTGCTAAATGATGCCGACAGTGGGTAAGAATTTGTTGTGGGACGGAGCATAGGAGCTTCTCTATGACAACGCTCTCCTCCACCTAGGTACCGAGAGCACGTATCTCGTTGACCATGGTGATGAGCTTCAAGGAGAACTCAATGATTGTCTCCGAATCTCCTATGTACATATGTTCAAACTCCCTTTTGAGAGTTTAAACATGCGCCTTCTTGACACGATCTTCGTCGACTTGCATCTACTTGAGAGCCTCCCAAGCCTCCTTTGTCATCTCCTTCTCGGATATAGCCATCATAACGGCCCCCGGCACGACTTGGACAATGGCGGCAAGAGCCATCTGGTCTTTGTTCTCATTAACCAATTCTTCGCCCTCCACTGCCACACACACTCCTTACGCATGCATGATTATCTTCATCTTCACCGCCGACACCCCGTAATTGCTCTCCTTGAGCATGGGGTATTGGAGAGTGACAACTCCCTCCCTCACCAGCGGTACCACCAGTGCGTGACCAGCGTCGCTGCCACTCGCGCTGTCCTCGGCGCGGATCCTGGTACCCGATGGAGACCCCGAACCATCGCACGACATCTTCACAGGCAGGAGAGCACGAAGCTCTGATACCAATTTTTAGCATCGCCGACTTCTACGCACGCGAAAATGCCTAGACACACTCACACACGTGCAATTGGAACTCAAAAAGACAGTCTCATCGAATCCAACGAGGAGGCTCGAGGATGAAGATGATGCTACTGTTGCTTCGAGGAGGCGTGGTGAAGGCACTCCTCAGCTCCGACCCCCGCATGAGCAGGAGCTTGAGGTGGCGACGGATCTGGGTGCTTCCTTATGCTGGTGGCGCCGACGACACCGACTCCGACGACACTGTGAAGAAGACGATTGTCAACGGGGCAGCTGGATCCGAGGCAGACACAGATGAGGACGCGTAGCCGAGGTGGGAGGAGGCCGCCCCTAGGAGTAGAGATTGCTCATCCTCGGGCAGCGGCGGCAGCCGGCGGCAAACTCTAACCCTAATCTTGCTCTGATACCATGTTCTGATACCATGTTATGAGTATTGCGTATGTATTGCAATAGCCCAATAGGCAATATATAGAGTACAAGAGACACAAGACTAAATCCTAAAACAATAGGAAAATACTATAAATACCCTAGTTCCTGTTTGGTTACTACCAAACCAGTGATACTGATTGCCTGAAATATTCCTTGGCCATTACTCAGATAAACTATGAAATCAAACTGATCAGGACATCATATCCTGCTGTTGGCAGGCAGAGATTTTCTAA
>JAYEVG010000079.1:0-95609 GCA_036346395.1 Hsuehochloa calcarea | reverse complement strand
AAATATGAATTCAACACAATTTCACTCCAATAGCTATGATGAAGCTATGAAGATCAATATACAAGTACAATGAAGACTAGTATTGAATCCAATTAAATCCCTAAGCAAAATAACAAAATCAACTAAGATTACAGAATCTCAAAGCACGGCGGTCGACCTGACTCAAACTTAGTTGGACCGATTGTCGGGCGGTCGACCATTAGATCGGGCGGTCGGACCGCCCAAAATCGGTCGACCGGTGATGACGGCGGTCCGACCGCCGACTCGTAACGATCCAAACAAGAAATCACCAAGACGGTTGCAATTATGTCAAACTTTGATTCTCAACTCCAAACTTTACGAAACTTTGCACACACCTCTCTATGCTATTGAGGACCTATTCCAATCGAATATTATGATAATTCTTGGATAGATCCCGAGCAATTGCCAATTGAATAACAGAGGTCTAAAACCGCAAGAACGAAAACTTGATCCTAATGCTTGTTCGTGAGTGATTGATGATCAAGATGATTCTAGATATATTCACACAAATCACATCAAGCTAATTTACGTGAAAGAATCAATCACAAACTCGCGGATCAAAGAAAGCCCTAAAATCATAAAATTGAAAGCAAGAACGAAAAGAGACTTATCTCAAGCAAACCTTGCATAGATTAATAACGTGATCGTCGCTGGATTACACCCACACCATCATGGATCAGTGGTCAATCCAAGATCACGAAAATCACCTCAAACCATAAAGAGCCCTAGCCTCCACCTCAACTCCCCCTAAGCCAATTAGGGTTTGAAACATAAAAGAGACGAGAGATAAAAGAGCTAGATGGTGCAGCCACCACCTCCTCCTATTTATAGTGGAGGCCTAGAACTCCTAGGGTTTAACTCCATTGGGCTCCCGTTAAGGCCCACTTAACAAACGGGTCACACACGCACGCTTCGCAAAGCGCCGTCTTTAACCTTTGACCTAAACAGCTTCACCTAGCGCCATCTTGCGCCTCAGATTTGCTAATAGGCCACCCTTATCCATCTTGCGTCACGCTTGAGTCATTGACCTCACCCGCATCGCCGATCGCTCGACCTCAACTCTCCAAGTCTAGTTCCGATCCTCCTCGCTGACCGACGCTTGACTACCAAGCAACTCGCACAACCATAGACAAGCAAATACGAGTTCGGAATAAGTTCTTCACAACTTGACCCATGTTAGTCAAAACATGCATCATGCAAATCATATGCCATGAAACCAATGACTTTGACCTAACAAATCAACATCGCCACGGTTGGTCGACGTTCAAGTCAAACCGGTCCGACCGCTCCATGTGAGCTGTGCGGACCGCCTCTCCGTCGGCCGGACCGCCTCCTCGTGAGCCGGCCGGACCGCCTTAGGACTTAGCCAAATTCATGCCCCAAATTCAAACCTTCAAAACTTAAAATGAATAGAACTTCTTATCGGAGACTCCAAAAATCATGAGACCAAGTGCATTGGGATCCTCACTTGCCTACAACACCTATTTTTGGCCCACTGCGTTTGACCACTTTTAGGTCACAATGGCCGGATCGCCGCGCGGTCGGCCCGACCGATTGGGACCGGCCGACCACTGCGCTAGGACCGGTCGACCGCCTATCCGAATGCCTCAAGCTTTGTCGAAAACTCGTGAAACGACAAACCGTAAACACCATTGCCAATTGTCACATCATCATAAGATCCGGAACATATCCCCATGATATCCACACGCATAAAACCCGATGAAGGGGTTATGAAACATGTTTTCGCGGTGTATCGGACCTTTGGGCATTGCAAAGAGGCCTTCAAGCATTGTAGGCTGTCTTGTCGCTTGACGCCACATTTCTAATCGGAAGTACTATGGTGCCTTGATGCTCGCAGCGGGTATTGATGCAGAGAGGACCACCGATTCTACTAGAATTGCTACGACTAAGGGTGAGAACAATGCAAGTCGGCAATGGTTCATTGATATAGTTCGCTCACACCTTGTTGGGCCCGGACGGCAGTTTGCATCGCCTCTGACAGCACCGCGCATTTTGAATGTCGTGAAGAGCAAACTTGACGGACACCGGATGTCCGTGTATAGGTTGCATGTGGCAAGTCGATGGGTTTCGCTAGAGTTACTTTTGTTCACTGTCGCTTCTTTATTTAGTATCGACCTGCGTAGCTTGATAAATGTAAACTTAACCATAAGGTCCCAACCATTATTTATCAATCAAATTAGTTGTTTATTATTATATTCGTCTTGTGTGGAATAATATTCGTCTATGTTGACACTGTGTGTACTAGCGTGATCCTGTACTAGTGTGTTATATATAGAGGGTATTTGGGTCGTCACAATGTTCTTCCTCCATGTCCAGGGTTTCAGGTTCTACAACGTCAAGTTCTAAAGCAATACACACCGCCCACCAAAGCAGTGGGGAACTATCCGTCTATCTGGACAGTGATACCGTGGATTACAAGAAAGAGCGCTTCGAAATTTTGCAATAGTGGTATGACTATAAGGTAACATATTCAGTGCTATCCATATTAGCATGTAATGTGTTAACTGTTCTTGTCTCCATAATTTCTTTTCAGTCTGTTTTCTGTTTTTTTAGAAAAATATTGGAGGAGAGAAGAACAAATCTTAAGAGTGAGATGGTGGGGATTCTAACTGTTAAATTCACAAGTCAGGATAAATCGTACCAGAGTAAACTGTGCTAGCACTGGTCCGTATCGTGCTATACTTCGTTTAGCTAGCCGAGCCAGACGGTCCGAGCGTAAACGGCCCGTGCCGTGCCCCCATTTTGCCAGGTCTGACCGTCTGGGCGCGCAATCGCGTTGGGCGAAAACGAAAAACCTCCTGAAAAATAAGTCGCATATCCCATCTCGAAAACCCTCCGGCCATGGACGGTGACGGCGGCGGCGAGGACCACCTGAGCTCTCTCCCCGACGACGTCCTCCGTCTCATCCTGCTCCGGCTCCGCTCCACCGCCGCCGCCGGGCGGACCAGTTTGCTCTCCCGCCGCTGGCGCCACCTCTGGGCCCACCTCCCGGTGCTAATTTTCCCCACCACCACCGACACCGTCCGCGTCCGATCCGCCCTCGCTGCCTACGCCGCCCCGGCCCTCCGGCTCCTGCACGTCTCCACCCACGATGCTGCCCCGGACGTGACGGCGGCCGTCCTACTGCTCGCCGCGCCCCGCCTCACTGGCGAGCTCTACTGGTTCAACTCGACGCCGTGGGATGATGAAGAGGAGGAGAAGGAGGCCTTTGAGCTGCCCTGCTTCGAGAAGGCCGCGCAGATCTGTCTCTCCCTAGGCTCTCTTGGCCTCACGCTGCCACCATCCGGAGTGTTCGCGCAGCTCGCCGATCTGTCCCTGCATGACGTGCGGTTTGACGGCCGGTGCGATCTTGGCGACGCAGTCTCGTCGGCGCGTTGCCCGTTGCTTCAATATCTCCTCGTCAACAACGCTCAAGGGCTGTCCAATTTAGCCATCCACTCGGAGTCTCTCCTCCATGTCGAGCTGCATAATATCCATGGCGGGTTTCGGCAGCTCACGATTGTAGCGCCGATACTGAAAGTTCTAGATGTGGAGTATTGCTTCATTTGGAGGAAACCAGTCGCCGACATCTCTTGCCCGGTGCTGGAGAAACTCCGGTGGGCTGATGCATATCATCCAACCTCGGTACACTTCCGTGAGATGGAACGCCTCCAGGGATTGAGCACCTTGGACATTATGGTGTATGGACAGTATGGTTATGAATACCATTGGGATTCTGTGATGCTCTTGCGGCGCTTTGAGGCTATCTCCACTCTTGAGCTCTTACTTGCCTATCCAATAGTGAGCGCACTTTCTGTCTGCTGTGGAATTAGGCCATTGATTTTTTTTTTAAAAGCACTATGATGTAACAAAAAAAAAACTTTTGGTGTTCAAAGTAGTACAATTCATTAGATATAAGTATAACAGACCTCACAAAAAGAGGATATCCCTTGCAAAAAGAAAAGATATAACAGAGAAACTTAAGAAATTATTATGATAGATCTCCAGACATAATGTATACGAGTCTTTATTGAGACAAATAGTTATACTTTAGCGTGGAAACAAGTGTCCACAATGTATGTGGGTTTGTACATAACATGACGGACTAGAATCTATATAATGGTTAATTGGTGATATTGGATTATACCTTTTTGCCCATGCAAAATTCATACATGTGTTGCTTTGCTCAAGTCTTTGCATCTGTAGGCTTCTTTAGGCTCTCTTCATGTCATCATTGGGCATGTATATTCTTCATCTTTGTAAAATTTTAATGTATCTAGATACCTTTGTAAAATATAGTATTACTCTTAACTGCATTTTAGTTGTTAGCATGAAAGATGCACTGGTTTAGTTGCATTATTTGATCAACGGAGCATCAGACATGAACTCTCGAGAGACAGGTGAGGAACAATTATAATTTGTACTTCCCTGCAGCATAGTCAAAATTCAGAGGTTTTTTTAAGAACCAGTCAAAATTCAGAGTTGAGGTCCATGTATTACTATGCAATTTATCAATTCAGCTATGAATTTGACCATAGAGATCTGCAGTGTGAAGATCGACACTATACTAGAAGTTTGAAGTACACTAGTTCAACTTCATTATAGTCATTCCTTGTGAGCAAATCACTTATTTAAACAGGTTGGTTCTGTTTTTCACATTGTTACATATGACTCTTTTTTGTGACTTTCTATAAATTTGCAGGTCATGCTTGGCTGTCAGTACTTGATGGAAGCTATAACCATGCTCCCTGTCATTGAGATATTGTCCCTGGAGTTGACAACAGAAGGGCATGCTTTTGGACCTTGTATATTCCATTTGCTCAGGATGTCTACTGGTATAAGAAAGCTGAAGCTTACATTATGTGGTGGATCTAAGGTAAATACATACATTGTTACATCTGGTACTTTGGTAAATGGTAACTGGGAAAGTGATGGTAGAATTTGCATTTTTGCACACAAGGCTTGATCTTGAATGATAATATGTACTTGAGGTGTTCATTTGACACTGATACTTTTCTCCGTAGTTTATGTATAAGAGCTATATTGTATCTCGTCGCCTATCCTAATGGCCGTGCTTTGCTCCAAAATTATGATGTCGTTTTAGAATGCATGCAGTCAACCTTCCCAACCTTTGGCCACAAATATACACAAAAGTATTTAGATTTGTCACATGAAAACTGTACTATCAGCTTTGTCATCAAAAGTACTTCCATATCACTATTTTTAATATTTTTCAAGCATGTTATTATAAAAAGTAAGTAGACGGGTGTATTGGAGACAGTATTGATATCCAAAACGACAAGTAAAAAACGAGGGTATTAGTTCTATTTGGATTCCTAGTAAGTGCCAGGTTTTGTAGACTAATATTCTGTGAGAAATATTTGGTAACGATTTTGATGTACATGGAGATTTTTCTCAGTTAGCAGAGTCTCTATCCTTTTTTCTTTTCTTTCTTTCTTTTTCTTTTTTTTGCAAAGTAAGCAAAGTCATGGTAAACATAATTAAGTGATAATGCTAGATTGGGCATGTATGTGATATGATATGTTGTAGTTGTAGAGTCATGTTGAATTATTGATGGTGCTCCTGAGAGAACTATGATTAGTAAAGGCTCCGTTGTAAGCCTAACAAGTGAAAATATTTTTTTGAAGACAAGTGAACACATGTTATTTTTGCAATTGATGAATCTATTTGATTTTATTAAAAATTATCCATTTTACTGTCCTTTTTCTTTGCATGCATGGTACAATCTTATTGCTGCAATTGGTTAGTATTAAAGTTTGAAATGTAGCTTGTTGCATCATCCTTGTGCAATAGTTGTGTCATATTCTTCAGCAGGTCTGACTGTTCCTACATATCTCGTTTCAGGCGCGGGCTGCTTGTTCGTCAGGTTGCATTTGTAATCAGCCACAAGACTGGGAAACGGAGGATATCTTCTTGAATTCTCTCCAGGAAGTGGAGATCAATGAATCGAGAGGAGCAGAGCATGAATTCGCTTTTTTGAAACGGCTATTGCGTTGGGCGGCAGTGCTCAAAACAGTTACAGTACGTTTTCGTCCTAAACTTGCTGTTAGCGAGGTGTTGTGTAGGAAGCTGATTAGCCTCTGTAGCCCATACAGTACTTGTGTGAAAATTTACTATTATCATAATGGGTGTATCGTGTTGTATGCACCAGTAAACTAAGACACCAGGTGGCCAATGCCGGTACTAACCGTGCAGTTTATGGTCCGTGCCTGAGTATGAACTATCTGCGTGTTAACCTTAATCCTATGATGATGACTGTCACTTTATGTGCTTGTTCTTTGGCTTGACTGTCACTTTATGTGCTTGTTCTTTGGCTTGAAGTGTATTCAGGGACCAATCTTTACGTAAATCTGTCTTCATGTAAATCTGCTAAAGGCCAGTTTAGTTTTGCAGGCATTCTACAGTTGATATATATATGTGCAAATGCAAATGCATACAGGATATCTTTCCAATATTTTGTTTTTATAGAACGATGGTCTCTCGTAACAATATTTCATTTTCACGAGTCTCTTAAGTGACTAACAATTTCAAGAATAGGATGCAAAATTAAAGGAGATGTTGGATAATACACTACTGGATCTAGATCTTTTTCTCTTGTGTTTGTAGACAGAGTGGTACTTGTAGAGTCTGATGATAGTATTGCTTGATCTTCCGCTCGAGTTGGAGGCACAACATTATCGAAGAATGCAAAATTATTCGTGAAATTCTGAAATCAGTAATAGGAAAAACTATCATTATAGTTTTCCACGAAGAAAATTCAAATTGAAAATTACACTTATTTATTTCACCCTAGGACAACAAATAAAATCTACAAATAATAATAATATTGTTACCTCTTTTCCTGCCTACTGTTCCCAACGGGCTGAAATCATGCCTAACCGGGTGTGCTTAGCCATGCTTAACAGGTCGGCCATTGCATAACTGTGCATAAACGTGCTGTGCCTAAACGGGTCAGGTCATGTTGTGTTTGGGTCGGACGGCCCGTTGAACCTGTTTAGGTGGTGGGTCGGGTTGTATTGTGTCTGGACTGAGCTAACGGTATCATGCTTCGTGCTGATCTGACTAGCACGGCCCAGTTGGTCAACTCTAGCTAACTACTTGTGTGTTTTGGTAGTCTTTAAAATAAAAATAATTGGCTCTCGTGTGTTTTAAGACGGAAGAAACATCATATTTGAACATAAGAAGGGGGAACAACTCAACGAAACCCGACCATGTACGGGGATTATATACATTGCTTGATTACTCAACGAAACTTCGACATGCCTCCGCCGTGATGACGACACTGCCTTAGCCCCTGAGCTCAGATGCCCGCCCGTAGGTCTTGCGCGCTTGTCGGGGTTTGTCATGTTGGTGACGGTTGTTGGCTATAGTAGTGACACTTGGGCAGCAGGGAAGAACCAAAGAAGGGAGGATGAGGGGCAAAATTAACAAAAAGAAAAAAAAAACTGAGTAGCAAAAGGCCAAGCAAATGTGTTGGACCAAGCATACTGACTAGAGGTTGTTTGATACATTGTGTTTCACTCAATCTTTTGGATTGATTCAAAATTTAAAATAAAATCTCTTCCAATTTAAAAGATTAATTTAATCCTTCCTTACAAGCATACTGACTAGAGGTTGTTTGGATACATTGTTATTCGACTCAATCTTTTTGGATTGATTCAGAATTTAAAATAAAATCTCTTTCAATTTAAAAGGATTAATTTTAATCCTTCCTTATCCAAACGAGCTCTAAAGGGGTCAAAAATAAACCAATGAAAGTTGAACTTACAAAACACAATTTGAAGTCGAGGAAGAGACGGTTTCCTTTTCTCTCATGCTTCTCTCTTCTACCTAGAATTTTACTGATATGAAAGAGGACACTAACAGACTAACTGATGGTTGGCATGACACTAATCAAGATGTCTTAAGTAGCGTCTTGATGCTAAGTCCGGATCCTAATAATCCTATTCATCCTGACTCGGTACCAAGACTCACTCACTGACTTGTATATGGCCCCAACAACTATTGATCTGGAAAGTATTCATGGACACAAGTAATTACTAATTGCAATTAATTTTCTCCAAGAATAATCCATCCGGTATGCAAACTGCTTTGGGTGTCTTTTAATCAGCCGATAAACTAATACTAGCTAGTTTGTTTCTCCACACCGTTTTCGCCGGCCGGCGGTGTAGGGTCCGACGGGCGGGAGGGTGGTGGCGCTAGCGCAGCCGTTCCGCGTGTCTGTGTTTCTGCTGCCCGTGTGGTGCTAAGAGTGGGACTGCACACCGCAGTCCGGACGGGCAGCGTCGTCAGGGCAGTATTCAAGCGGTTGACGGAGTGGACGCGCGGTGAAGGCGATCGATATTGTTCTTGGAGAGTGAGCCGCCATGGTTGGGGGACGACTTGGCGGCGCCGCACCACTTGTTGCTCGGCCTCGTCGCGAAGGAATAGTCTGCGGTGGCCGGGGCCCGGGATGAAAAAAAAGGATCGGATAGTTTTTTTTTTTTTGACTGATTTGTATGGAAACATATTCATATTATCTCGGATAATTTTTGGATCAGAAATAAAATTAATTTTTTTTTGTCGGAAACAGAAACGAATACGGTAGACATGCTATCCGGCGGATACAGGTACGAATATGGATTACCTGGATAAGACCAAGTCCGGATATCCGGATTTAGGTCTAAAAGAAGAGGATTTCGACTCAAAAGGGAAAATGATATTTTAATTGATTTCTGAATTTCAAAAATACAAGAAATCAAATAACATTTTAAAAATAGCAAATAGAGTTAAAAAAAATTCTAGAAAAAAATCACAAAAATTCCTTGAATTATTTTAAACTTAATAAAATTAATTCCAAGTTAAAGGTGGTTCTTATTTTTGCACATAAATTTTTTTTAGTTTCTAAAAAATAGGAAAAAAACATTTTTAAAATCCAAAAAAAAATCAAGAAATTAATTATTTTTTCATTTTCACTTTAAATCTAATAAAATCCCAGAAATCTCAATAAATTTTATTTTTGACATTGAAAACTAGGAAATTAAATATTTGACTTTATTTTATTTTTTCTTTTTAACCAAGAAAACTCTTTTAAATATCAGAAAAATCCAATAAAATAATAAATTTATTAATTTTATTTTTGGTAACATACTTTGGGATGTTACAGTCATTTGTGTATAGATTAACCATCGAGCCTGATCAATGTTAGTGTAAACTAAGTTTTATGTATCTGATAAACTAAGTGTGAATGTGTGATGATTTATGATTTTGTGAGTTATGACTTATGAGCTAAATATGGTAAACTAAGTATTATATTTGTGATAAACTAGTTAATGCAGCTTGCTAGTGCCAATGTTATGTGTGGTTGCTGAAAATATGAACAATTTATGAATGTTTGCATCAAATAAACTAGTTATTTGTTTTCGTTAATTTCTAGCATACAATTTAAGGAGTTTTCATGTTCCGAAAAATATCTGCAACCGTATTCGTTTCAATTCGTATTCGCTTCGTATTCGTATTCGATACTATTTATATCCATATTCGTATTCGGAGTATTCGTATTCATATCCGAATCCAGAAAAAAATATGAAAAAAATCATTATCCGTCCGTATCCAATCCATTTTCATCCCTAGCATTGGGGTTCGTCTTCGCCATGTATTCGCTCCAGGCATCCACGTCATGGCAAGCCCTCCCAGTCGGCGTAAGGTCGCCTGGACGGTCCGAAGCACATGCTTCAGGCGGCGGTGCACTTCTCCCCTGCACACATCGTGTTTGCCTGATCAGGGGATCCACACTGTGTTTACAGTACCAGCACAGACACTAGAAAATGCCAAATTACTCCCACGTCAAATAGAAACTAGTTCTACTTTTTCCTCTTGTGTTTAGTACCCATTTCATCTCCAAAGGTAGGACTCAAACTCATTAAACTAAAAAAATTCATATGCTTCTATGACTGGTAATAAATTTATAGACTTGTGTGGCTTAGACGAACTCAAAGATAGAGTAGTACGGATTTGGATGGACGCAACGGAAGCAGCGACAAAAAGAAAGAAAAGCCTAAACGATAACTAGCAGTAGCAGTAGCGTGTAACCGGAACTAGCAGTAGCAACAGCGTGTAACCGGATCCCACCATAATCACAAACAATCCTTGTCAAAACCCGATCTCCACCGTCAATCGACGATCAGACGGATTCCAATCATCAGATCCCACAAATCCGATTGGTCAATACCACCAATGCACCTCCCCTGCACAATGCCACGCCACCAATACACCTCATCAGATCCAGATCCAAGCCCGTGAGATCCACTGAATCCAGGCCTACCAAAGCCGACGCGGCGAGAGCAATCGATGATGACGATGACGACAGCGAGCCATGGTCGTCGGCCTCGCTCGAGATCACATCGGAACGTAAGAGTCGCAGCACAACCAGCATGCGATGCGTCATCGATGAAGGTGGCGGAATCTCCCTATCCCTGAGCCGAAGTAGCAGCCACGGCGAAGGCGAAGGCGAACGCCAAGAGGGTAAGTTGGAGCAGAGGTGGCCCGGAGAGCCGGATCCTTCGGGGAATTCGGTCGGAACTGGAGTAGAGGCGGCCCGGGGGCCCTGGAGAGCTGGATCCTTCGGGAAAGAAGGAATACGGGCGAAGAAGATGACATCAATGGGCATGGCGGCTGAAGGAGTCCAATCTGGTGCGGCGGCGCCATGGGAAATCCAGAGAGCTCGGGTGACGCGGATTCCCGATTTGGAGTGGCGACGCCATGGGAGAAAGCTCAGAGAGGAGCGGTGACAGCCATGGGAGAAAGCTCGGAGGAGTCCCGATGAGACTGAACTCATGGGCGTAGAGGAGCTCCACTCCTCCCCGGCTCAAGACAAAGGCACCCCCGGGATCCGGATCTGGCGCATCGTCCTTGAGGACGCCGCCACGGGTAACATCTTCTTCACCAAGACGAGGATGCAGAGGCTTCGTTGCTTGCTACTGCTCCAAAAGCCCGGCGAAAAAAGAGCACGGGCACGAGATCAGGGCGCCGGTCTGCGACGAAGACGGCGATCTGGCCACCCCGGGAGCAAAGATCGGTCCTCCTGGGGGCAGCGGCAGTGGAGAACGGGTAAAGCCTAGGAGGCGGCGGCGGTAAAAAACTTTAGGAATAGCAACTTGTATTCTCAGGGGGCCAATGGGCCAGTATATGTAAACAAGTACATGAGGTAAATATGCAAATAACCCCTCATAACAATGGGGAATAACACAACTATACATATATCTCTAACACGCCCCCTCAAACTCATGGTGGATTAACAACACTGAGTTTGGAGAGGTAGAAACCGTGTTGTGCTCGAGTCTGGGCCTTCATGAAGAAATCCGCTATCTGAAGCTCGGAAGGCACATACTGAAGAACAATCACCTGATCATCCACACAAGACCTCATGAAGGAAGCATCAACACCAATATGCTTGGTGAGCTCATGCTTCATAGGGTCACAGGCAATACTGATAGCACTTGTACTGTCTGACAAGAGAGGAGTTGTAGTGACAGAAACACCAAAATCCTTAAGTAACCACCGTAGCCAGGTAATCTCTCCTGTCAAGAGAGCCATAGCTCGTAACTCAGCCTCTGCACTCGAACGGGATACTGTAGTCTGTTTCTTCGTCTTCCAGGCAATGAGAGAACCACCAAGAAAAACAGAGTAAGCAGAGATAGACCGGCGATCAGATGGATCGCTGGCCCAAGTAGCATCCGAATAAGCCTGAAGCTGTAACGAGCTGGAGTGTGGAAAGAAGAGACGGCGAGAGATAGTCCCACAAAGGTATCGCAGAACTCGAAGAAGGTGGTTGTAGTGGACTTGAGTGGGAGCAGAGACGAACTGACTCAGAATGTGGACTGGATAAGTGATATCCGGACGAGTAACAGCAAGGTAGACAAGACTCCCAACAAGATGACGATAGCGAGTCGGATCAGAAAGAGGCTCACCATCAGAGGGCCGGAGATGAACGTTGAGCTCCATGGGAGTCTCAACAGTACGCTGATCAGTGAGAGAAGCGCGATCAAGAAGATCCTGAATATACTTCTCTTGGGACATAAAGAAACCATCTGGAGTGGAAGTAACCTCAATCCCAAGGAAGTAACGAAGATGACCAAGATCCGACATAAGGAACTGCTCACTCAGACGAGCCTTGACAAAGGCAATGTACTCAGAATTATCTCCGGTGATGATCATATCATCAACATATAGAAGAAGAAGAGTCCGACCACGAGACGAAGTGTGAACAAAAAGAGCAGGATCATGATCACTATCTGAGAAGCCAGCAGCAGTGACCACAGAGGAGAAGCGCTTAAACCAAGCACGGGGGGCTTGTTTAAGCCCATAGAGAGAGCGACGAAGACGACAGACCATGCCCTCAGGAGCAGAATACCCAGGTGGCGGATGCATGTAGACCTCCTCATGCAACTCGCCATTAAGAAAGGCATTCTTGACATCAAGTTGAGAAACATACCAACGAGAACATACGCTACCGAAAGAATAGTGCAGACAGTGGTCATGTGGGCCACATGAGCAAAAGTCTCATCGTAGTCACGACCAGGGATTGAAATCTCTGATGCGGAAGATCCGTACGACGGCGAGATCGATAACCGTGGGCATCGGTAAATTTTAAAAAACCGCCCAATTCAATTTCAAATTTCAAATTTTGAATCTGGATTTTCTCCGGGCCGGTTATCGGACCGGTAACCGAAAAAACTGGCTGAAAAATCGGGAAAAACCGGGAAAACCGAAAAATGGTAATTAGCAAATTTAAATTTGGAATAATGCAAATATTAATGAGAAAGTGTTTCAAGTTGTACATAAAAAGCTTGATTTTCCAAGCAAGAGCTTAACTAGGCTAGTTTGCCCCCTTCTAGGATGGAAAAATTAAGTATAGATCCAAACGTTCCCAAAGCAACTATTGTCTGTCCCTGATGAATTGAAAGGCTGCCTAATGGAATGACAATAGACCAAATAAAATACTGCATATATTCTAAATACACAGGCATACATGATTTTTCAAAAGGATGAGTAGTATGCTCTTGCACAGACACAATTGAAAGAGTAAATTGCATTGGTGCAATGGTTGTGAAATTACCTAAATGTTTGATTGATCAATGGTGCAAACATGATCAAGTTTAGGGGGGGTGGCAAAGTACAATGCAAGTTCAGGTTGTTGAGTGAGACAACTGTACAAGTTTAGGGAGCTCCAATTCAATTTACTCTAGTTGAAAATATTAGGTCCATTTGAATTCTTAACTATCTTATATTTTTCAAAGGCCGTATATTAATTGTTTTCTTATTTTTTTTTCATGACTCCACCTCCTAAAAGGATAGCTTTCTAGTTACATGAGCTACCCTTAGGAGCTAGTATTTTTAGCAGAAATATGAAAGTTGGACTTGGTCGGCCAGTCCTGGCCAAACAAATGCCAGTATATTGATACTAGTAATCATACATATGAAACCTGTGTCGCTGAACAAACTATTAGCAAATACTTTTTCGTATCTCTTATTAATCATATCGCGTCACTAAATGATTTGAAAGTATAGGATTAAATAATCAATCCAATCTTGAGCAAATAATGATGCAATCCAATTCTCTCATGGCTGTATGCAATCCAATTAATGAAAAAGTGTTTCAAGTTGTACATAAAAAATCCTCCTTTATGTTTTAATAGTGCTAAATATACTAAAAACTAATGTTTCAATACATAATCTTGCATAAGAATGCCTAAACCAACTAGGGAAGGACATTATGGAGTAAAAAAATTCAAATTCAAATTTTAAAAATTTCGACCGGTATTTTTTTATCGTTCCGACCGAGAACCGGTTTTTAATCCCTGGTCATGACCATACTCCTGCTGGAAGCCATGAGCAACAAGACACGCCTTATAGCGCTCAAGAGAGCAATCAGAGCGAGTCTTAATCTTATAGACCCGCTTACACGTGATGGGACGAGAGAGATGGAAAAGGAACAAGATCCCAAGTACCAGTACGTTTAAGGGCAGCAATCTCCTCGGCCATGGCATGCTGCCACTCAGGGTGAGTAACAGCATCCCGGTAGAAGACAAGCTCATGGGTAGCTGCACCAGGAAAACCAAAACGGGTAGGAGGCAGAATCGACTGACGATCGTGGAGACCGTAGCGAGGAGATGATGACCCATCAGGAGAAGATGAAGCATCAGAGAAAGATGGTGCGTCTGGAAGAGCCTCAATACGAGGTCGACGAGTGTAAAAGAGAGTGGGAGGAGCCTGAGGAGCCGCAGGGACGAATTAGGTGAAAACGGCGGAGAGGCCTCAGGAGGTATATGTGGAGACTCAGTGGGACGGGTGGATGAGAGCAAGACAAAGATGGGTGTATCTGGAAAAGTCAAAAAAGACAGGGACTCCACAGAGGAAACCGAAGGAGAGGCAGGACGTGGGTAAAAGGGACAAGACTCGTCAAAAGCCACATCCCGAGAAATCCGCATCCGTCGACCAACAGGGTCCCAGCACCGATAGCCCTTGTGCTCGGCACTGTATCCCAGAAAAACACACTCAACAGACTGATCATACAGTTTGGTGCGTTCTCGAGGTGCAAGGAGAACGTAGCAAACGCAGCCAAACAGACGAAGGGCAGAGTAGTCTGGAAGAAGACCACAGAGACGCTCAACAGGGATCTCACCCTGAAGAGCAGAAAAGGGCTGAATGTTGATGAGATAGGTGGCATTGGAAACAGCCTCGGCCCAAAAGTGAGGTGGAATAGAGGCGGCAATCATCAGGGTACGAGCTGTCTCAAGGAGGTGACGATGCTTGCGCTCAGTGACACCATTCTGAGCATGAGCACCAGCACAAGAGAACTAAGCGAGGGTGCCCTGCTCAGCAAGAAAGCTGTGTAGGTAACGAGAGAGGTACTCGTCAGCAGAGTCAGCACGAAAAACACGAATAGGAGTGGAAAACTGTGTGTGAACCATAGTAGCAAATTGTTTATAGATAGACAAGGCCTCACTACGAGAAGACATAAAATATATCCAAGTGTGGCGAGAGAAGTCATCTATAAAAATGATATAATATCGATGGCCCCCTTTCGAAAGGAAGGGAGCTGGACCCCAAACATCTGAATGAATAAGATCAAATGGTTGCTGAGACACTGACTCACTATGAGAATAGGGAAGCTGAATCTGTTTCCCTAACTTACAGCCCTGACAATCTAAAGATACGTCTCCTGAGACAGACTACAAAAGACAACGACGGACTATGGATGACAAACGAGATCCACACAGATGACCAAGACAGTGATGCCACTGCTAGAAAGAGATGGCACACGGAGTGGCAGAAGCGGAAAGACTGGCGGCGACGGTGACAGCGGAAGGAAGATGAAGCCAATCAAGCTCCCAGAGACGCTGTGACTCAAGGCGCCGAGGGCCAGAACCAACCAGAGCCCCCGTGTGGCGGTCCTGAACACAACAGGAGTCAGAGTCAAGAATGACCCGACAGCCAAGGTCAGTAATCTGTCCAGCAGAAAGAAGCTGAATGGTTAGGCGAGGAACATGAGTAACAGAAGGAACATGAAAGGATGAGTTGCTAAGAGGTCCTCGACCAGAGACAGAAATAGAGGTACCATCAGCAGTAAGAACACTGACAGGGGAATCAAGAGGTGTAATGAAAGTCAAAGTGGAAGAATCAGATGTCATGTGAAAGGATGCTCCTGAATCAAGAATCCATGGGAAGGTACCTGACTGTGTAGGAGGTGGTTTCTCATTGCCCGAAGAGTCAGTAGCAGAACCTGCAGAACCTGTTGAGGAAGGACCTGAAGCGGCAAGCAGGCGTCGAAGTCTGGCTATCTCCTGCTCAGTGCGAGAAACTGCTGAAGGAGTCGATGCAGACGTCGATGTAGAAGCACCGGTGCCTGTACTAGGAGAAGAACGGAGTGAAAGACGCTGCTGCTTCTTATAGCACTGGGACTCAATGTGGTTGACCTTGTCAAAGTAGGAGCAGCGAGGACGGCCACCGCCAGATGGAGGGCGGCCACCACCACTTGTGGAAGCCGCTGGAGGAGGCAGTGTACTGAAGCGTAGAGCAGTCGGTGTAGTAGGTGGACGAGCGGCGAGCATGGAGGGGAGTGGTATCAGACCAGCACCACTCAGGCGAGTCTCCTCTGCACGTGTCTCGGTAAGAGCCTCCAGAAGAGTGACACGAGGATGGCATGCAAGAAGCTGGGCACGCCGCTGCTCAAACTCAGGACGAAGGCGAGTAAGGAACTCGTAGACACGCTGAAACTCCAAGTCAGCACGTACAGCCAAGCGGCATGAACAGGAGCGACAACCAAGAAGGAAGAGAGTCGGTGACGCCATGTAAGAGCTATGAGCGTAGAAGGCGTCAACAGTAGCATCACCCTGCTGAAGAGAGTGCTCCTGGCGAACCACGGACAGGTAGAGGGCATCTCCAGAGGGTTCGTAGCGCTGACGAAGGTGAGTCCACATCTGGACAGCCGAAGGGAGTCCCACAACCTCAGAAGAGAACTTAGGCTGGACACTGGCGATGAAGACAACAGCAGCCCGAGCATCGTCGTCGCACCACTGAGTGTAGGTGGTCAATCGATCCATGTAGGAATCCAGAGCCTCTTGGTAGGCAGAGGCAACCTTCTCATCAGCAAGACCAGCAGCCTCGATAGTAGCCTTGTCGGCTGTTGGGGGCAGCGCAACAGACGTAGGCTCTGTCGGAGGAGTAGGGCAAGGCGGGATGGTGGTATCACCAGAGAGGACGCCCCAGAGACGAAGACCACGCATGTGAGATATGAAGTCGGTATAATTAACACCATCGAAGATCACCAGGCAGTGAGGAAGGGAAACGGTGCGCATTGGTAGGCGTCGTTGGATGGCGCGGCGACCAAGGCAACGTAGTCTAACAGGCGGCGCTGGACGGCCCGGCGGTTAGACCGACGTTTTTTTTTCTGCACTCACTCGCTCACAACTCATGCGTTAAAACGACTGGGCCGAAACGACGGCCTAGTCGCGTGCGCACGGGGGGGGGAGCTAGGTTTCCCCCCTTCGTCGACGGCGGCGGCGGCGGTCCCCCCTCGTGCGACGGCGGCGGCGGCAGGGGGCTTCGGCGGCGCGGCCCGACCACCACTGAGAGCGGATGGCGCGTCGGTGGCGCGACGACGGCGTCGGCAAGAATTGTCGATGGCGAGCCCGAAGGCGGCCCGGCAGAACCCCGAAGCGGCACCGAGCGGCGGCTGCGCAGGCGACGAGCGGCGGTGACGACAGAGAGACGAGCTCGACCGCCGACTGGAAACGTCGGCGACGGCAGAGAGAGGGAGGAAGGCCGGCGGCGGCGGCTAGGGCAGAGGACGAGTTGCGCGTCCGGAAGAGGAGGTAACCCTAATGAGCTCGATACCATGTTAGGAATAACAACTTGTATTCTCAGAGGGTCAATGGGCCAGTATATATAGACAAGTACATAAGGTAAATATGCAAATAACCCCTCATAATAATGGGGAATAACACAACTATACATATATCTCTAACAACCATAACCTTTGATCTGATACCATGTTATGAGTATTGTGTGTATATTGGAGAAGCCCAAGGAAATATATATAGGGTACAAAGAGATATACTCTATACAGATAATGAAATACAAAAGATGATACCTACCTAACATATCTGTAATGAGACTATCTGAATTACATTGTGCAGCCTGGCATTGAATCATTGATATTACTTTATTATCATCCAGGTTCATGGGGCTAGGCTGAAAAGCTCTCAAAAGGATGTGGTGATTAAAGTCCTAAAGCCAGGTATTGAAGATACTTAGGTTGCTGATCTGAATTTTATCTATGTTGTTGCACGTGTTTTGGAGTTTCTAAACCCTGAACTACAGAGGACATCACTGGTAAGTAATCTCCTAATCCTTATTTACATATGCAAGGGTATCCTTGACTCTATCACGGCATAACAAATTGTCATTCAAACATGGGTTCTTAATTTTCCTTTAAAAAAAAAAATCAAACTATGCTCTGTCTGGAGTGAGCCTCATTTACTGTACAGAGCAGTAGTTGGTCGAAGTGGTTCTTAGAGCACAAGAGACCAAACTTTACTAAATCTGAAGTATGATGCCCTAATTTTAGACTGTTTGTCTGGTATAATTAAAATTGATTCATGTTTGCAGCTTGTAATGCATGCCATAAACTTGCTTATATGCACATACGTTCTTTTGCATTTTGGCATCTGAGCCAAGGTACTTGTACTTTTAACACTATTGGTTTGGATTTATTTTCCGACAGTTATGTAGCTGAGTTCAAACGTTAAATTGGTCATTGTGCTAGAGGTTGTGCATTTAGGTGAATGCTGACAATTAAAAGATGTAGAGTAAAGCCATTAAATACAACGGATAATAAGTATATTACATGGAGGAGCATAATTTATCTTGAGATTCTGTCCACGATGGAATTGACAGTGTAATTACTCACACACTGTAACCAGAAATAAGGTAATGTTTTCTAGTTCCTACCATGGTTCAAAATTTACCCGATGTTAAATTTTCAAACCGGTTCTGAAAAATTTGTTTCAAATAGAGAAGAAAATTATTTTCAAAAAAATCGGCCGATATTTTCAACCAATTTCAGCCGTTTTTTTTAAAAACCCAAATTTTGGCCGAAATTTCCGATTTTTGGCTAAACCGGCCCTACCTAATCCCCCTCCCTTTAAATTTTTGATACTGGTTATCTTAACCCTGATTCCTACATGTTGTAGTGGAGAGTGGAGACAGTTCATTTAGCATTGTGAAATTGTGTTTCATATTCATCTGTGTTTTTGGAGTTCCAAA
The DNA here is from genome assembly GCA_036346395.1 of Hsuehochloa calcarea. NCBI lineage: Eukaryota > Viridiplantae > Streptophyta > Magnoliopsida > Poales > Poaceae > Hsuehochloa > Hsuehochloa calcarea. Next base: position 76,760 of record JAYEVG010000079.1, on the reverse strand, counting down.
TTTTGTGATGTCATTGAATGAGTTAGATAATGCAAACTGCAGAATACATAGTTTTTTTAGATTCGCAAAATACATAGTTAACAAATGTTCTTTGCACTAAAAGCTATTATTATAGGTAGGTATTGTCAAGGATATAAGGGAATCAATGCTTGAAGAAGTTGATTTTAGAAAAGAGGCTGCAAATATTGAGGCTTTTCAGAGATACATAGAAGCAATGGGATTTGACAGGCAGGCCAAAGCTCCATTTGTGTATCAGCATTGTAGTGCAAGGCGTGTCTTAACTATGGAAAGATTGTATGGAGTTCCGCTCACTGATCTTGATTCTATAAGGTCTCTTGTTCCTGATCCTGAATTGACTTTTATCATACATCAGTTGGATAATTTTTCTGTTCATGACCTTAGTCAAGTCTTGGCTTAAGAATATTGACAATTGCACAAAAATGTGCAGGTTTGGAAGCTTGATTTCATGTGAATCCTTCCATGCAGATGTAAATGCAGGAAACCTATGGCTGCTTCATGATGGCCGCATTGGATTTATTGATTTTGGTAATGCTTTAACGGTTTCTTTCGACAACTGTTTTTATACTTCCTGTTTACCGGTTAGTTATACTGTACATGTAACGGAACATGCATCACATGATTCACATCAAACAATTGAGGGTGGATTCTGTACTCACTATACGCTTAAATTTCCAATATTCTAGGTTATGCTTGATTGCTAATGTATTCATTAGTCATAACCAGGGTTAAAAACCCGGCCGGTTACCGGTTTACCGGACCGGGCCGGTAGCGAAAAAACCGGCCGGGTTTTTTTTTCTTCCCTTGGATTCTTTTGCTGCTCTCCCATGTGGGCAGCAGGCCCCCCTCATCCCCCTTTATGACTGCTTGTTCCCCACTTGCTTTTGCTTCTTTGCTCCCTGATTGCCTCCCTCTTGGCCTCTTCCCTCCCTCTCCTCCATTTCCAGAAGCTTAAGCAAGCAACTAGGGCAGCACAAGCAAGCAACACACGCATTAGGCTGCAAAGACAAGCACAAGCAAGCGGGGCAAGAAGACAAGCACAAGCAGCAGGTCTGAAACTTTTTCTACTTGTGGAGTTTTTGAGTTCATTGTTTGTAGGGAGTAAGGACTAAGGAGAGATCGTAGTGTAGGAAACCATCTTGAATGCATTTGTGGAGGGTTGCACATTTGGATTACTAGTGGTTAGCACATACTTGTTGAAGTGGTTAGCATTTGTGGAGGGTTGCACATTTGGATTACTAGTGGTCACGTGAAAGGCTATAGCATGCTGTGTGTATCAGTGTATGCAAGACTACAAAATGCTATCCTTTCATGCTGTGTGAATCAGTGTGTAAGTCCATGCATGTTGTGTATCAGTGTATGCAAGACTACAGAATGCTATCCATTCACAAAACAAAGATATATGCCTTGATAACATGTACAACATATATCCATATACTAAGATGAAATCACTTGTCAATATGATTCATGACTAACAATTTTCATCCTGTCTGGATTATTGTAGGTGATGGCTTCTAAATCCATCAGTGTTTGGGACCATGGAGAGAGACTAGGAGTTGCTGGTTAGAAGTGCAGATATTGTAATCTAACAAAATCAGGCGGAGGTGTCACCTGCCTAAAACAACATCTTATCGGGAGACACGGAGATGTTGTTGCTTGCAATGGGGTTCCGGCGGAAGTCCGAAGGCTCATGCTGGCAAGTCTTGAAGAAGCGAAGGCAAGAAAGAAATCTCTTAAAGATGAACGACTGCGAATGGAGGAAGCCGCAAGAGAGCCTGTAGCTCGTGGTCCATCATATGAAGATGCCTTCGATGATAACGAGGAAATGCAAATGGAATGGGCTCGTCGGGAGTCGTTAGAGTTACATCAGATGCAACAAAGGGCTAGAGCCAGGGGTGCGACGTTTGAACATGGTGGTGGTAGTGGAAGTGGTACGGGAAGTGGAAGGGGAAGTGGAAGTGGCAGAGGTAGTGGTACTGGAAGCAATGCTTTTTCGAGGATGTTTGGCAGGTCACAGTCCATGAGAGTTGATCCTGATATTTTGCGCAGTCGGGCACCCGTCCAACCCCGCATTGATACAACACTTCGCGGAGAAGCAAAGTCAAAACTTGGAAAAATTTGGTCTAAGTGGTTCCATAGTAATGACATTGCTGGAGTTAAGGCAGAGTGTCCTTATTTTCGTGCCGCCATCAAAGAGACACAAGAACTTGGCCAAGGGGTTCCATCACCAAGAGGGTATAAAATCGATGGGACATATCTTGATGCCAACGAACAACAAGTAAAGGAGTACGTAGCACAGTTCAAAGAAGACTGGGATATATATGGAGTCTCTATTATGTGTGATTCTTGGACTGGACCTACACAAATGAGTATCATTAACTTCATGTTGTACTGGAATGGAAGAATGTTTTTCCATAAGTCAGTGAATGAAACTGGTGACATGCAAAATGCTGATTTTTTTGTATCGTGAGATTCGTAGAGTTGTGGAAGAAGTTGGAGTTAAACATGTAATGCAGATTGTGACTGACAATGGTGCGAACTATAAGAAAGCATGCCAACTGGTAATTGAAGAGTATCCAACTTTAGTCTGGCGACCATGTGCGCATGCACACCGTCAACCTCATGTTGAAGGATATTGGTCGATTCGAGGAGGTTGATGCACGTTGTCAAGCGGCTAAGAGGATTTGTCGGTTCCTATACAACCACAGTCGCCTCCATAATGAAATGCGCCAACAAATTGGAGGGGAGATAGTTTGTCCAAACGCCACAAGGTTTGGAACCACATTCATTTTCTTGAAATGTTTTTGGGATAGAAAAGCAAAGTTCACGAAGTGGATGGTGTCAGATGTATGGGGCTCCAACCATTTGAGCACGACCGAGGAAGGAGAATGCATGTATTCCTACCTCACAAGTAGACAATGGTGGTCGAGTATGGATTGGGTCATAAAATTGGTAGAATCAATTTACCGACTACTCAGATATGTCGACCAACAGAAACCCGCAACAGTGGCAGGAATGGTTGGAAAGACGTACGAACTCAATTTCGAACTTCAAGACGTACTGAAAAGAAGATGATGCCACTTATGGTCGTGTTATAAAGATTGTTAATAGAAGAATTACAATGATGAAGGACCGCACGTACGTAGTTCCAGGCAAGTTCATAGTTTCCTAAATCCAAATAAATATCACATATTTGTTGTATTTTTTCTAACATTCTAAGTTTGTTTGTTTGCACAGCACCGTTGCTAAACCTGCAGAGCCGCTTCTATAATGTGGGGAAGAATCCAGCCCTCGTCGCTTCCCTGACAATGACGATTCAAAGAATAGCCGATACACCCAACGACACAGTGCAGGATCTAGGCGAGCTAGAACAATACCGTAATCGACGAGGTTTATTTGCTTCAAATGAGGCTCACATGAGTGCTAATCGTCATTCTGCAGGTAGGTTGTTACGAACTTACATATACATGAAAAATGACCCATCACTATTAGTTTAACACAAATTTTATGTTACTTGTAGCTACATAGTGGATGGCGTTTGGAGCGCAGACACTGACATTAATAAAATATGCCTTGCGGATTGTCTCGCAATGCGTTTCGTCCAGTGGATGTGAACGAAATTGGAGCACATTTGCATTGGTATATACACAATTGAGGAACCGTCTTGGGTACAAGAAACTACATAAACTCGTGTATATCCACTACAATCTAAGGCTACGATTGCAAGAGCATGAGACTAGAAATGAAGATAGGGATGTAGATCATTTTGGCGATCTAATCAATGCCACTATGTACGACAGAGAGAACCCAATCCATGAGTGGCTTGATAGCTCCATGATACAATCAGAGCCCCTACTAGACGAGGAAGGTGAGCCCCCCATGCCATCTACAGTTGTAGTTGATGCCATCCCTCAAAAGGAATTGAATAAAGCACTAGATGATGAACCATTGAAGCAGTGGACAAAGAAAAATATTGGCAAGAGTCATCTTGGGAAAAAGAAATATTGTAGCCAACCAACTGAAAAATTGGCTAAAGACTTTGCCTCACTTACACAAACAAGGAAACAAGTTCTGACAAGAAGAAGAAAATGCAATTGAGGAGGATATTGTGGGAAGCGAAGAAGAAACAGAAAGTCCGCCATCTGATGAAGTTCAGTACCAAGAGTCTGGTGATAGTAGCTCTCCGTCGTCCGATGATGGTGCTGATGGTGGGACAGCTCATGATACAGGACAAGACCAACCATTGGAATTCACCTGCGAGCAAAACTTCACGCATGCTACTCAGGATGAAGACCATGGTTGTCATGCTTCAAGATCATTTCATAATACCTACACGAGGGGTAAGGGTCGCCAAAAAGATCAATCTCAGCCACATGACTCTTCTTCCTATGAATCTCATGCTAGCTCAAGATCCACTCAGACTTATAGACGTCGAAATGTCAATCTATTGCCTTCTAGAGATGATTCTCATTTGTCGGACGTCTCTTCTGATCCTAGTTCCCATTACGGTCTTGTGTCCTTCAATAACAATGCCAGAAATGTTTACCAGTGGGTCGAACTCATATATTACCAACAACTTTACAATCATTGGCTACAATATGCCCACGAAACATATACTTGGGATCAATATAAGGCTCACCTAGCACAATTTGAAGGACTTATACTCTATGATAACAACGACTACATTGCACAACCTTCGCGTTTCTCAATAATGTATTGGTATGAATTACTTCTCATTATTGTTTTTCGTATGCTAGTCAAGCTATCGTTCATTATCATTAACTTATGTTTTTTATTATGTTACATGCTTTAGAACACTTGGACGAGACGAGAGGACTGTTCTAGAGAGTGAAGCAACCAAGAATGACTTTTTATGTACAACTTGAAACACTTTCTCATTAATACTTGAAACACTTTCTCATTAATATTTGCATTATTCCAAATTTAAATTTGATAATTACCATTTTCACCATTTTCCGGTTTTTTCCCGGTTTTTTCCCGGTTACCGGCCGGTAACCGGTCCGGCAAAAAGCCGGTTTCAAAAATTGAAATTTGAATTCACATCGGTTTTTTTTTTGAAATTTCCGGTAACCGGCTGGTTACCGGTACCGGCCGACGGCCGGGAAACCCACCGGATCCGAGATTTTGAACCTTGGTAATAACACAGTGGTCAACAAAGTATAGTAATATTAGTTAATACTTTGCAGGAATTGTTGGTCGAATATCCCCAAGAACTTTGGGCTGCTATGGAGGTCTTTTTGGCTTCTTTCGCAACTGAGGATTACGATGCTATGGCATCTGCCCTTTCCGAAATGGGTGCTACAGGGAAGGATATAAATGTTACTGAATTTGCAAAGGACTTGGAAAAGATATTTTCATCAATGCAGGTAATGTTTCCCAAAAGCAGTATGATATTTGATATTATGAGGGCTTGATCAGCCTTGTTCAGTGACATAAATTGATTGTGGAGATGTACTCTTATGAAGACACATCTTGCCAAACAGCAAAATTGATGCCAGAGCAGGCCTGGCATCACAGTTGTTACATATCAATTAAGTTGCTTATTTAGGTAGCTTATGTGCAGTAATTTATGAAGCTAGTTTTGTATTTCAGGTGCTCACGTCTTTAATTTGTGTTGTACTGGACATTCCATGGTTACTAGGTTATCTTGCTAATGTTGTAATGCATTCTCGTTTGTGAAGCAGGAGATGGATACTGAAATCATAGTCGCGGCAGCTAGAGGTCCTGATGCTGCAGCTGTATCTGCTAATGTTGTTTTCGATGAGAGGCAGATGAATGCACTATTTCTTGATCTGGTGAGCTTCTTGCTTTTGTGATTCTGTCTAGAGCATAACAATGGTAGAAGTAGGAAAAAAAATCCCGGCCGGTAAACGCATTTCCCGGTGCCGATCGGGTGAACGAGAATCGGTGGAAAATTTTAATTTCAAATTTGAATTTTTAACTTCTCTCATCACTTCCTAAGTTGGTTTAGGCGTATTTTGTGCTATATTACGTATTGTATGAGCTAAATATGTTTGAATTATTGTTTTTCCCCGGTTTGCACTTCATATGAGCTAAATATGTTAGATTACGTATTGTATGAGCTAAATATGCTAGATTACGATTGTATGAGCTAAATATGCATTTCATTAAACACTTTCTAATTCAAAATTCGTCAATTCAAAATTTCGACCGGTTTTCAAAATCGCAATTCAAATTTCAGTTTTTGAAATTCGTCCAGTTTTTTAAAGGATTTCCGTAATCGTCACGACCGATTTCAACCGGTTCGGTTTTTCAATCCTTGGGTAGAACTACAAACAAAAAATTACATAGGAATATAGGATGATAAGATGTGCAATGCCATTTCTCCCACTATTGTTACTCTTTATTGGAGAAGCATTCTGGCTTAGCTTGATATGTATAGATGAGTAGATGTATTGAAATCTTTTGGGTTGTACAGTGGAGTTCAAAATGGATTGGGGTCCTCTGCTTTGCAGTCCAAACTGTAAAGGTCTGGCCATCTGGGTTCTCTCCCTTTACTGTCATGATGAAGGAAGATGATAAGCTGAGATGCACAATTTCTTGCAAGAAAACTTATATCAATTTTGCACCATTGTGACAGTTGTGCTCGAAATTGTAGCATGTGCTGTTTGAAATTTGATTAGTGCCATTGAGGATTTGACCCAAACAGTTGCCACACCATAAATGTTACCAACCGGTACAAATTGTTTTGTGAAAAGCAGAAAAATAGAACTGACATTTTTGTTGTTGCATCTCCCAGGTGAGAGTTAGCGAGTCACATGGACTGAAATTTCCTCAGGAGTTTGCTCTTCTCATGAAGCAGCTTTTGTATTTTGATCGTTACACAAGATTGCTGGCGCCCAGCATGAACATGTTGCGAGACGAGAGGATTAACATCACCTCCAATCGACAGACCAGAAGAAGGGATCAATTTCAATAGCGCTGCGCCAATATTCATATATCTGAGTAATTCTTGTGATACAGCGACAAGTAGCAAGCTCATGTAACCTAGAATTGTATATAGTTTCATCAGATCATAATAGAAATGAACCGCTACAGAGCATTCAAGAGAACTAGAAAATGGTGCACTTCGTGCTGTGGAACTGGACATTTGTAGTAGCAACTGGGCAGCTTGTAAAAGGCTAAAAGCTGTATGTTAAGATCAAAGTAAAAGTGAAATAGATTTGAGCTGTTGAGTCTGATTTTGCTGCAGTTGTAGCTGAGGCATGTTTATTTTTTAACTTTTTAATCCGAATTATGTTCCCAAGATTGCTTACTGCTATCTCTGAAACTAAGCTGAGTTCCTACTGTGCTGCGACTGTCGAGCTCAAAATTGATTTAAGCAACAAGCGTGTAGTGTACCGAGGTTGAAGAGGCTGGGAGAGGCTGGGATAGAACCAGTGTCCATCGTGACATGGCTTCCATTCGAAAAACGTAAGGTCACTACTTCAACTATTGACTGAGCTTGAGGTTTTGCATCTTGTACTCATGTGGGCACTAGTTTTTCAGTTTTCATTCGACAGCCAGCCTATAATTTTGTTGGTTTCGCTGTGTTTCATGTGCTTTGTGCAGAATTTACATGATTTCATTATTTATTATAAGGATAGCACTGGTTGTCATTCATGCTTGACTAACAACAGATCATCAGCTCATTAATTCAACAATTGAATCGCCCTAATCTGATGAATTTTCGGTTGCTCCCAATATTCTGGGGGATTTCAGACAAAAAAAAAACTACGCCCGTCAAGGCGTCATGTCCTGCCTACCCCATCTGCTAATCTAACATCAACAGAAGAATCATTCAGTCGATGAAGTTCCCGCAGATCAGTTGCTTGACTGCTTTCAGTTTCAGAAGGTTGTGTGACTTGCATCGCTGTATCAGTTTCTTCTTCATCAGATGCTTCTCTGGACTTTCTTTTCTTGCGAGCAGGACTGTCCTGATCTGTGGGAACTTCTTCACCATCACCAGAGGCAGCCTGAGATTGACTTGCACATGCACCATTTTCAGTGTTGGCTTCGTGAACATTGGATTTTCTGGGCTCGCTAGTTGATTGGGGATCCTTGAAAGCTGATGTATTTGGAGACCTACCATTGGTGGTGCCAAACAACGCATTTAACTGTGTTCTTACAGAAACTGCAACAGCAATTGCATGGTCACTAATCACAGAGTCACTGGGTGGGCAATGCACAACATTTGCCAGTGCCTGGTGATAGCGAAATAGCGCCAAGGATGGCGGTGCCAATCCCCTGTCACGGCAGACCTTAGTCGACTTTATTACATGTTTGCAAATGTTTCCCTTCCTTGACCAGCTACAATCACACAATGCAAGCTCAGAACCTGGGTTCAATATGGCATGGGACTTCTCCTTATTTTTCTGGCAGACCACTCTAGCACAATTGCCTTCAACGACAACATCAGAATCTGGAATTTGCAATCCCTGCTGCCATGGGTTTGGGCCATTGTTCCACTCACTCCTCCAGTAACGAGAAAAATTGTCCTTGCCAGAAAATTCATCTAACCAGTAGTAAGAATGGACCTTAGTACCCAACTTATGAACCAGCCAATCTGCACGCTGGTAGATGCTTTCATCTGCCTCATTCAACAGCGGAGTTTTAGCAGGTGATGGTAACTCTCGATTGCTGAAGCTACCTCAGCAGTAGCCAATGGGGTGGCCTTTAACACAGTTGTCCATGCCGCTGGAAGACATTGAGCAGTCAGCAGTAGCAGACTAAATAATGAATAAGAGAACTCATCGAATAACCTATAACAAGTAAAGTAAATTCAAGAGATGGCAAGTAAAACAAGATGCAGAAAAAGGACATGGACCAACCAAGTCTTGGAAACCATAGAGCTTTGAAGTAGTCCAGAAAACCAGAGCAATCAACGAAATCTTCCAGAAACGCTTCAAATAATTCCATATCACCATTTCCTCGGCAGATACTGGATATTACCTCCCCAAGTCGTTTAGCCATCATTGAGCGCTTCTCAATATCTGAACACTTGTTCATCAAATTGTTATGCCAAGCATGCCGCATCGCCATAAGCTAATCAACACGGGCACTGGAACACTTCCTGTTCAGCATGCTATATACTTAGGCAATGCAACCCCAGGAAAGAGTACACTAATAGAGAAGTTTCAGTTACCTTATTGTGCGCACATCTGTTAAGGGATCATCAATAATAAAGCCACCCAACTGCCATGTCGGATCTTTTGTACGAACTTGATCATAAAGAGCACCCATCCATCTATATATTTCACCATGTGTAAAATTGGGAGTTATGATCCAAGCAACAGGAATTGCATTTTTCTGCTGGTCGAAAACAAGGATGCTATGTACAGGATACTGCAAAATGGCGAATAACAATGCTACTATGAAATCAAGCAAACTTTAAACTACTATTGGAATAAAATCAACAAAAAGGTATTGACAAACCTTTAACTTGTTTGTTCCAAACTTTGAATCGGAAGCCAGTAAACTATGGTTGCCATACTGAATCATCTTCTGTAGCTGCCAATCTGTCTGAATGCCCAAGACAAAGGTGTCCTTATCTGAAAAATCTTCATAGAAAAATATGTAGTCCTGGTGATTTTCAACCCACATTTTAATACTAACAGCGTCGTCGTCATCAAGTTCGTAAACAGATCGGCGTATTTTCCTTTCCAGCCTCCTAACATATCTGTGTGTAAGAAGATCATCTCGATTTGATGGTCCTCCTTGCTTTTCGACCATTCCAGTATGTCTCTGCATTATGGTCTCCACAGGAATACCAACACAGAGCAAAGACACAACTTGAAGACGTAGTTCATCCGATATGTAAGGTGCAAACATTGCCTTAGTCCCTACAGCCATCTTGTCCATGGGACCATGGCAGGGTGTGCCTTTCTTATCTACATGCTTATCGTGGTTATATATCACAAGAGCCACAGATGGTTCAGCAATCAAACGCTTCACAATAAAATGGCAAACACAGCCTCTCTTTGTATTAGGGCGACCAGCAGGTGTTTTCCTCTTTTCTGAAAAGGACCTGCTAGGCCGGACAGCACCACCCTTTCTATAATCATCTGGACCAAAAGAACACCAATAACTGCATCCAAATGTTCAAAAGTTTTGTTTAAATTCTAGCATCTCAAACAAGGAACAGCTAAGGTTTAACAGAACTAAAGAAAAGGCGCACAACCAGTCAATCAAATGATATGTGATGCAGGATAATAAAACAGCAAGAAACTGATTATCCTTAGCGAAGAGATATCTCAATTCCAACAATAAATACATTTTAGTTGACAATATGAATAGACAGCCCAGGGTCATGTCCTAGAATAAAGATTAGTCATGCTCCCATTTACTTACAGAATATACTCGAGTATCCCATCAACTTTCGGTTTGCAGTTCATTGTTGGAGGACGCCTTCTCCGTGCTTCGACATGAAATCTTGTCGGACATTCTTTGTTATTTGATTCTCCTCTCACAAAATCATTCACCCTGGAATATGGAATGAGCGCAAGCCTGTCCATTGAGTCCCTCCATCCCTCCACCCTGGACCACATGATATCTGCTGCTGAAAACTCTAATGTGGTTGGGTTCTGAACTGGAAGAGTCAAAATTTCATCCCACCTAGCCATCTGCATGCACAGGAGTCATCACAAATAAGGAACAAAAACAAAGCCAATACATTACAATGTCACATCTATTTTTTTTGCATCAACACATAGATGAGAAATGTTCTGGTCCATTCTAAGAGGACCACATAGACCAAGACTAAAAGAGCCATCTGTATTACAGCTTACAAGAGCATAGTTGCATTCCTAATACAAGTGATTCATGACCCTTAAGCCATAGGAAAATTCGCAATTTAGGTTTAGTTGTATGCTTAGATATGAACAATGATCAACTGTAGCTTGTCCATTTTCTCCTTTCCTATGAATACAAAAGGTTTTTTTTTCAAACAGAGCAATCGAGAATCAGTCTCCCAAAAAATTTACAAAATCCATGTCTGGAACTATTCAACGTGATGCATTTCCACAGGAGAATTCTTGCTAAAAGAGTAGGAGCAGATAAATAATAATGATATAACTTCGTCGCAAAAGCAACATACTTCTAAAACAACTCAGAAACAGCGCCTTCTACATAGCCCTTGCCATTGAATCTTCATATTGAGCTTGGCAGGCTAAACTCTGAACACTCCTAAACTCGTCTGGAACTTAGCCATCACTTTTTCCCCCTAACTAGTGCCAAACTGGAATTAGACACGAACTGGGGCAATTGGTGGTGGCGGGTAAGCTAGCGATAACCGGTTTTCTGGGATCTTGCAAGGGTATTGTTTGCTCCAAGTTCCACCGGGATATTTAACTGAAAAATACCGACTTCTTTTTATCTTATTGGGAACTATAACAGGTTGCAAGAATTACAATGATGGAACAAATACAACACAACACATATGTACTGACCTTTTATTGGACCGTTCAAGGAGCTTGCGGCGCCACCACCGCCGCCGCCGCCGCCTTTGCTTGGGGAGGAATCGGACGCGAGGTGGCAGCCTCCGAATGACGGAAGCTACCCTCCAAACTCGATGGACGGCGAGAGGTGGTGGAGGAGCCGGCGGCGCGGGTGGGGAATGAGGAGGAGGGGAGGGGTTTGGAGTTTGGGTGGCTTCTTGGGTGGGCCTCGAGGGTTTTGGGGTCCTCTTTCCACTTCAATCTGAGCCTACGGAAGACAAAGGGGGAAGGAACCGTGAGTAGGGGTGTAAACGGAGCGGATACGGACGGATATCGTCCATCCCATATCCTTTTCCGTATTTTTTCTCGAATTCGAAATCGGACACGGACAGTGCCGGATACGAATACGAATGCGGATAATCTCGGTCACGAATACGGACCGAATACATGCCTAACCGAATACGGATTGTGTCGGTCACGAATACTTAATCGGATATTGCGCAAAAACAGAAACCATATATACCGAAGCACTATACCGAAGCAGACGAGGCAGTTAAATTGTAAAAACACAAGTCAAAATGCAAATACAGTATCACCAGTTCATAAAGCATTTAGTTTTTCTTACTGATACTATCCAGTACTTTTTCTTCTAAAAAAGAACAACTAGTTAATTCCTAATTTCATTTAGGAAAGGGTAAAATTGTTACCTTCCTGGTAAAATTTATGTCAGTTCAGCCCATTTGTTTCCATATGCTTGATGAGCATGAATGAGCCTTATCTCCTCTTCTTGCATCCATGCCTCCTTATTGATCCCAGGATTAAGATGATTGTGCCACCTAAATACAGATAGCTGATCAGAATTGTTCATGTTGTTTTGGTGCCCAAATCGAAGTGATTTGCACAATTGCACCTCACTACTGGATTGCACTAGATATGTCCCCATAAAAGAATGCATGCTGAAACAAACAAATTCTAGACATACCATTCGTGATGTGTCAACAAAAAAAATCAGGAAGCGATTGCCATGCAATATTCCAGAATAATTGACCAAAAGAAAACCTCCAGTAACCCAATATCACTGATAGCTGTTAGTATGAATAGTATGTATAGGCCACTCATAATCAGCACGATAGCTCTATTGAATTGTCCCCAAACAAAACATATATTTATGTCCAAAGCCAAGATTAAAAATAAATAGTCCTGATGATCTATGTATATAATGATAAAAATCTTGGCAACTGTTAGGTTAAAAGGGTGCTTTACTAGAGTGACCACTTCTTGGACATTGGAACTAAGAAACCCTTATCCACAGAAACAGACTAACATGAATTAATCCAAACAGAGCTCAGTTCATTCCTTATCCAAACTGGTGTTTTAAATCACTATTCCCTAATCCCATGATCCAAAACATTATGAAGCCAACTGCTTGATCAGAGTCAGAGGTAATGCTACAGATGGCGGCATACAGAAAGCAGCAACACCGGTGGCACTCAATGTGAGTTGCCAGAATCATATGAAGCTAACGGTAGCAAGGTAGCACAATACAGTTACTGCAAAAAACCATGTCCCATACCAAGTCGAATCACTAATCTACATCACTAACAACCACATGTACCATAATATAACTTTCAAACACTGGTACATGATGATTGAGCCATACTCTACAAAGCCTGCTTGTGTTCCAATACCTGAAGAACTAACTATGATGCTCTCCACAAAATAGTTTTTGTTCTTTGCAGTCATTACAGTGGCCTGCTAATTCGTAGTGTCTGTGAAGGCAGATTAACGAAAGGAAACCGGGATAAATGAATAGACCCTGTACTGAAGCTCTGTCAAGGACAGGGGTGTATGAAGCTCTGTCATTAGGAAAACCAAATATTTATCCGCAAATGTAAGGAAGCATACCTTCATGAGCTTGGGATCATGCCCAGAAAACATCTTGGTCTCATAAGATCGGAAAGGCTGCTTCCGTTGCTCTGGAACTGCTCCAAAACATGAAAAATAAACAGCAGAAAACAAGTCAGCAGATTGTAAGTATCACACAAACATATTGGCATCAACACTGGCACTACAAATCCAATGCCCGTAAAAGCTTTCACTTTCCTAAACATAAAAACGTAGAAATGCAAGTTTATATCTGCCACAATTTGCCCAGGTATGTCATTAAGTATGGCAATTACTCGTAGAACCTTAGGTTATGACAGGAAGTAAGCTAGAAAGATCTACCCGACATTAAAGAGTAGAGACTAATGAAAATTGTTAAGAAATATTGGTACACATTAATTTGTTATTTATATATGTGAACAAGAACAATGCCATAACCTAATGTGAATTTCAGTCACTGCACGACTCAACCCTCTGACTTAGAGAGAAGGTGATTGCAAAATTTTCATGAATAAACAAGGGAAATCAAACAGATCCAACATAAAGGTGTTCTAAAATCTAGTTCTGGCTCACAAGACTACTAAAGGAATATATATGGGTAGGCCAACAAATCAATAAAATTTTCGAATATTCATGATAGATACATAAGCTCTAAAATATCCTTATTAACAAACTGAACAAATTGTATCAGAATTTTCACAGAAAAGAGCAGCACATTACCAGTACAAGCAGCGGCGTCGGGGTCGGGGAGCAGCAGGGCGCCGTCGGGGTCGGCGAGCAGCAGGGCGGCGTCGGGGACCAGCAGCAGCAGGGCGCCGTCGGCGACTCGGCGTCGGGGACCAGCAGCAACAGGGCGGCGTCGGCGACTCGGCGTCGGGGACCAGCAGCAGCTGGGCGGCGTCGGCGACTCGGCGTTGGGGAGCAGCAGCAGGAAGCCAGGCGCCGTCGGGGTCAGCGAGCAGCAGCAACAGGGCGGCGTCAGCGACTCAGTATCGGGGAGCAGCAGCAGGGAGCCAGGCGGCGTCGTGGTCGGCAAGCAGCAGCGAGGGAGGGGAAGGGATACGGCGGCGGCTGCGAGGGAGGGGAAGGGAGGCGGCGGCGGTGAGGGAGGGGAAGCGAGGGAGGGGAAGGGAAGGGAGGAGGCCGTGAGGGAGGGGAAGGGCGGCGGCGGCTGCTGCGAGGGAGGGGAAGGGAGACGGCGGCGGCTGCGAGGGAGGGGAAGGGGGAGGCGGCGGCTGCGCGGGAGGGTAAGGGGGAGGCGGCGGCTGCGACCTGCGAGCCTGCGAGGGAGGGGAAGGCCCGGAATGGGGAGGCGGCGGGATTGGGGAAAGGAAGAGGAGGCGAGGCGACTGAGTGAGGGATAGGGTTGGGAGGCCGGAGGCGTATTCGCGTTCGCGTAACGCGGTGCGAATTAACCTTGTGTAATAAAAATTATTTTAATTTTTATAATTTTAAAATTTTAAAAATAGTCTTTCTATCGTACTAACTGCCGCCGGAAAACGGCAGCCCCCCGGGGGTGCTGCCCCACGTGGGCAAAAAAAATTATTATTTAAAAAAACTAATTAATAATATCTATTGGACGATTTTTTAAATATATAAAATGAGCTCAAACAATTATAAAATTTTTTTGTGGAGCCGTCTGGTATAGTTTGTCTGCTTGTGTATTTTTTTTTGAAATTTTATGCATTCTTTTTTCTCTCCAAAATTCTTTAAAATCTAATGTTTGTAGGAATTTTCTAATATAGCAAATGAGGTCCAAACATTATGAATTTTTTTTGCCAGACTCGCTACACAATGGACTTGATTGTGTAAATTTTACATAATTTTATATGCTCTGAAATTGTCTCGACAAATTCAGGGTTTATGTCTCAAAAATTAGGACGAGACGTTTCGAAAATTAGGGTTTCATGATTTCATATGATTTGAAACGTGCGAAGTTTGGTTCGACATGACTACTCTTGGCTGCTATGGTTCTTGATCATATTTTCTTATGTACGGTGGAGTTAAAGTAGAGTACAGACATCCCATTCTTTGGTGTCATTTTTAAGGGCATATCTGAATAATATTTTCTGACATCTCAATTCAATTACAGACAAACGAGGAGAGGGCGGAGGAGCGACGACTAGAGGCAGACGCAGTAGCCGTGGACGGCGCTATGGACCGAGAGGATTACGACGGACGTGGTGCAAGAGCTTCGCGGCTCGCCCGTCCGCACGTCACGCGTACTTGCGGTGGTATGTTCTGCGCTAGGTGGATGCTTACTTGGCCGTGACTGCGATATCGATGGGCGCCATGCACGCGACATTGTACTAGCTGGTCCGGACCGTCACCGAGCGGCCCGCCTCGACGAGACGGTAAAACACTTTTCGCATAATTTTCATCAGCAACGCTTTCGCACTTACTATCGGTTTTCTTGCGATACTACCGCTTAGGCGTATCCAGGCGTGAGAGTTTTGAAGCTCTACGCGTGAAACAACAAAGACCTTTGATCGTTTCTTAGGCGCAATGCGCACCATAGGCGAGGACGCGAGGGCTGCGATTAGATCCATAACTTGTGGTCGCCATAGCGACGTTCACGCACAGCATCGCGTACACGGAGGGCACCCTCCACCACCTCCGCCCTCGGCACCTCTGTCGGCACCGCCCTCCGCATGCCCGTCGCACTCCTGGAGTCGTCGGAGCTACGGTCGCTCGGCCCCGACCCGCCTCGGGCCACATGTTTGTCATCTGTCAGCCGGTTCTTGACGTGAGTACCTTTGCATGCACTCATTTCAGATGTATCTGACATTACCCTTTGCTCTTGCAGCACTTGCGAAGGGACAGCACTCTGCTGCAACGATCGTCATCACGGAGGGAGGCGCAAGATAGGACTTCCTCACCGGCGCGATGTTTTTGCAATTCACACGCCGACCCTGACTCACCGCAGCGCAGGGACGAAGGGTTCGGCTCATTGACGCACGGCGTTCAATCACACCTGCGGGAGCGCGACCAGTGGTTCGGCGACACGTACGGCTCAGACTGGCCAGGAGGATCCTCCTCCACACAACAACCTACTCAGATACGCGTGAACGTAGTTACACCGATTTTCCCGTTGCACAAAACCAATGACTAACTCACCCCTACCCTTCCCGCGAAAGAGCACGATGGGTTGACGATATGCTCAGGCCTCAGCCGGACCCCCACAATGAGATCACCCCAGATTCGCCTCCCAGGCAGGGCCCCTACTACGGCCTTCGAGACGTACGCCGCTCCCCGCACAGGTCAACTTCCCTGAGGATCAACTACGCCATCCCAGCAAGCGACACGACGATGCGCCCTAACTAATGTCATGGCCGTGTAAAACTTGTTATGTAATGTCATTATGCATTCCGCCTTTGTGATTTATATAATGTCCTTGTGCATTACGACACTGTGATTTATGTACACAAAATGTTCTCTGAAATATTTAGTACAAACGACAACTCTACCTCTCGATTTTAACTTACTAAACCTTAAAGACATAACGCAATACTACCCCACGATCCCTCCTCGGCCCCGCTACCTCGCGGACATGAATTTTCTTCAACAAAATTATAATTTACCTGCAGGCTATATATATGCATGATTTGGCTGCCATTGCCCTCACTCTTCGCTTCCTCTTCCCCTTTCTTCCAGTCTTAAATGGGATATCTACGGTCTCATCAAACTTTTCGAGTGAGCAGGCAATTAGAAACACTACGGCAACACTTGGTTTGCCCTCGTTGTAGGGATCCGGTGAATGTGTTTACCTCCCATACGCCAACGAATCCATTCCGAGTGTTCATGAAGTGTTCAAATTTTACGGTAACTTGTGCCTGATCATCCCCAATAAACTTCTTTTCAAATAGCATATTTTTTCACTTGCAGTTGCAATCATTTTTACAGAACACAACATGTCGGTTCTAGCTGTGGGCTGATGAAGCTGTGCCAGAGATTCGAGACATTGCAATGCAAATTGCTGCCTTGCAAGAGGACACCCGTGGTGTTGCTGCATTTCGTCAAGTGCCTCGACCATCGGATCAACCGATGGAAAATAAAGATAATGTTCTTAAAAGACTGTATGGAAGGATAGAAAGGGTTGAGAAAATACTTCAGAAATTAGTTAACATAGCTAGTTTGACAGTTTTTCTTCTATTATTTATTGTTCTTGCCAAGTAGAAGTTCAGTTTTAATAAGATTGTAATATCCACTCTTTATCTATACATCTATGCACTACGTGATGTATGCCTTTGCGGCGTTGTTGTACTCGTTTGTATCATGTATGCCTCTATCTAATTCTATTATGAATACTTTGTGTGCGAATTAATCAAACCCTAATTTCCAAATCCTACATTCCAAATTTTCGAGACCTAAATCTGTAATATTGCAGACAATTTCAGAATATCTGCTTCAATGAAGGATCTACACTTTCGCCGAGGACTGGAGGGAAGGAGTGCAAGTGGTAGTGGCAGCGACAGTGGTGCTGCTAGTTGTTCTGGTAACAATGGCCGAATTGGTACGATGTTTCGCAATGCAGGGGCTACCGGTAGAGTCTATGATGCAGATGTGTCATGTAGTAGAACAACAGTGCAGACTCGTATGGACACAATGATCAATAAGACAACTAATGAGGACATTTGCAGAGCTTGGGAAAAGTGGTTTCATGCCAATGACATTCTGAGAAAGAAAGTTGTTTGTCCGTACTTCAGAGGTGCGGTGAAGTTAACTCAGCAGCTCGGTAAAGGTGCTCACATCCCTAAAGGGTCCAAAATTGATGGATGCTACCTACAAGGCAACTTTGATGAGCTAGAAAAGTATGTGGAGCCATTCAAAAAGGATTGGGGCAAATTTGGTGTTACTATCATGTGTGATTCTTGAACATGACCTACCTCAATGAGCATCATCAACTTTATGGTTTACTGCAATAGGCGCATGTTCTTCAACAAGTCTATCAATGCAACCGGTCAAATTCATAATGTTATTTTTTTGTATGATGGGATCAAACAGGTGATTGTAGACGAGATTGTCCATGAGTCGGTTGTCCAGATTATTACAGACAATGGCTTAAACTATAAGAAAGCATGCTTACATATTACGAAGGAGTACCCCCACATTGTGTGGCAACCATGTGCTGGCCACACAGTGAACCTTACGCTCAAGGAGATTTGTCGTTTCAATGAAATTGACAAAGTGGTCCACAACGCCAAGAGGATTTGTAGATTCTTCTACAATCATGGCAGGTTGCATGCGGAGATGAAAGCAAAGATTGGTGGAGAATTGGTTCGGCCCAATGCTACGAGGTTTGGGACTGTATTTAACTTCTTAGAGAGTTTCTGGGACAGGAAAGACAAGTTC
Source organism: Hsuehochloa calcarea (assembly GCA_036346395.1). Taxonomy (NCBI): domain Eukaryota; kingdom Viridiplantae; phylum Streptophyta; class Magnoliopsida; order Poales; family Poaceae; genus Hsuehochloa; species Hsuehochloa calcarea. The sequence continues at coordinate 58,050 of JAYEVG010000079.1, read as the reverse complement.
TGACAATGGGTTGTGTCGAAGGAGTAGAAGAACAGTGAATGGGTCGACGATCCAGACTATGACTACACAAACGATTGTCTAACAAGAAGGACTTGGTGGAATGATGTCAAGTGGGTGATAGATGCGGTGAAGCCACTCTATGGTGTGTTGCGATTGGCTGATCAACAAAAGACAAGAACAATATCTCTAGATTCATGCCAAGGATGACGAATGCCATGCATGAGTTGGAAGCTCATTTTGAGGATAGTGCAGGAGATTTGAAGAGGTTCACGGGTGTAGTCAAGAGGTGGGTCCAATATCTTTGCAAGAACACACTCATTTATGTAGGTAACATGGCATACACTCATTTATCATGAATTGTTATATTTACAAACTATACTTGCTAATTTCATACATCGATGCAGCATGTCTTCTGGATCTTGAGAGCAACTACAAATATGGATTAAGTGACAACTCAGCATATATGAAGGAACTCACGTTGACAGTAGAGAGGATCACCGACTCCCTATAAGAAGCAGTTGAGGCACTTGCTGAATTCGAGATGTTTCATGCTCATAGAGGGATGTTTGATGGTGGTAAGGCACGGATTGCAGCAACACGCATGACTCCAAGTAAGTAGCACTAATCCTCATTACTTCAATTGTGCTTGAATGATTCCGGATGCTATTTGTTGCAGCTACGTAGTGGAGGACTTATGTAGATATGAAAGTTTTGCAAAAATATGCATTGCGGATTGTGTCGCAATGTGTGTCTTCAAGCGGGTACGAGCGTAATTGGAGCACGTTTGTGTTGATTCATACGAAAGTGAGAAATCAGATTAGTTATGCCAAGTCGCATGCATTAGTCTATGTCCACTACAATTTGAAGCTTCACATCCAACAAATGGAGGAGGATCGGCCAGAGACAGAGCTAGATGCTTGTGGAGTATTGATGGAGACCACACTTTTTGACAGCGAAAACCCAATCATGGATTGGTTGAATAAATCCATTAGCGAGTATGAGCCCATTGTGGTTGAAGGAGTTATTCCTCCCAAACCCTCTAAGGTCGTGATTGATGAAGTGCGAGTTGAAAAATCCAGTGATACCATTCTTGACAAACCCATCAACTTCTGGGCTTCAAAGAGGAAACATCCTACTTGTGCAAGTAAGCAAAATAAGAAGAAAGAAAAGAAGGCGGCGGTGGACAAAGAGGAGGATATTGTGAGAAGTGGTGATGACACATATACCCTCCTCAATAGCTTTGATTATGCTAAGTCTAAAGACAACAGTTCTCCTAAAGATGATGGTGGTAACGATGACGACGACGGGCCAAATGGCAAGGGAGGAGTAAGAGGAGCAGAGCAATATGTCCAAGCAACTGAGTCTCAAGATACTTGTGTTACTTTTGTGTCTTTCAAACTGAGTTCAATATATTGCTAATAGATTCCTGTTTCACATTTGCAGCTGTTAACCCACCACTTCGATTTAGCAAAGAGGATCACTTCACACATGCAACATCGAGGCTTGCTAAGAAGAAGGACCTCTCCAGCCTGTACTACCCATTAGGTATGCTATCACAAACTTCTCTTATACAAACTGCTTGATTGTTCTATTCAAGCTAGTTCGATATCATTAATGATGTAATTCGACCCTGCCGTTGAATGCATTTCTATATGACTTTTTCATACACCATTAATTATTTAATTCGACCCTGCTAGATTAGTTCATTTTTCATTCTTCCAAGCTAAACTTAATTTAAAGGTTTTTCTGTTTTTTTTTTGAAATAAGTCAACCTAGTATACCACCTAAAACCCTGGAGATATATTTTCTTTTTTAACTTTCGTTAAGGGAAAGAGAGTTTTCTTGGTGCAAATGTGATTAATGCTTATATTATTTGTAAGTTATGTCATGAACTATGGTTTTGGATCCTAGTTACTTTTAGCCATTCTTTTCTAAATGGCACTGCCTGGATAGGGCAAGTGGAGCACTTTTGGAGTACCACAGTTCACATAAATACATAATGCACCGAGGTCCTCAAACCCATTACAGGCAGCGCCTAGACGTTTTTCTGAAGTATGATGCATAATAGAGTTCACAGATCTGGCTGCTATTTCTATTGCTGATATCTTCTACAAATATGAGTTCTGACATGCATGCATCATATGTTAATACAAAACTGAGAACCATTCTTTCTGCAGAGTTTTCCCTGCTCACCACCGGTATCTACTATCTCATGGTTTTCTCTCCTCATGTGCCCCCTCGTTCTCCGCAGCGACATCAACGTCTCCAGCCAATCTGGCTTGGCGACGAAGACGCGGCTATGTTGGCTCCCTTCCTTGCGGCAGCACAGCAAGACAGAGGCGAGGTTGGCAAATCATGCGAGATCTATGGCTGCACACCGAGAAAGGCCAATGGTAAGCGCCGGCGAGGTTGATAGGTAAAGCGGCCACTCCACCATTGAGATTGAGGTTGTAGCTCTCGATCAGCGGCGCCGGCGATGACCAACGAACGACGAGAACTGACGCGTACGCCCCCCATCGAATCTTTATTTGTCGGAGTTGGTTGCGGTTGAAGTGTCAATCCCAAGGTTTTTATAATGGCTTGGAGCCTGAACACTTCAATGCTTAGACAGTTAGACTCGACTCTAATTAACCATCCTTCAGTTATGAGACGTTGATAGCGATACGGGAATGTACTATCCATTTAGTTATGAGATGTTAGCGATATCACCAGCATATAAGGCAACTCCGCTAGTTTCTACCAATGTAGATATGACATCGACAATCGTTTTAATTATTACACGTGAGTTCATTCTTGATGTACAAGTCAAAACCATAGAGGAAAAACTAAAAATCCCAAAACTATACAACTAGTTGCCCCTAAAAAGGAGTCCATATCGTATGCACATACATCATTTCGTAGACATATGCACATGAGACATCTGAGCCATCCATACAATGATCCACATTTGTCTTTCTTTACCTCCCACTTACGCCACATTTACGATAACCCCCTCTTGAGGACATATGCACCTGAGGGGTTTTTTTACAAATATGGTGTAAGTGGAAGGTGGGTGCGAGGACGGCCGTGGATTGTTGCATGGACGGCTCAGATGTCTCATGTGCATATATCCACGAAATGATGTATGTGCACACGATATGTCACCCCTAAAAGGGTCTTAGGGATAAGCAGGGGTGGAGCAACTTACAAGAAAAAAAATAACATGAAAATAATTCTGTCATTTTTTAATACAACTACTCGGTGTACAAAGCTTCTAGCTTGATTCATGAACCTTAGTTCATAACAGGATAAACACCGCCAGAAAGAAGGATATGCGGTGTTAGTTTGGTGGGATGAGAGATTAGACTATAGATTGACATAATAGAACATTGAGAGGGAGACTATATTAATTCATCTATCTCGCATGATCATAACCACGTACAAAGATATCCTTTTATAAGGAGTAATTGGATCTTTCCTGTTACAGACTCATCTAACTTTTGTCTAATGTCCTACACACGACTACTAGCGTGCATGAACACATGGAATAAGCACGTCAACTTACTGTACAAATCTATTTAGACTATTGCTTTCCTAACTAAATAGGAACACATCTATCCTAATCCTCCTGAACTATTCCTTCTGAACGTGAACTCTGCACTATATGTGTTGCGGTGGTTTGATCGGCTGCCCACCGGTTGGACTAGCCACTGCCCATGACAGATTTACTACGGTTTTTTCTTGATAACCAAGCTATCAAAGCACACCGATTCTAAAAAAGCCACCGACGCACAAACAAATGGATAGAAATTAGAATACATGTCATTTTGCTTGTAGCAAGTACTCCCTCCGTTTCTTTTTATAATATGTATTTTGGCTAGGCACGGGGACTAAGGAGGTTGTAAAACCAAGAGAAAGGCAAGAGGAAATGACTATGCTACTCATGGTATCGATACCTTATAAATGTGATAGAGAATAGTTTGCGAGGGAGTTATTTATAAATGCATGAGAGAGAAGATGTGATACATAAGGGTAGACAAGAAAAAATATCAATAAATTTGCATGCACGCCTTATATTTTGAAACAAATATGCAAAAACTATATGCCTTATATTTTGAAACGGAGGGAGATTCCCTTTTTTTTCAAGACTAACCAAGTGTCCGTGCGTTGCAACAGAAAACCACATTTGGATGCAGTGAAGTTAGCTCCAAGGAAAACCAAAATTCGACAAGTGGCCTATCTAATCAATATAGTTCCTAAAACACAACCACCTAATGAATAAAAAGGTTTGCATAAATTTCCGCATCGAAAGCAGCAGTATTCAAATAACTAAATTGGTTTGGGACTTAACATGAGTGAACAAATTCTCTCTACAAAACATTGATACTCATGGTCAAAAGAAACTGCATAGATGTTCCATAGAATGTTTGTGGTAGCAATAATAAATATAAATGTTTCAACACTCAAAACTTCTGAACAGAATGTAAATAACTTATCATTGGCCTTCAATAAATTAAGAAATTATCTGAATTGCATTGAAGCTATAATCTTTAACATCCATACACAGTACATGATAACGGTACAAATCAAATATTTGGTGACCTCCTAGTGCTCTCTTAACCATCCCAACTTTGCCAGGAAGTACTGCAAGATAGTACTGACCACTAAAGGATCTAGGATTCCAGGTATCACAACAAAAGAAGTTTGAACCTGCAAATCAGAAAACTATTAGATGGTTGAGGTTAGTGCAAAGCGCCTAAGCATTACAATAGAATATGATTACATGGTGAAATACACTTTATTTTACTTCTACACAAGAATTGATCAACAAAATAATAGCCATGTTAATCATGTTTCGTTGTAATTCGTGGGCACACCCTGCTAGCCAGCAGAAAGGTAATATACAAGAAGCTATCTGTCAACAAACAAACAGATCCAACTTTACAGAGTTTCTTTAATCTACATGATATATGCTTTCCCTGATGTAGCTAATCATCGATGACAAAGTGCACACGACCTTCTTCTTCTGTCCAATCATTCTAACCTAAATTACATGCTTCGTAGGCTAACCTATCGATGATTAATCATCAATAGATCAAAAAACCTGTCACGTCAGGAATCATGATAAGTAACAAAATTCAAGCAAAAGTTATAATGTACCTGCCAATAAGTGAGATCCTTGTCAATGCATGGGCGTGAGCTGCTGGTGGGATGGGCGCGGCAACCGTGGCGGCGAGCAATCGCAATGCAGCGTGCATGCGGGCGTCGACACGGCGCGTGGCGAGTGAGAGTGGCGAGTGTGGCACCACCACTGGTGATGTGGGAGCAGGCATGGGTGGCAAGGTGAGGCAGAGAAACACATGAGTAGGGAGAAAGCAAAGGCTGAGCTACGCTTTGGAAAGAAAAGCAGTGGCTGGTTTAGTTGACAAAATTGGTTAGGTTGCAACCGGTGTGGCTTAAGGTGGTTCGGCCAGAGGAACAGTATAAAGGGAAAAGAAAAGATCAAGGAAAAAGCAATGGAAAACATGGTGATTGCTAATTCCTGATTTTTGCTAAGAAAATTCTTGTTAGCGGTTGAACATTTAGAGGATTAGGTTTTGCACTTTATGTTTTTGATTTTTAGGGTTTCCATTTCATATTATATTTCAAGGGCAATACTTTAAGTTAACTTTGCTTCTTGCAATTTATGCTTCTAGGGTTTCTATATTTACATCAGTTGTGTTGGCAAAAAGAAAATGCTGCTCAAATAACCCACAAACACAATGACAACAAGGATGAAACCATATAGCATTCAAAAGTTCTAAAAATCTTGTATTTTTATATTCGGGAACTTTTGGGATGTTACAATATCCCACAACACATATGGAATTTGTAGCAATAGTAGTCTCTTACAGAAATGCACAGCCGGCTATTCGAATCTACGCACAAGAGTTGGACATAAAACGTTAGAGAATCGTAAATAGATAGGATAACAAGAATGACCAAATGTCACGTTTATCGCAAGACTAACCTGGATCCTCGTCATTGTTGTTGTCATATGCCCAGATTACACTCTCTAGGGGTATGCCATGCTTCAGGATATTTGGATGCTAACTAAGCTCCCCTATTGGGAATAAAAGTGGATACAACATGGGGTTGTAGCATCCGTAGTATGGTTTGATACTGAATAATGCTATTGTCGAAATCCCTACACAGCTCATTCACCTCGACGCACACGACGGCCACCTCCGACATTATTGGCATGTTGTAGACTCACTGGTCCATCTTTAGGTTGGTGTTTAGTGAGACACGGTATTCCTCGAGTTTTTGTCTTCTCTCTCCTCCCTCGATCTACTTTGTGATTGATGGTGATGGTGTAGTGGGCAATTTGTGGGTGGGGTGGCACTGCGGTGAAACAGGGGACTGGATAAGGTGGTTGTGGACATATGAGAGAGAGAAAAATAAATTTATTTGGTAGAAGAAATAAAAGACAAATAGGGGAGTGGAACTAAAATGTGCATAGTAAAATGAACGTGGTAGGCATCTGATGTATCGAACGTCTTTATCGTATTAATTTTTTATAATTTATAATATAATTATTTAAAATCCGTTATAACGAAGATAAGCATCAACCAATCCACTGCCATCAGTCCGCAAGTCCGTCCGGTCCAGGCAAGCACCTTCGAGAAACGGCTGACCGGGTTGAACTTACTTACCAGTTTACCCCCGTTTGAATTTTGAACCGGCAGGAATATTCCAGATGCCACCCAGAGGGGCAATACTGTCATTTCGCGCTCGCTCAGCACCGCAAGCGAATATGCATGCCCCACGTGGACGCACACAGCCCCGAGGAGAAGATTCCTTGCAAGGAACTCCCACCGCGAATTTACGAAATGCCCTCGATACTGTTCACATTATATCCCCCTTCACCCCAGCTCGTCTCCTTCCCAAAAATTTCCCCCTTCTCGTCCGTCGATTTCCCGCTTGCTTCTCCAATTTCGCTTCGTCCACCGGGTAGTTTTGGAGAGGTTGAAACCCTAACCCTAGCCGAGCTGCGGGGCAAGCGTCCATGGCGGCGATCGGGGGCTGAGACCGGGGTGCTGACGAGTGACGACGTCTATGGGCTGAAGAAGGGGGTGTGGGGGTATGAAGCCTAGCCTGGAGGAAGCGGCGGCGGTGGCGGGGGAGGTAGCGATGGAAGCGGAGAAGGTACGGTGGTGCCGCTTGCTGCGCATCTTTGTGCGCGACGAGGATGCTACCGACTCGTCGTCCGACGAGGACGACGAGGAGTGCTTGCCGCCGTTACCGCTGGCGGTGAAGAAGGAGGCTGCGAAGGTACGGTGCGTGCTGTGGGTCGGCGGCGATGAGGGTGGAGGACGTGAAGCTACGGTGCGTGCTAAGGGGCCGAGGTACAGGGGTGTGCGGAAGCGGCCTTGGGGGAAGTGGGTGTCGGAGATCCGCGACCCGCACCTCCACCGCCGCGTGTGGCTCGGCACCTTCGACACTGCCGAGGAGGCCGCCGCCGCATACGACGCCGCCTGCGTCCGCATCCGCGGCCCCAACGCGGTCACCAACTTCGCCTCACGCTGCTACCCAGCTCCACCACCTCCGCCTCCGCCCGCGCGCCGCCCCTCCCCTCCTCTGCCCCCTCGCCCCCCGCCGCCACCGCCACCGCCACTAAAGGAGAAGGCGCTGCCGCCGCCTCGACTACCGGCAATAAAGAAGGACGCTCGTGCCCCGGAGCCGTTCGTGCCGCAGCCGGTGTGGCCGCTGCTGGGCGAGAAGCGCAAGAAGCGGTCGGGCTGCGGCGGCCGCGTCCCCGCCCTCCAGACCGCCGCCGTCGAGGAGGCCGGCCGCGCCTGAAGCGCCCTTCCAAGCATCCATCCACCTAGTAATCGCTCAACTTTCTCCTTAGCCAAAAAAAAAAAAACTAATAATACCAGTGGCGTCGTGTAATTATGGTCGATTCTGATGCCAAAAGCTTCTGATTTCTGTTATGCAAATTGATGGTGATGTACATATGCTGCTGCTAGAATTGGAGAAACTCAACTGATCTGTAATATCTTATGGATCCTTTTATGCAATATGTGTTACATTCTCAATTCAAAGAAAAATGCTGTGCAAATGGCCAGAAAAGAGTCTAAGATGGTCTTTGCTAGAGTATATTTGGGGAATTTGATGATTTGCCACAGCAAAAAAAAAAAAGACCATTGGATGACACTAGCACGCTGGTCCTAAAGCCAAATGATATCTTTATAGTGATTAATCATCGCTAATTCATATTGTTTGGTTGTTGGCTGTAGAGTTTGTGCTGCTGGTACGGCTCTATTTTTGGTGCTAGTGCCATAATATGTTGTAGTATTATGCAATATTTATTCATATTGTGGAGTTTTTTTTTTTCTTCTTCTCGTAGTAGTGCTGCTGTTCTTGTGATCCGTTGGTGATCGGGTGGTTGTGGTTGAACCGCAGGATTTGATGCGTGTGGCTCAGATGATAGGCGCAAAATATCTTTTCCTTTTGTTTAATGTGCACACGTGCAGGTTAGGCATGTACTTTCTGACACTACAGATTGACCATGTACTGTAGTAAAAAGTTCTCAACGCTCCCTTTCTCTCTCTTCGATCTGTTGTGTTGTTTGTGGGATCCGTTGCATGTCTGCTCACCTGTGCATTTACCGCTGGCGGGCTTGAGGCCAATGGTGCCCTCAAAGCATCTACCACCTGCCTGCCAAGGCCGTACCAAATGTGAGAGAATCTAGTCAGCATTTATGCCAAGGGTCGTAGTTAGGGTTGGTAAGGTCAGAATGCATGGCACACTGCATTTGGGTGAAGCAGAGTGAATACGATAGGATGATACAAGATGAATGGGATGGTACAGGATAGATGGGATAATTCTGGATGAGATGATATAAGTATGGTGTTTGGTTGGTGAGGTAAGATAATACAAGATTTTGTTTGGTTGCTTAGATAGGATGGTTCTGAATGGTTCAAGATGGTGTTTAGTTTGAAATTTTAAGAAAATTACATAAAGATTTAATAAAATATTTTTAAATTTAATTAAAGTTTATTTTATTCATTTAAAATATTTGGATTCTATACAAAACAAAACAACATCGAGAAAAATATAAAATTTCAAAATGCTCAAAATGCATGAATTTTCTACGGTAGCTAGATGATGATTTTAGATGAATTTAGGTGAAAAATTTATTCCATTTGGAGTTACCAAGTGAAAGTTGTTGTAGTTAGCAAAACACTGAACCTCGTGGTTCAACATTTTTTGTCGAATGGAATGGTACAGAATAAAAGTGAAATATTCCCTCATATAGAACCATCTCATCCCGTACCGTTTGGTTCCATTCATCCAACCAAACGCGGAGATAACCTCATATCCTGAACGGAACCATCCCGTTCAGCCTCATACCACGAACCAAACGTACCCTTAGTTGCTCATGCTAACACATTTACTACTGGAGAAAGTAAATTATAAAATATTTTGTGTTCCATTCGTTCTTTTTTAAGTGATTTTTTTATTACTTTTCACGGTATATGAGATGTGATTCTTACCTTACTGTTTGTATCTTTATTTTATTATATACTAATAAAATTATAACATTATGTAAGTATTTTTAACGACAAATCTAATCATATAGTATTCATATAGCCAAGTTTGACGGTATGGACTCTAAAATGTCACTTAAAAAAGTAGCACATAAAACCCATAGGTAACTTATAAAATAGCTAACAATGTTAGTTTGGAGACAGTTGAACACCCACCTCAGCACCTATTTAGTTATCATTTCATCCAAGAGAAAAAGTTCTTCTAATTCTATGAATCTTTCTAGAATCTTTTTCTCTTTGAATATCAGTTAAGAGAGTTTTAGATTGCCTGGTATTCCACCAGTTCTTAATCCAAAGTTCCAGACATGCATTTGTTAAAAGAGAAAGGGGCTCTCTTTTTTTTTTTTTCATTTTTGATCTGTAAATTGAGTTAATGGATAAAGATGCTCTTAGTGCATCTTTCCCACACGATGATATCCCTAAAAATCGTTGACTTCGTCACTGGCCACCTCAACGCCGATGGGTAGAGCTTATAGTTGCACGACTATCTAGAGCTTATAGTTGGATGACTTGTTGGAGAAGAACACCTCACCAGTTATAACCATCGTATTGTCGTTTTCTTTAATTTTGGAAAGCATCAAGCTGTGTTAGTTACACGGGAACGTTAGCTCGTTAGCAAATTATTTTGGTGGATCGGGTTAAGGCAAGCACCCAACCACATAAGATGTCCATAGAAGGGAAAAATCAAGGTGATATTGCCCATCTTGATATTCACATGGAAATTTGATTTCACGAACACAAAATTTTTGCGCGTCAATATATTACAAGAAAGCGAAACTATCTAGTTTAAACTCATATCGAGCTGAAATATCTTTCATAATTTCATGAGTAAACGAGCTCTTTTCCCGTGACTCTATTCCCCATGAGAGAGAGAGAGAGAGAGAGAGAGAGAGAGAGAGAGAGACTTCAAAGTATTAATTGTTGACAAAAGGGAGATAATATGGGACTGATGATCGAGGAATAACAAGGTCATTTCATCCACCTACTTAATTCTTGTGCCAAGTCTAAAACGACCTGTACGTGGAGTCAGAGCTAGCTAGTATTGTGTGTAATATTGGTCTTTTCTACACGTAACCTTTTTCCCCCTTCCATCCTATGTTTTTCATTCTAATGTTTGTGCATCCAGAGACTTGCAGACTCCTAATTTTGCCTGATGACATCGCCCCTGGTTTCAATATCGCATCACATATTCCAGGCACGATTTTGCTTGATCCCAGAAACATCGATCACGCAAGTTTTTTTTCTCTTATTCCGGCAGCATCGCCTGTCATCTCGTACACACCAATCTATGTCGCGAAATTGTGTACAAGTAGATAAATTCTATGGATATCACCGCGATATATACTATGATATATCGCGTTTAGATATTTCCCACCCCGTCTCGATGGCACAAAATCTCGAGGCCAGCTTGGACAAGTCGGCAGCCACTCGCTGAACGAGCAACTTGAACAGTCGTAGCAGCTGCCCAATTGTTGCCGACCATACAATGAAGTCTGAAACATTAAACGGCCGCCGGCGGCGGCGGCGGCGGCGCTGCAGTCCATCCAGGTTTCCTATAGGCGGCACCGGCGGCGCTGCAGTCCATCCGGGTTTCCTATAGGCGGCAGTGCTGCTGTTATTATGCATTCTCCGGATGGCACTGGGCAGTTGGCACCATTGCCTGCTTTGTTCATTTGCCACGTCCGTTAAACTTTTTAAACTTTGGTATCTGCTATAATGCATGGAAGACATATGAGTGGCCATACCGACTATGGTTAAATAGATTTTCATGTTATTATTAATACCAATGACCAAATTGTATCTCGAAGTAAATAGAAAGTCGATAGAATTTCTTTGATGCTTTACCAAGTATGGACGCCACAAAGGCATGTATAATATGGTATAGACAACTGTTGTCAATATCACCCTTCTATGTTATCTATAAATAACATTAAAGACAGCTTCTACAATAAGTTATTTTTTTACATGTCTTTATAGACAGTTTTTTTATGTACAATATGTCTTGTTTTTTAATATTATAGTCGACTACTACATAAGATACAACTCAATTCTCTATGACTCCTCTCTCTCCTCCTTGTTAGATAGGATGGTGCTTTCCTCGCTTACACTCCATATCATCTCATGTTCTACATATTAAGATTTACAAATTACTAACGTTGTACTATTGTACATACTTTAACCATTCTAGTACAAGGGATAACATCTCAACACAGGAAGTAGTTTTAAAAAGAGTTACCGTAGTCTCACTAACCATCGGTAGGTTGAATTAAATTTTGTGGGCCTAGCCTGAGATACACGGTTGAAGCGGGAGTTTCTGAGCTACGGCGGTTCCAATTGAAAAATTTGTTAGGAGAGTTGCATTAAAAGTTGCTGGGTCTACCTAAAGGTTCAGTGATAGCTTCTGAAGCTACCACCCCATGTTACTGGAGATGCTTCTGTGAAAGAACAGAAGGGGCAGTGTACATGCCTCTACTTCGTTCTTTGTCGCGCAAGTTGGAGGTTTAAGGGTTTTGTAAAGACAAATAGCTCTAGTTACAGCATTAAAAAGACATTATGTGCATATTAATGAATTGTATCTTGGATTGCTACACCTGTTATGGACTATAGCGGCTGTATGAATTGATTGGATAGTTCTCTAACAAGATGCTATCCACTGAAGAACTCAAATTAGAGAATGAAACCTAGCTGACAGTTGATTGAAAGACACATCTAAGTAATCATTAAACATTCAAATCGTCCATCATACTGGAAATGGAAATACAGCTTCGCATGAAATACAGAACTCTCTGAATCCACATTGTTAATTCAAAGCTGTTTCCATTCAAAGTTGTACATCACCATCTGCATTTTGCAACTCCACGATGTTAAATAGATATAATACAAGCTAATTAAACATCCAAATTAAAAGCTCACATTCCCAAACTTCTCATATCTCTCCTGAAAAAGGGAAGCCACCTATCCTTAGCATCACAAGCTACTAGCGTTAACAATTGATAACGAACGACATTTGATAACGAACAAAATGAATGTCACTGACCTTACAACAACACAGCTGGATCCACCAAAAAGATTGAGACAGTTTTAACAGCCACTGATTTCTCCTTTATCCAAAGGAGAAAACTCACTTGATACTGGACTAACCATCCAGCAAAAGCATGCTGTTTCTTACACAATTGCCCACACATGAACAACTTGAGCTCGAAGGCATGCTTAGCGGCATAAGGCCCTTTGACACTACACCATGAAGGGTGGGGGAATGGCTTCTCTACTGGCTCGGTTTCGCACGTTTCATGCCACCGTTGCTGAATGGAGAGACGCTTCCAGGATGAGGGCTATCCTCTCTCAGAGTTGAATTCAGCATTGCCAGTTCCCTCAGCTGTTGCCTTTTATAGAAATCTTGCGATTCATCCTACATGGATTTTTTTTTTCGAGAATGGGTCTTATATGGAAGTCATTCATAGCTGCAGGTAAATTCTTAATAAGATTATACACACACACACACACAAACTACTTTACACAAACATTGCATAAAAGAATGATAAATTACTACTCAAGAAGAGCTATCGGAAGATAGCCTGAAAATCTGGCCAAAGCTACCTTATGAAATGCTAGAAACAAAGTAATTCTATGACATCAAATATGATATTTTTTTTTTCTAACTGGAGGGGAATGGGAATCAGTTCGGCACCAAAAACTGAAAGTCTGAAACCTGGCCCTTTCAGCCTTTGGGCCCTTCGTCATTGGCTCATCGCCTCCACATTTGCATCATACTTACCAGATTCACCATAACCCCCCGCATACCGGATTGATCGATCAGGGTACAAATACAATTCAATGTATGTGGTATGCCATGACTATGTAGTTTGGGAGGAAAAGTGGAGTACTGCGTATTGTGACTTAGATGTGCCACATTCCACGAAAATATGGTTTGCACCCAAGCAATCAAAACAATCATTTTGGACAATAAATGGAAGCATTCAATAAAGTAATGATTTGAGGGATGAAAAAAATCATGCCCAGCATATTTTCGGTTCTTGATACGTTGAAATTGAGAATTTATGCTTTGAGATAATGTACTTCAGCTCTATGCTTTCTGGGCAAGAAAATCAAAGGCCTCTTTTCACAAGGCAAATTTGTCTATGGGCTAGCTTTCCCCTGTTAGTAATAGCAACTTATATTTCCAAGAGGCCAAAGAGTCAGTATATATATACAAAGTACAGGAGGTGAATATGCAAATAACCCCTCATAACAATGGAGAATAACACACTATACATATATCTCTAACACCCCCCCCTCTCAAACTCATGGTGGATCAACAACACTGAGTTTGAAGAGGTAGAAGCCATGTTGTGCTCGAGTCTAGGCCTTCGTGAAGAAATCCGCTATCTGAAGCTCGGAAGGTACATACTGAAGAGCAATCACTTGATCATGCACACAAGACCTCATGAAGGAAGCATCAACACCAATATGCTTGGTGAGCTTATGCTTCACAGGGACACGGGCAATACTGATAGCACCTGTACTGTTTGACAGGAGAGGAGTCGGTGTGGTGACAGAAACACCAAAACCCTCAAGTAACCACCGTAGCTAAGTAATCTCTGCTGCCAAGAGAGTCATAGCTCGCAACTCAGCCACTGCACTCGAACGGGACACTGCAGTTTGTTTCTTCGTCTTCCAGGCAGTAAGAGAACCACCAAGAAAAACACGATGAAGTGAGATAGACCGTGATCGGAGGATCACGCCCAAGTAACATCCAAATAAGCTGAAGTCAGAACGAGTGAAGCGTGGAAAGAAGAGACGGCGAGATAGTTCCACGGTGATGAGGCGAGAGAGATGGAAAAGGAACAAGATCTCAAGTACCAATGCGCTCGAGGCGACAATCTCCTCGGCCATGGCATGCTGCCACTCAGGATGAGTAACAGCATCCTGATAGGAGACAGGCTCATGAGTAGCTGCACCAGCAAAACCAAAACGGGCAGGAGACCGAATAGATAAGGGTTCATTCAAACAACCAAAACTTGTACCTGGGGTTGAGGTGCCCCTTAATTTTAAGGCAACACATCCAGAGGTGTAAATAGTTGTAGTATACACCAACAAACATTTTTTTAGATGTGACGGGATAAGATTTATTTCCCCTACACTTCAAATTTAAGGTAAAAGTGAGACTCGAACTTGGGTGAATAGGTTCACAACTTTGTGTGACCACCATTGCACATAGATGAAGGGAAAGTTGATGACATAGCCTGTAATGGCATTTTACCACCTAAAGGAGGTTTTGGAGTGATATTTTTCCTAACATGACCTCCATGGTGGCATTTTCCCTAATTATAAAATCTGAAGTGCTATTATCAAAATTTTCAGAATAAGTTAATACATGGAGTCATGTAATATTTCTGCACCATTAGCCAATCCTCCTTACACCTAAAATTGCATATAGCAGTCTTCTAATTGTGCCACATCACCATCAAAACTGTAGCCATTAGATCAGACTCAATTAAAATATTATCCCTTAGATCTTAAATAATCAAGAGATTGTAACATCCCAAAATTTGGTTTGTTTTTGAAGCTGTAAAAATAAAACTAATCATTTGAATTTTCTTGTTAAAGTCAAAGCTTAATTTAAATTTTCATAAATAAAAAAAATTAATATGAATAATCTAAACTTCAATTAAATTAAAAATTATTTTTATTTGAGTTCTTGGTTTTCCAGAGAATTTTTTGGAATTTTCTATGAATTTTCTGAATTTATTTGCTATTTATTTGAGCTCAGTTTTATTTAATCTCTTTTCCTAAATTTGGAAATCCTTTTTAATTTCAGAAATCCTTTTGGGCTCAATTCCTTTTTCTTGGCCCATCCTCTTTTCCTTTCAGCCCAATCTTCTTTTCCATTTTTCCCTCTCGGCCCGCACTTCCTTGTGCACGCGTGAGCCCAGTCTTAGCCTTTCCTTTTTCTTGTTCCTCTGACCGGTGGTCTCGAGTTGGCAGCAAGCACGTCGGCTTCGTCTTCTACCTGGATACCTCCATCCCGTGTCCAAAGCAAACACGTGAAGCCGCCTGCTCCATCTTGGTCTTCTTCCATCCGGCGCTATAAAAGGACCCCAACCCGCGTCATATTCTTCGCCCGTGCCTCCTCTACCAAAAACCTAAATCCCCGACCCCGTTCTCTCCCTCGTTGCGCCGCAATCGGCCGAAGAGTCAAGCCGCCGCCGCAAGCTTCTCCACCGAAGATCTTCATCGACCAAGCGTCCCCACGCATAGTTTTCGCCATCGAACTCGCCTCATCGTGTTCTACAAGGTGCTCGTCATCAATCCAGGGAACCATCGAGTCGCCAACTCCATCCTTGTCCGAAAACCGGCCGTCGCCACTCCTTGCCGATCTAATCCTCCGGTGAGTTCCTTTATTTTCCGTGCGCGTCACGACGTGCTCCATGTCCTTCTCATCTAATCCCCCACCTCCTCTTGGATTCTTTGCCGCCGAGATGACTTCGTTGGTCACCTTCTTGTTCCCCGGTCATCTTCGCATTGCTGTTGGCTAAGTCTACTTCCGGTCATTCCAAGCCCGTCTCTGTGATCCTCTTGTCCTCCCCGTCCCAGTGCTCTCTTTTGTTCTCTTCGAACACCACTCAATCTCCATCGCCGCCGCACCCGTGGGCTCCGCCGCCGCTCAAGTCACCGCCGTCGACGGACTATTGCCGTTATTGCCGCGCCGCCACCTCCAGTAGCTTCCCCTTGACCTCAGCATTCCATTTTGCCACTTCACCGCCACCGCAAGCTCACCGTCGGTCAACTTCCTCTGTTCCTCTCTCTCTCTCTCTCTCTCTCTCTCTCTCTCTCTCTTTGCCATCTCAATCTCCACCTCCTGCGGCACATCACCCTCCACCTCAGTCCTTCTACCCTTATGTTAGTCCATGTGGCATCCTGGTCAAAACCATGTGGTCAACCCAAACCCACCCGAGCCTAAACATGTTCCACCATACACCATCTCACTGCCAGTGGGACCCACTTATCAAATTTAATTTAATTTCCTTTTCTTTCCAAGCTGAAATTCCTTTGATGACGTCAGTCGATGCAATTAATCGCTTTTCCTTCAGAAAAATAAATCCAGTAAATCCTGAAATTCTGATTTTCATTATTTCATGTGAATTTCAATCTTCTGATAGTCCGTTCTTATTCGTCCGAACTCCGATTCAGTCCAATCAAATTCCTAAACTCATCTAAAATTGAGTTCTTTCTTTTACAGTTGGTTTTATTATTTTTGGATTTTATTTAATTTTCTTTTGAATTTATTTGTACTTCGCCTGTTGTTTTCTCTCGTTAGATGTTTTGTTTCAAGGAGCAGGAGCCGAAGGCAGAAGCAAATCTTGAAGATCCAAAAATGGTAACGGAGCATATCCAAAACCAAGACAAGCCGTAGTCCTTTGATCATATTGAATCTATGGTTTCAAAAGTATATTGTTTTATATCAATTGCATGCTATTTTTACACAATTTGATTTGGGATTAACTATCACATATTGTCATTGTGCCTCCATTGGATATTTGAATGCCATGAATCATTTGTCACCCTAGTATGGATAATTTTAGTTGGACATATTTGTATTACCAACATGGGTATCGTACAGATACTTAGTCAAACTTAGTTACGATGGGTTCACTATCACATGTCATAATGATTAAATTTGACTTAATGAGATATGGAATCGTGGTGGTTAGCCACTGTTGTTAAAATTTGTGTACCATAACAGGGTATGCCATTGGTCTTGGTTCAACAAAATGATTTTCGCTCGGGCGAGCAGTTGTGGACTGAGGGTGTGATTATAACACGTTGTGGGTTTGTGGTAGACTCGCCTGAGTGACTTGTCAAGCACTTAATCTTATGCGCCATTGAACCGGACCTTTCGTACAACCATATGCTTTGTATGAGACAGGCCTAGCTTAGTAAGTTATGGAGTTTTGGCATTTGACTACTTAGGTAGTATATGGGTGGAGGTGTGTACCCTTTCTAAAGTCACATCTATGGGCGAGGTTATCGTTTCCATGTCCAACGGTGTGCGTCGCACCAACGATGAGGTTGGGTCGGCTTTATGTACAACATGAGAGTCAATTGTTGAGATTAAATTTCTGAAAGGTTTTGTTGTGGTCAACTCTGATTCGGTTGATTGTATTTTGTGGGTAAAGTGTACAACCTCTGTGGAGTATTAATTGACCTATTCGAATAGCCACATCCTTGGTTATGGATATGTCTAGGAATTTTACACGAGAGGTAGAATTTCTTATAAAATGTGTCGGAGTGTGAATGGGAAGTTCACTTGATGAATATAATGTTCATTTGGTGAATGGGTAATTCACTTAGTGGTTTGTGTTGGGAAGTGAATGGGAAGTCCACTGATTGTTTCAAAGGGTTTAGGGTTCAATTGTTTATTTATTTACTACTCTTTTTAATTACATATTTCAATCTATTTATCATATTTATCGTCAATACTGCGTTCTGCAAAAGAAACATACAACTATTCCTTTGTCAAGCATTGCATGAATATTATTTGCATACTGTTTCCCAACGGTTTGCTGAGTATCTTATGTACTCACGGCTTTACATCATTGTTGATCAGTCACCGAGAAAGAACTAAGGAATATCGAGTTCTACGAGTACTTCAAATTCTACTGCTCAGTTGAAGAGTATCAAGCTGCTTAAGAGTGCTATGACCAAGAGTACCATGAAGGCTTTGCGGCTTAGGATGTGTTCTCCACTCGATTGCCTGTGGACATGTTGATCGGTTTTTCCAAGTTTTTCCCGTTCCGCTGCAAAAGTTTGTTTGTTTCTTTAGCCCTGCGTGGCAAGTTAAGTAAACATTGACCATAAGGTCCTGTTATTATTACTATTTGTTATTTTGAATTTTTTTTAGTTAAATCGAATAAATGGATGGTATTTCATGACTGTTTCCAGTATGAGCTAGCTATTGATATGGGACTAGTTCATAATACACAGAGAGTTCCTGAATTGTATTTTTGGGTCCCGACAGAAATGCTTTGATTAGACACCTTTTATTTGAAAGGTGGAAGTTTATAAAACCGTATGCTTGCATCCTTTTATGGGACCCTTTGGAGATTATAAATAGTCTAGGAATACCTTCATTAGTGTTGATAGTAAAAGTAATCATCAACCAAAAAATCCGCAGCAAAGCGTGGGTGATAATAATAGTTACACACAAAGTATCCATGTGGGTAGAATTTAAGGTATACTTACCACTGGCTTTAGCAGTTCTTCCATGATTTCTTGTGCCTGTCTCAATCTTGTATCAATGATATTGGCTGGTAACTCGGCCTCGATCAAGACATGCAGTGGATCATTCAGATGCTCATAGCCAGGTTTTCCTTTAGCTTCTCCTCCTAAAGAAATCAAAGCAAATATTTGTAATTGTGTATTCTTGGGGGAACACATGTACATGGAGCAATAGGACCTGAAATTTGTCAGTAATCTCTAAAAATATGACATGGAGAAAGGCTGCTTCTTAATTATCATGAAATTGATGTAACAACATTGACAAGAGGCAAGAGTGGTTTGCAAAAGAGAAGATAGAAAGCCATATGGCTTGGTGAGCAAAGATTACCGCAAGACTAGCTAAGACTAATAAATGATATATGGATAGATGTGAGAAATTAATTTCCACATATCATGAGCTCCAAAAACAAAAAGGAAATTGAAGATTAGAAAAAACACATTCGTCCAGAAAAAGTAGCAAGTACATTACTCAATGTTAGCAAGGCACTAAGTGTAGAATGGGGACCAAAAATGTGCATAGTTAGACAGTATGATAAGAACTCTACTATTTGTAGAAACAAAGACTTCTATTAGCTTTTCTGAGCAATAACTAATAGGTGGGTACAGTGGCCAGGGAGGCCACCTGTTAGAAAGTGTTTCAAACAATTCTGCAAACACTTAAAATGCTTGTGATAATGGAAAAGTCAATTGCCTACGGTTAAACTTTAGCATCAAAATGCCACAGCATCAGGAATAATTCAGCATACTAAACATAACAATAGCAAGATTTTGAACTTTCCTTATTTATCAAATCCAGTAGTAATATTTCCTTCCTGGTCGATGTACCAGAAGGAAAAAAAAACAAAACAAAGATATGAAAGGAATTTTACTGCAAAGGTAAGCTGTAGTAAACTAAACCCCATCACCTACAAAGGATTAGTCATTGGGTATTGCGTTTCTCAGTGGGGTCCTCTTTGTTATGGATATTGTGCATCTATTCAAGAGGACCAATAGGCAATATATATAGGGAGTACAAAGGGGTTGTCATATACAAATAAGAAAATACAAGGAGTCCTATTCTAACACCCCCCTCAAACTCATCGTGGATCATACACATTGAGTTTGAAGAGAAAATACAAATGTTTTGCCCTAGTCTGTGGCTTCGTGAAGAAGTCAGCAACCTGTAACTTTGATGGCACAAACTGTAAAGCAAATACTCCCTCCTACGCCTGTGAGTGAGTGTATGAAGTATCCACACCAACGTGCTTTGTGAGCTCATGCTCCACTGGGTCCCAGGCAATACTGATAGCACATGTACTGTCAGACAAAAGAGTCATAGATCCCATCATAAACACTTCAAAATCTGCAAGTAGCCACCTTAACCAAGTAACCTCTGCTGTCACTGCTGTTATAGCTCTCAACTCAGCCTCTACACTCGAACGGGAAACTGCAGTCTGCTTCTTAGTCTTCCAGGCAATCAGAGAGGAGCCAAGAAAAACACAGTAAGCAGAAAAAAACGACGATCAGAAGGATCACTAGACCAGGTCGCATCGGGGTACGCCTGAAGCTATATGGAGCTAGAGCTAGGGAAAAACAAACAACGAGAGATAGTCCCACGCAAGTAGCGAAGAACACGAAGAATGTGACTGTAGTGAAGATGGGTAGGACGAGCTATGAACTGACTCAAGATATGAACAACATAAGCAATATCAGGATGGGTGCTCACAAGATACATCAAATTCCCAACAAGATGACGATATCGAGTAGGATCCTCAAGAAGATCACCATCAATAGCACGAAGCTGTAGGGATAACTCCATAGGAGTCTCAGCAGTGTGAGTATCAGTCAGACCAGACCGATCAAGAAGATCCTGGACATACTTCTGCTGGGAGAGGTAGTAGCCCTCAGACATGGAAGAGACCTCAATCCCAAGGAAGTACGTAAGAGAACCAAGATCAGTCATCAAAAACTGCTCACTGAGATGCTTCTTTACATACGTGATGAGTGAGGAATCATCACCAGTGATAAGCATATCATTAACATACAGAAGAAGCAGCGTCCTACCCCGAGATGAGACATGGAAAAAAAGAGCAGGATCGTGGGAACTAACAGTGAAACCGACAGCAGTAATCACAGAGGTAAAATGCACAAACCAGGCACGAGGAGCCTGTTTGAGGCCATAAAGAGCACGACGAAAACGTTAGACGTACCCATCAGGAACAGAATACCCAGGTGATGACTACATGTGGACATCCTCATGCAAAACACCAATAAGAAAAACATTCTTAACATCCAGCTGAGAGATATACCACCGGCGAACAGAAGCAACCGTAACAAGAGTGCGAACAGTGGTCATATGGGCAATAAGGGCAAAAGTCTCATCGTAGTTGCGACCATACTCCTGCTGAAAACTACGAGCCACAAGACGAGCCTTGTAGCGCTCGATAGTATCATTAGACCGGTTCTTAATCTTGTACACCCACTTGCACATGATTGGACGAGCATGCATAGGTGTCGGTACAATATCCCAAGTCTCCGTACGTCGAAGGGCATCAAGCTCCTTTGCCATAGCGAGCTGTCACTCAGAATGAAGAGTAACGTCACCATAAGAACTAGGCTCAGTGACAGAGTAAGCATGAGCTATCGGAGCAAATCCAAGACGATCAGGAGGTCGAAGGGACGTCCGGTCACGAAGAACGTAATGAGGAGCATCATCAGGAAGATCAGATGTGGGTGTCGGCAAGATACTAGGAGAGGAGACTGGGGAAGGACGAGGACGCCTAGAGTAGTGAATACTAGAGAAACGAGACGGTGGTCTTTGCGAGAACAAGAGGTCATCTTTGCGAAAAGACCGGAGGCGCAGTCTGAAGGAACAACTCGATACTCGAAACAGACCAGGGGAAGACTGTGATAGTAGAGAAATAGGTGAAGAGTCAAAAAGAGACAACTATGAAAGTGACTCAACGGTGGAAACAAAAGGAGCCGAATCTCAATAGAAAAAAGGTCGAGATTCGTCAAAGACAACGTCTCATGAGATCCTGATCCGTCGAGCAGAAGGATACCAGCAGCCAGGCCCGAGGCCCAGAAAAAATACCAATAGAAAAAAATTTAGGATATATAAAAAAATCATACACAGTAAAAGGCCCTAGCCTTCTAGGCTGGCCCGAGACGGCCGGCCACGCCCCGACTCCCCCACACCCCTTCTTCGCCACCGCCTCCGAGCTTCCCGCCCCCATTTCTCCCTCCCTCCTCTCCCCGTTCTCCCCTCCTCGCCTCCTCCCCCCACCCCCCAATTTCTCCCCCTCCCCACCCAGATCTGCGCCCGTGATCTCCCGGCAGCGGCTTCCCTGCCTGGTGCCTCCTCCCAGATCTGCGCCCCGACGCCTCGCCCCATTCTCCCGCTGCCATTTATTCCCCCAGCCGCGCTCTCCCCATTTCTTCACCGGCACTTAACTCCTCAGACAGATGCGCGGCGGCGGTCATTGGGCCCATTCTCCATCGCGGCTGGTTCCCTCGCCCCCGCCTCGCCAGATCTGCGCCCGTGGCCACCACCATTTCTCCGGCCCACCCGCCACCCCATTTCTCCCATGCTGCTCACAAATCCCATTTCTCCGCCACAGCCGGCTCCTCGCCTCGCCATCGCCCCATTTCTCGTCAGCGCTCCTCATCATCATCATATTGCATATTCATTGGCCAGCCGTCCGCGCTGTCTGCGTGTTGCCGCCATTGCCAGATTCTTGGCGACCTCTCGCCTTCAGCTCAGCTCGGCTCGGCTCTTGTATCGCTGTCTCATGCTCGTGGGATGTGGTGATTTGCTAATTGGCTCTGCTGTCTGTGGACTGTGGTCTGTGGTGATTTACTGATTTGGTGATTTCTGATTTGGTGACTGCCCCCATTTTTGCTATGTCTTATCTATTTTTTCGTATCGTTAAACATCGAATTCAAATTTTATTTCGATTGTGCATTTGTGCTTTACTTTTGTTATACCTCAGTGTTGATAGTATTTGATATTAGTTATAGACTTATAGCCTTTTAGTTTTGGGTCCGAGGCTCTCTCAAATCCTGGCTCCGCCACTGCCAGCAGCGATAACCCTTATGCTCAAAACTATAACCAAGAAACACATACTCAACTGACTGAGCTGACAGTTTGGTGCACTCTTGAGGCTACAGCAGAACAAAACAGGTGCAGCCAAAAACACGAAGGTAAGTGTATTGAGGGGCTCGAGAGTAGAGACGCTCTATAGGACTGACACCCTTACGAGTAGTGGAAGGCTGCATATTGATGAGATATACAACCGTAGAAACAGCTTCAGCCTAGAACTGTGGTGGAACGTAATAGGCAAGGAGAAGAGTGCGGACAGTCTCAATCAGATGACGATGTTTGCGTTCAGCAACCCCATTCTGAGCATAGGCACCAGGGCAAAAAGACTGGTAAAGAGTGCCTTGCTCAGAAAGAAACTGCCTAAAAGCGCCAAAACAGTACTCGCCAACACAATCACAGCGAAAAGTACGGATGAGAAAATCAAACTAAGTACGAACCATCGTTGCAAAGCTACGATAGATCGCAAGAAACTGACCACGATTAGACATTGGGAAAATCCATGTAACACGAGAATAATCATCAATGAAGATCACATAAAGTTTATGCCCATCTTTAGAGAGAATAGACGCAGGTCCCCGTACATCTAAATGAATTAAGTCAAAAGGATGAGAAGACAAGAACTCACTGGAATGATAAGGAAGTTGTAGCTGCTTGCCCAGCTTACAACCCTGACAAAACATGGTCGTGTCAACAATAACACGTCCAAGAACACCCTGACGAACTAATGAAGAAAGACATGACTCACATAAGTGACCTAAATGGTGATGCCACTACGCAAAAACGCCAGAGGTGGTGGCAGCAGTGGCGGTGGAAGTAGATGTAGAGGTGACAGGAGCAGCTGAAGTGGACGGAAGGTGGAGTTGATCAAGGTTGTAGAGACCTTGACGATCCCTATTGCGCCAGCCAGTTCCAAGCACCGTCCTTATCTGTCGATCCTGGATGAAATAGGTGTGAGATTCAAAACTAACCATACAGCCAAGATCGATGAGCTGCCCACCGAGACAAGCTGCATGGTAAGCTGGGAACATGGGAAACAACTGGAACAGAAAAGTCAGTGAACAAAAGAGTGCCCTGACAGCTGACAGATAGAGGAGTACCGTCAGCTGTCTGAACAGAGATAGGAAAAATAAGAGATCCTACTAAAGTGAGATACGTGGAGTCTGGTGTCATGTGGAAAGAAGCATCAGAATCCAGAACCTAAGAAGTACCTGGAGGAGACGCTCGAGCTAGACGGCGTAACTCTTTGAAAGTAGAGAGCTGATGAATCGCTTGAATGAGTCACCTCGCTAAGAAGGTCCTGACGCGCTGGTCTGTCCTCCCATCGAGGAAGGGCCTCCATGCCCCCCTTGGATCGTCCAGTCCCACGTGTCTTGTTTTGCTTTTTTTGCACCGCACAATTTTGATAGTCGTACCCGAAGTTTTTGCAATAATTGCACTGAACCCAGTTGGTGCAAAAATAGGAGCAAAAACAGACACCTAAGGAGGGATTGTAGTCGAAGCAAAAACCATTAGTGTAGTTGAAGAAGGGGTAGCAAGCACAGTCGGAACAAACTGTGCTGCTAACCCGCGGCAAAACTCCTCAGCACGAAGCGTCGAAAGAGTATCGGTGACTGTCAGTCGTGGTGAGCGGCTCAGCAATTGAGCCCTAACAGGCTCAAACTCCGGGCGAAGACGGCAGACGATGTCATAAAGGCGAAGGCGATCACGATCCGCCTTCTGCACTTTATGAAACTCCTGGCAGAGCGGAGAAGCCAGCTCGTCCAGCTGGCGCCAGAGACTGGCCAGGGCTCGGAAGAAGTCGTCGACGGAGGAGTCCTCCTGGCGAAGCGTCTCCAACTCACGCTGAAGCGAAAAGAATTGAGCATCGTTGCCCTGTTGGTATCGCTCGCGCAAGTACTCTCAGATCTGACGAGTGGCACGTAGACCAACAATGTCAGACTGGATGGAGTCGTCAATGCTGACCATCAGGATGGCTCGAACACAGGCCTCATCAGCACACCAGCGCTCGAAAGCGTCTAGAGCATACTGAAAAGCCTCATTAGCAGCAGTAGTAGCGGCCTCTGCCTCCTTGACGACCTCATATTCGGCAGGAATGGCAGAAGCATGCTGTCTGGGAGAAGGCTACCGGCGACGGCGGGCAAGGTCGAACACCAGTGACATGTCCCCAGAGGTGAAGACCATCGAGGATGATCTCCATGAGTGAAGACCACAACCAGTGGTTCGTCCCATTCAGCTTGGTTCTCGAGAATGAGATCGCAGCTGATGGAATGCAACCATCGATTATGCGGCGCTGACGGCATGCGGTGACCAAGACAAATAAGTCTAACAGCGATCTTTGGATCGGCGCAACGATTAGATCAACGTACTGTTTTTTCTCTTTGTTAACGTGGGTCGGGTTGGCTCACGTCGGCCTGTTAACGCCCACACGAGGGGGAACCCTAGTTCCCCCTTGCTGGCGGCGCAGACCAAGGCCATGCAGCGGCTCGGGAGGAGCTCGTCGGCGGCATCTCGCAATGCGGCGGTGGGGAGGAGCTCGCGTCGCGCGCAGCCTTCGAGAGTCGGCGGCTCGCGGCGGCGGCAAGCGTCGGTTTGGGAACGAAGGCTCGTCGGTGAAGAAACCGAGCGGCAACTCGCGACGCGGCGGCGTGGAGGAGCTTCGCGTCGGCCACTCGCGTCGGCCGCGGCTTTGAGAGTGGCGGCGCTCGCCGGAGCGGAGGATCAGGCTGCCTCGTGGCAGAATGGCGGCGGCAACAAGACGGCAGAGCGGCGGCGACCCAAGGAGGCGGCGGTTCTAGTAATGGGCGGCAAAGAACAACGAGGCGCGGAAAAACTAGGGTTAGTGCCCTAGCTCTGATACCATGTTATGGACATTGTGTGCATCTATTCAAGAGGTCCAATAAGCAATATATATAGGGAGTACAAAGGGGTTACCATATACAGATAGGGAAATACATGGAGTCCTATTCTAACACTCTTCATGGGAGGATGTAGACCTCGAGCTAGTCTGTCACTTTGTCCCAAGCAGATGATAAGATTTTGTGACATACTAAAGCAAACTGATGAGCAGGCACTACAAAATCTGCCTTGAAAAGTACCTACATGTTGGTCATCAAAACAGTAGGTATTTTGCATTTCATTTTATGTATTAAAATTTCTGATCAACTTAGGCACCCATTTGAAGATCAGAATTTGGAAATGCTAAATGGAAATACTAGTTCAACATCAGAGGTTGATAATTGGGATTTCTATTCAAGCAAGAAAGCTAAAGAGAAGAGTAGTTCCAAGAGTTCAGTAAAGGGAATTAAATTAAACATAGCAAAGAGGTTTCTTGACCTAACAAGCTTTAAAACTTTGGTAAATTTAATATAGCATAAATTACAAAAGTATATTAGTGCGATATATTTGAATGCTACAAAATTCTTGTCACCTTGTCTGTATCTTTGATGGAACCCTTCCCTCTAATGAAAACACGGCAGCCAGTTGATGCTTCAACCCGCTTTAGAGAATTACCCCTTGGTCCTAGAATGCGTCCCACAAAATTGAACTGGAGCAAAGTGAAAATAGAACAGATTAAAAGCTGCAAATATTATTGATTATTCTGCGCTGAAGCATAAATTGCACAAGTTGTGGAAGGCATACATTAGGGTAAGCATCAACTGGAACCTCCAAGCGTATGATCTTCTTGACAATATAAGAGCCAGGACTTGGCGGTGCTCCTTGCCAATCCATACTTGTTCCAGGAGGAGGAAAGCCTAACCTCTATTATATTAAAAAAAGTCCATTACTATTTTTGACAAGGACACCCTAAAGTATGTCAGCAAAGAACATGATAACAATGATAGAGAACTTTCATGATTTTATATCTACCATTAAAGCAAAACGTTCCGGAATTGTAAGCTGAAAATAGTGAAACATTGAATAGCAAAAGAAGGCTCTTGAAGTGATTAAAATCTGTAAAAAAGAAGTTCGTTTCAGTGATTAATTTGTTATGCCTACCTCTTGGTGTAGCCCACTCCAAGGACCAAAGCCATTAGCATGTAGGTTAGGCCGCACAATTGGTGAAGACATAGGACTGGGACTTCTATACCGACGCCTGTCAAAATCGCTGAATCCATGGTCGTGGACCATGCTTGATACCCGCATGATTTCTAAATAACAGAAAGGTTGGAAGAGGAGGAAAAGACAGTTATTTATTGGAATGGAGAGTTTATATTTTGCTATGAAATGTCAGTGTTAAATGTTATTCATAAATCATAATCAAGTCATAAGTATATTCTGAGGAACAATTAGGGAAAACAAAAGTAAAAATCAAGAAATATGTGCACAAAGATATTACATGATGCAAATATGTGTGCCTTTTAGAATCAGTGGTGGATCCAGAGCATCATACATTCATACTTGTGGGGACAAATATAATTACAGCTGGATCTATTACTGTATATTTTTATAGTGCGCTGGATTTGTCATAAATACATATAAACATTGGTAAAGGAATTCTTCAATTCAAGAAACCAAAAGAAGCCAACATATTTCATCTTTTAAGACCCAAAACAAAAGGGGGAAAACCCTTTTTCAGAAGTAGCGCTGCACAAATTTAGTACCTTGATCTTTGGTACAACAAAGGGTAACACAACAGGGGAGATCCAGTAGTTCAATTTCTGTAAGCAATGCCTGGTCCCTGTTTCTAAATCCTGCTATCTTAAAGTAAAGTGCAGTTGCTTCTGCACAATTTTTGTAATCAGCATTCCAAAAAAAAGGCTGGTCAGGCCTTGTAAAAAGGCTATATGAAAGGAAAAAGTAGCCTTTTCAGTTTTGATTGTTGAAAAATGGTCAGATTGAAAGGTTAAATTGGGTAAAAGTGTTGAATACACGGTTAACCAAGCAATCAATGGTTATTCAGCCTGTTTACTCGGGTTGAACCGTGGGCTGGGCTTTAAAAAAGAAAGAAGGCAAACTCCCCATACATGATAAAAAGATGTATTTAATGTTTGTGGACACTTCCTTAATGCTCCAGCCTATAGAAATGAAAGAAAGATGTAATACGTTTGCTTTGCTGCTATATAAGTATAAATATGTAAATCTAAGTTTTAAATAGTAAAACCCTATACCAGGCCGTACATAATATTATTACAAAACAGTAATTAAATGCAATATTACCATTTTATATAATATTATTATAGTAACAGTTAAATGCAATATTTGTAACCATTCCACAAGACATTACATTGATTTAATGAACTTTTCACGTTGGTCTGTCATATGTGAATGCCCGTAAGTAAATTTTTTCTATCTGATTGTATGGTTGTCTGACAACCATCATATAAGCCATGTTGCAACTTATGTTAGTCTGAATCCAAGAATTTCAGCCTTAAAAAGGGAACAGTTTCCCAAAGCTCTAATGTGGCAAGCAATATGATGCCTTGAAACTTGAAAGCATGTGGTTTAGACAAATATGTCACTCACCAAAAAGTTGATACGCCGCTAATGCAGAGAGATAAAAAATAAAACCTAATCCAACAAGATTTTGACGTTGCTCACTAAAGCAAGGACAACGTTTTTCAGCATCCCAACACACATAAACAAGTATACAGAAATATCTCCAGTAGTAGTTAATAGTTCCCACAGTTTTTAGCCTTTCAAAGGATCCTCATAAATTAATCGACACATTGTTTATAACAAGCAAGACAATCGACGATACGTGGTGCGGTGCAAAACTTCCTGATATAGTCACGCCATATCTACAATGTGCATGCCGTATCTACAATGCTCTTTAACTTGTTTTAGTTACTGATGCTAAGATAAATTCTCAACCGAGCATCTCATTCTCACGAGTCGCAAGATGTCGAAACATGTACATTCTTGTGGCAAATCGAATGGCAATCCCCAAAACGGGGCAGTAGACAGTAAGGCATAATACGATTGCTCTACACCATTCACCGATTATCTCATCCCGCTTGTCCAAGAAATATCGCAAGACAAATCAAGACGGCAACTGGCCAACTCTATCTAACACCACACAGACCATCGCTCGAACACATAAGCTGCGGAAAAATAAGTAGCAACCCAAGCATTGGAGTCACGCGATTCCCCAATCCCGATTGCAAAAAAAAAACACTCTCTCTCACATCCAAAATTTTTCTCATCAATCTGTTAGGAACACTAAGCAAGAGATAAAAAAGATCTCACCTTGGTTCAACAGCCGGCTGCATATGGGCAGCACCTGCATGAAAGGACCTAGCTTTTGATGCTCAGCAAGAAGCTCAGCCAAGTACTGACTGCAAAGAAGCCAAGAATTGCATCATCACAGTACCAACCAATCGAAAAGGGCAAGCAAAAAAAAGAAGAAGAAGAGAACAATCTTTGGATCAAGAATCGCTCATAAATCCTTGGCGATGCTTTACCTATCAGAGTCAGGGTTGCTCCTAATCTGGGGCGAGAGGGTTCTTGCAGGGGAGAAACCCTGGCTGTAGAGCCCTGACATGGTGGCAGCCAAGGAGGGAGGGAGGGAGGGGAGAGAGAGGTGTGTGAGAGGACGGTGTGATGATAGGGAGGCTGCTCAAGTAACCAAAATAAAGCCCAGCGGCTACTGCCCTTTCTCATGAGAGAGAAAAAGAACCCCTGCTCAAAACTGTCAGCCATAAAAACCTTACATTTTATTTGTAAGCCAAATAAATAGGCAAATTAAATCAATAGGGTTGGTTTACAGATATTTAGAAAACTAGGAAAATTCTCTAACAATGTTAGCAGTCAGTGAGGGATACCGAAGCGTTACCTTGACTAATGGTTAGTGATGACGGCCACTTCTTTAGCAGTTCAAGGATTAATGGATTTCAAATTCACACCACACTGAGATGCAATTGGTACTTGACTCGATGAACATGTTAGACTATTTTTCTACCTCATTGTAGGCTTTGAATCTTGCAACAACATTGTGATTATCGACCATCATGGTAGCAGAAAATATATTATCAATGATCTGCATTGACAGCTAGGATTTGTGCTTCAATAGCGTTGTTATTAATTAGAAGAGAACCAGAGGAAATTTAGCTATCATAGGCATCACCATCGTCGTACAAATGAGTCGGTCCTATAAAACCCATCAAGGGTAAATAAATCATGTTAAAAACTCACCGGAGAAGAACACAACTAGAATAAATTGATCAAGGAAGGAAAACATAAGAAACTAACTAAATGTAAAATTACTTCTAAAATCAACGGATCCTCCACGCACTTAACTCTGACGAGAACTCTAGAGAAGAAGCAAGACTAGCCAGTGGTAGATTGATGAAGTTGCAGCTAGCAACTAATGTTCCTAGCGGTGGTGGCGGTAGATCCTACCTAATCCTTCCATGAGGCATGAGTCGTTAGAAATATGCGTAATATTTTAGTTCTAGATTTTTATTACAAAGCAAATATTGCAAATAACTAGCAATGCATAAATCAAAACTAACAGTAGGTAACACATTGTAGTTCGAAATATGTGCAGACATAGAACATGAATTAGCGCTGACGCGGTTGTGGAAGTAGACAACATGGAGGAAGAAGTCGAGTGGTATTACAGATACGCTGCCCAGAAACCTTATTGTCGCCCTATGCATCTACTCTATGCGACAATGATTCAGAGATAGCCGCTCTCCTCCGTTCCCAGTGCACGTCGAGGAGGAAGTCCGACGTGGTACAACAGCTCAACACCATATCACAATTCACCGGAGGAGGAAGGCGGTGTAAGAAAGGAATAGATGAATTCTTAGGTTTCATTCTAGATGTCTCTAGGTCATTATAAGGATAAATCATTTACTCTCTAGTAACTGTTGTAATTAACCTGAATTAAGTTATTGGTAACTGCTAATGCAAACCAAATAATGATATTTATTCAGTGTTTAATAGCTCCTTACCAATTCAAACAAAAGGAGAGAAATGCACGGTTAGCTCTTGACTAGTTACGACCAATTCGTATCTGGTCACAACCAGCTCGTAACTTCTTACGACCAGTTTGAATCTAGTCATGATCGGGTCGTAACGATCCCCGACCAGGTGGCGGTCACTTACAACCATCTTGTAACTCCTTACAACCAGTTCGTATTTGGTCATGACCAGATAGTTGAAGGGTCGCGGGAAGGCTACGAAAGCACAAAGTAAAATTTACCGTGCAACCAAGGAACCTCTGCTAGTAATAGATCACGAGATTACCACTAGACGCGCCGACTCGTAGCGAAAGTAGAGTCGATGTAGCGAGTCGATGCGATCGTAGTCGTACTCGCCGTTCGTCTTCTCCTCCGAGTAGTCGTACTAGCCGCGCATCTTCTCCTTCGAGTAGTCGTACTCGCCGCGCATCTTCTCCTCCGAGTAGTCACGAGTTGTGGATCGTCCTAGTGCTGATGCTTCATAACAACACCTCCAAGGTATCCACACGTATGGGGCAGGGGTACCACGCACTGAAGTGCTAGCACCGGCGGCGTGGTTGGGAAGGTGTGGCTATTAGGGTTCAGGAAGTTCTTCTCAAAGATCGTCGTTACACCCCTTGCTACCACCCCTCTATTTATAGGCATCCATGATGGGTCTCGAACTTGAGGCCCATTACGAACTCGGGGCCTACAAGAATTCGGATCACCATCCAAAATAAATCCCAACCCTTTAAGTGTGCGACCCTATAGGTTCATGTGTAATCGGTTGTGACTCGGAAACTCTTTTTCGACCACTAGTCGTTAGCGGTACCTAGCAGCACATAACGATTCCCAAACACACATAGAATATATCGGACGAACCTTAATACAATATGATCTATGAGCAGGTCCATATCACTAACGACCAGCTCGTATCTCTGTACGACCAGTTCATATTTGGTCTCGACCAATTCGTAACTCCTTACGACTAGGTTTCGACCACTTAGTGACCATGTTCGACCAGCCTACGATCAGCTCGTATCTCCATACGACTAGTCCGTATCTGATCGAATTGAAAGACCTTCTCGTGTATTCTCCCTTTGCTTCACGATGTCTGGTTGAACTCTAGGTGAGAGGTTGTATCATCTATGGACTGTTTAATACTTTCTTGATCAAGTGTCGAATAACTTCATGTGGTCGACACTTCGACCACTAGTGGCATGGCCATACACTTTCTTTATCCGACCACAATGAGGGGCCCAGAGACATCTCTCCTATTATGTTAGGAGGGGCAAATCCCATATCCGACTAGTCACACCCCGCTGTATATTTCATAGCACACCCGAAAGCTACCTTTATAACTACCCAGTTACGAGTAGCGTTTGGCAACCCCTAAGAGTGCTACTACATATGTAGGAAATCATGCTGATCTCAGGTCTAAGGATTATACATTACATTGCTTGAGACCAACTGATGATACATAGAATCATAACACTCTCAACAGTGTCTCAAGGTGGGTCTTTTCCAGCACCATGTTCTCTAGCATGTGTCCGTATTATTGATTTGATATCTCCATATCCATGACTTGTGAAACATAGTCATCAACCATTACATATGCTAGTCTATTCATATGTGTTCTCATATATTTCCGACCAGGGAACGTTTCAAGAATAATCATCATAGAAATATAGAGTTTCACAATCAAGTCACATACTTGATAATAAATATTATTGATATTATTCTAGGAACAAGATAACATATTATCCAATGTTATGAATGTAATAAAATATAATCATATTTATGATTGGCTTTAGGACATATTTTCAACAGTCTCCCACTTGCACTACAGTCAATCATTTAAATATCTAATACCAATAGCCCTTGTGTGCGCCTCATGCTTTGGCTGTGTGAGAGGCTTTGTCAATGGATCAGCAACATTTAAATCCGTATGAACTTTGCATATCTTAACATCTCCTCTATATACCAAATCGCGAATAAGATGATAACGCCTGAGTATATGCTTGGACTTTTGATGGGATCTAGGCTCCTTAGCCTGCGCAATGGCTCTATTATTGTCACAATCGAGATCTATTGGGCTCAAGGCACTCAGAACCACACCCAACTCAGCAATGAAATTCCTTATCCAAACACCTTCTTTTGCAGCTTCAGAAGCTGCAATGTACTCGGCCTCCGTCGTAGAATCAGCAACCGTCTCTTGCTTGGAACTTTTCCAGCTCACTGCTCCTCCATTCAAAATGAATACAAAACCAGATTGCAAACGATAATCATCTCTGTCGGTTTGGAAGCTTGCATCTGTGTAACCATTTACAACGAGCTCTTCATCACCGCCATAAACTAGGAACGCATCCTTAGTCCTTTTCAAATGCTTAAGAATATTTTTCACAGTTGTCCAGTGACCTTCACCTGGATCAATTTGGTATCTGCTTGTAATACTTATAGCATATGATACATCTAGTCGAGTACCTATCATGGCATACATGATAGATCCAATAGCCAAAGCATATGGAATACTATTCATATGGTCTCGCTCATCAGTTGTCTAAGGACATTGACTCTTGCTAAGACTTATGTCATGTGACATAGGCAAGAACTCTTTCTTGGCATTCTGCATGTTGAATCGAATCAACACCTTGTCAATATAAGTACTTTGGCTTAATCCAATTAGCCTTCTTGATCTATCTCTATAGATCTTTATCCCTAAGATATATGATACTAGACTGCCAAAGAACCACACCTAAATGGAGCGTTATATGGTCATGCTCCCTTGTCTACTCATGAGGTTTCTAGAGAATGTCCCGTTCTCATGAACTGCAACCTCATAGCTAGGCTCAAGTAGGTGTACTCTTTATAGGTATCTTGTAGGCTAATAAATTCTCCCCTCATTTGGACACTAGAATACATTATGGCTTTATGCCAACCTACCACAAAATCGAGAGTACTTTGTCTATTAGGACACGAGTACCGTTATAATTAATATGTACTCTATTATTACGACATCAACTTGTTCTTCCCCTTACCTAAGTCACGGGATCTCCGATAAAAAATGTATGTGTTACAATTGTGGTGTAACTCAGATGAGCCTCATACCCATGCCCTTAGACACAACGGAAATCGCCTTCTGTGTTAGTTCCTTTGTGAAAGGGTCTATCAGATTTTTCTAAGTACGAATATAGTTCACATAAATCACTCTAGAGTTCCTCAAATTATGACAGATTTAAGTCTACGCTTGACATGTCTGGATGACTTCATATTATCCTTAGTACTCATAACTTTTGCTAGCACTGTTTGATTACCATAGTACATAAAAACTGGTGGCATTGGTTTCTCAACCAATGACAAGTCCAACAGAAGCTCTCTTAGCCATTCAGCCTCAACAATGGTCATTTCTAGTGCTACAAGCTCTGCTTCCATGGTTGACCTTGATACGAGGTGCCTGATATTCACGGCGTATGGTTGTTGATAACTTGGATTCATGTAACCTGACGAACGACGACGCCAACCACTGTCTTGATTACAACAACTTGCGACCCTCAAATTTGCCAAACCACACTCTTCGATCTGCGTATACTCGACTGCGCAAAAGTAGACGTGATGTTCTTCCTACAAAACATGAGGAATCACAAAGAACAACGGAGGTATTCCCAAGGAAATTGTCCAATTCCCGAAAGACAGCGCATATCATAAACCCGAGAATAAGCAATATTAGCTATCTTAAAAATAACATGGTCTGAGGTTCATGGTGCAAAACACCTTACAATATATAGTGTCTATGGGCACGACTCATCTTTTTGGATTCGGCCAAGGTGACCGACTCCAACTCCTACTCATGATCCTTAATGTATTTAGTCTAGACATGATACAAAAAAGGAGACTAAATTACATGCCAAAGTCTCACATGTACTTGGGTAATTAAATAGGCACATAGACCGTGATCGGCATGGAAACGCCTCGTAAATTTCCATATTGGATTTCTAGAGAACTTGCCAAAACTGATCAACCTTCTATTCCTCATCACGTTCTGGTCGATGCTGCAATAGTCGACGAGGTGTCACACAACCCCCTATAGGTTGTGTAAAGGACAGCTGGTCCGAAGCTGTATTGGGGCATATCTCCATGCTCGGCATCAACCAAATACTCTACAATGTGGATGTAGCTAGGGTATACCTAATCATTACAAGGCCCAACCAAAAAAGAAGCAACAAGTACACTACGAGGTACGTCCTAACAACCTCGTTAGGTGCATCCTCTTGGCAGTGCATGAAATTCCTAAGAGCACGAATGAGGGACACCAGGGGTCATCTTTGGGATAGGTCGATTGAACTGATGCTCCAAGTGGTCCTTCCAATCCGTCGACTTGAGGGGTGGAACAACTGCGGCTCCCCTAATCGACAGACCAGGCACCATGGACACATCTTAGAGAGTGATCGTCATCTCTCCCCCACTAAAAGTGAAAGATATGGGTCTCGGGTCTCCATCTATCAACAAGTGTCAATATGAGAGACCTGTCTAGTGTGAAGTAGTGGCCAATGTGGAGCATCCCACCAAAAGGCAACAAGCCCGTGTCTCAAAGAAGTAGAACGAAAGCGGTCAAGGGGTCGATGACGCTTAGCTAACCTAAGGATAAGGGGTGGAGGACCATCAACAGTGATAAAAAATTTGCTATGGTGATGCTCATTGATAGTGATAAGGGGCGGAGGACCATCCCCGGTAGAGGAGGCTACACTAACATTGATAGTGAACACCCTCTACTTAGATGCTATTTGACACTACTAGCTGGGGCTCACTTGAGTGACTGGATCTTCCCCGACGGCACCGTTGTTGGGCGTACTCTATGGTTGTCAGCAATGTAGTTGGGGCACCGGCTCCTATAGGCCCATATGTGGATTCCTGGTACACTCATAGATACGGCGTAGGCCTACCTACCTGACACGATGCGAGTAAACCCTTTCTCAAGGTTGACACTAAGAAGAACAAAAAACTATTCATTAGCCAAATAAGCAGACGTATTTGCATTGGCTTTTGCCATGTCAGCAAAAAAAAATGTGATTTAGGGTGAGGGGTGTAAAGAAAACTTATCAAAACCATTCTGGTACCGGCTGTTATCGCTAGTATGTACAATTCTGCCACATAAAATGGTATAGAACATCCCTGCGTTTCGTACCGGCCTTGATACCGGGCAATACTGGCCATATCAGCTCGATATCGACCAATATCGGTTATATCAGCATTATACTGGCCATACCGGCCTCAACACCGGAGAATACCAGTCATACCAGTGGAATTGATAATATTGTCTATTGAACTCATTGAAGTATATGTTAATTTGGTCCTGCTACTATGTATTTGGAGTAATATTACCATTGAAATTTAGTGTGCATACAATTAAACATATATGTACTTATAAATATATATTATTATATTAAACTTCGTAACAATACACTGATATGGGCCGATATCGGAATGTACTATTTCAAGAGACAAACAAGTATGGCCTTCAGAATGGTATTGACAAGTATGGTGTAAAGTGAATGGTTTCATAGTTGATGATGTTAATTGCACCTTCGAAAGAGTCAGGGGTAAGATGGACTTAGTTAATTTAGGAAACCATGTTCTTCTCTTGGATGTCATAGGTTAGTGATAGACGATGAAAAGTTATTCGACTATTGAATTAGGAGTTTGTTTAGCAGCTTGTAACAAACCAATTTTTGAATTTTTAAAATCCTTTTGTGTAGTTTAGCCCTATGGAAAATTTCACCAATTTTATTTGAATTAAATAAGCTTAACTTTTAATTTCATAAGTCAAAATGATTTGATGTGAATAATCCAAACTTTAATTAATTCCAAAAATATTTTATTTGGGTTCCTTGTGCTTGGAAGTATTTTTCAGATTTTTCTGGAATTTTCAACATTCATTTGCTATTTTTCTTGGTATTTTCTATTTTCTGGTATTTTCTAAAAAAATCTATTTTAAAAATTTGGGAGGCCAGTGGGCCACATTCCTTCTGCGGCCCACTTCTCTCTTCCTTTCCTTGCCCTCCAGCACGCTCTCCTGCGGGCCGTCGCAGCCCAACCCCATCGTCGCATCATCCCGCGCGCATGGTTGAGGCAAGTGCAATCCTAGTGCAGTGTAACCCCATCGGTCAGAACACTCTACTCGTCGTCTTCCATCACATGGTTGAGGCAAGTGCAATCCTAGAGCAGTGTTTTGTGTGGTAACACCTTTGATGTGATGCAAGCTTAATACGATCAATCATGATGAGAATGTTTATGTCATGTTTCTTATACGTTGTTCATTAGTTGAGAATGCTCATGATAGGAGATCGTGGAATGTTCATGTCATTTCATATTATGCATGCATATTGGCATGATGTACCAATGGGAGTGGGCTTGAGATCCCCATATTTAAGATATATGGCAATAGGTCCCTATCTGAAAAGGACGAGCTTGGGCCCCCGCATTTGATAATGTGGGCATGAGTGAACACCGACGGGTGTTACACTCGGCTATACCGGTATAAGCAGAAGAGAAGAGATTTTGGCATATGCATGGACTGCAATGCATTGCATTCACAGATTAGTAGAATATTTTATACCGAGGAAGAATTGTTGATGCTTTAGTGTTGTTTTTTTATTAACTTTACATGTACTTGCTAAGTCGTGGACTCACTTTTGCCTTTGTTGTTTTAGGTGATCGTTGAGACCGGTATGCATCGGGTGGAAGTAGTTCATGGAAGGATTTCACATATATGCACATCACACTACCTAAATACCATTTTTGCCATGATAGAAACTCATATAGTAATAATTGGTTATTTTGTGTCTCTATTAGTTCTCTATAGATTTTCTTTATGCCGAAGTATGATCTTTTCTAGTTGAGTATTATTCATGATGTTATATCGATTGTTAGGATTGAGATGATTGTGATTTTAGTATTATGTCCTTGCTGAAGTTTACCTTAACCTAGAGTTTGCAAACATATGGTCCTGAGTTCTAGTTGTTAATAGTGGTTAATTTGATTAATTTTTTTTGTAGTGAATGTTAAATTTAGTAGAATAGTGTTACATCTTGGCTTTTGCTAAGCTAGGGTGTTACATCCACCTTCGCAGCTTGCCGCCGTCCTTTCCCTTTCCTCCTCTGAGTCGGTCGTGAGAGAGAGAAATACATTCCCAGTGTTAGAGTAGAAGCTACTCACCCTGTACGAGGTCCATTTTGCTATTTGCTAACAGAAAAGGTCGAGCTGGTGTAACATCCCGTTTTTCAATTGATGAATAGTAATTACCTCGATTTTGATTTTTATTCGAATTTTAAAATTTTGGGTTGAATTTCAAAAACTCCTAGCTTCAATTAAGCTCGGGTTTGTGTTTCAAATATTCATTCGAATTTCAGGTTTTCAAATTTGCTTTGAATCTATTTTTTTAATTCAAAACCCATTTTATTTATTTTTATTTACTTCTTTATTTTCCTTCTTCTTGGGCCGGTTTTCTCCTACCTAATATTTCTTCTCCTCCCTGCTTTTTTTCCCGTCCGCCCAACCGGTCGCTTCTTTTTTCCCCAAAGCAGCCGTCATGCTGGCCTTTCTCTCCCCCTCCCCTTTTCTTCTTCATCCAGCCCCCTCACCCCACCGACAGCGCGCCGCCTCCCCTCTCGCCTCTCTCTCTCGCTCGCTCCACCCGGGCCCCCATCTCTCTCCGCGCCGCCGCGCTCTCCTCGTCCCTCTTCGCGCGACCGCCTCCTCCACCCGGCCCCCTCTCTCCTCCCGCCGCCTCGGGCGCTCCGCCTGACTCGACCACGCCCTGCTGACTCCCACCTCCATGCCGTCCGCCGACGACCACAGGCGCCTGTCTTCTTCCGCGCCCAGACGGCTTTCCCTCTTTCTCCGCGTCCTCCGCCCGCACGGCTTTTCTTCCCCTCCTCTCTCCCCGGCCATAAAAGGGCCGAGCCGCTTTCTTCTTCCCCTCTTCGCCCCTTCTTGGTGTCGCGCCGCCTCCTCCCTCCGCTCGGCCTCGCCCAAGCCCTTCCTCCGCGCAGTCCCAGCTGCTGCGAGCCGCTTCCCGAGCGCCCTCGACTCCGTCGCGGTCGCCTCAGCGCACCCCACCCGCACAGACCTCTCGGTGAGCCTTCCCGCGCCTCCTGGTACCCGAGCGCGCCTCCCCTCTTCTTCTCTCCCTCCGGCCGCCATGCGCCTCCCCCTCCCTGTTCTTCTCTGTGGCCCTTGTCGCCTTCATCTCTCCTCTGCAGCCCGGCCCCGCCGCCTCCCCCACGGTGCCGTCTCGCCGCCGCCATCTCCCTCTCTGCCGCGGCGAGCGCCACCGCCAGTGCTCTCCCCTTCTTCCCCCCCGGTCCGACCGCCCTCTTCCCCCCGGTCGAACCGGCCTGCCGCACCCGGCTCTCTCTCTACTCTCTCTGCTCTCTCTCTCTGTCTTTGCTCTCTCTCTCTACTCTCTCTGCTCTCTGTCTCTCTGGCAGTGGCCCTCCTCAGCATCAGTCAGCAGAGCTTGTGTTTTTGCATTTGGAATATATGTATGATAGAAATTGTGTATGCAGTGAATCGTCGCGAAGTTGGCATTTGAAAAATGTGTGTATTGCTTTTGTATTGCGCATATTTTGTGTATGGAGATTTGTATGTCGATTTTGCGAATATGTTGTGTATGTGTGCAGGGTAGTCGTGAAGAGATAGTTTAGTTTTTGGGAAGATTGTTTTGTGTATCGATTTGTGTATTGAAAGATGTTGTATAGCGATTGTGTTTGTATGGCATTTGTGTGTTGTATCGTTTTGTATTACTCGGTCGACTAGTAGTTTATCCATTTTGGCGAAAACGTTTCCAAAATATTTACTCTCGATGGTTGTACTACGACTTGCGTTGAATCGATTAACCGTTGTTAGTGGTTAACTCGTCGATTGACAAGTACTAGTAGAACTATCATTTCCAATTTTAGTTGAGAGCTATCGATTAAGAGCGAAATTTGCACAATCTCGGGAAATCGAAGTTATGCAAATGACCTTCGTAATCGTCTCCGCAATCGTGTCTATTTTAGTTAAAACATATTTATTCAAATTTTCCGCGTTGAGTAAAACGCTTTAAAATAAACTGGCATTTTCTCAAAATATTTTGAAGGCTATTCGATTAACTCGTTAATCTCGATACTTACTTTGAAAACCTAAATATTAATCTTGTAGTCCTTTCCAGATTCGTTGGTCTAAATATTGTTTATCTCCTTTTATCCTCGCTCAAAAGTCGCCTTTGTTAAAATGTGTTGTCGCTGCTTTAAAAGCCCTACCACTTTATCGTGTATCCTAATCTTGCCGCTCAATGGTATCCAAAGTGAAGTATCCTCGCGATAGTTCATTCGACTTTGTTTTCCTTGTTTTCCTCGGCGATTGTATCACCGCCTTTGTCTCGTGTACTCAGCCAATCGTTTGACCTTGTCAAACATTCCCGCCTCGCTGAATCTTGTCTCTTCAGCTCGTTCCTCGTAAAACTTATTCAAATTGCTTTGTTCATATTTGGTCTTCTGGAAGTTCTTTGGATTTATTTGCTGTTCTTGCTTGTATTGCGCAATTAGGAGTCGGAGTCCCGAAGAAGCAGCGACTCAAGCAGGATCAAGATTCGGATAAAGACGCCGACCCGGAATTCAATACCCCTGGCAGAGAAGGCCCTGAGTAAGATCAAGGCCGCGATAATCTGACCCAGGCGAGTCAATACTTTGATCATTCCGAACCTACATTTTATGCAAACTATGTTTATTTAAAATAGCAAAGTTGCATGCTTTAATTTTGTAAACAATGATATGTTAAAGCTTAAAGTAGTTAAATACCCATTTGTTGATTAATTACTTATTAAGCCATCCTTGATAATTGAATCCAGTATTCCTTGTCACCCTAGTAATTATATGGTAATACTAGTATAGGTTGTACTTAAGCGACATGCTAGTCTTGTTAAATACCGGACAATAATCTGTCCGATCATCATCCTTAAACATGAAAATGGTTTTGGGCAATCATTGGATGTAGATGACTGATGTGTTGCGTTAATTGGTTTTCCTTCCCAAAACCCTAAACAACTTGCTAGTACCACATCTGGACGGATGGAGAGAATGGTGGGTGCGGACGTAGCACGAGAATGGTTGGTATGTGGTATGAACCGTCCGGATGAATTAAGGACTTAATCTTGTCATGACCTCCTGTAAAACAAGTACAACCGCAAGTCCGCAAAGTGCAACTTGGCCTAGTAAAACTATTGAACCACGAATGTCATCCCACAACCGGTGTTAGAAGTGTGCAAGCTGCGGGACGATGTTGGCTTGAATGGGACACCAAAAGGTGAAGTTATCACTATGCTAGTCATCGTGGCGGGCCGCCTTTGCTAGTCATTGTGGTAAGCATCCCGCACAACTTATGGAATTGGCCATAGGGGTGAGATGACTAAGGGCAAGGTAGTTTGAAACGTTCTCGTGATTTATCGCTCAACTACATGACTAAGGAATCATGTGGAGTAACGAGTATGATTATCTCTTGTGGGTACAGTGTACAACCTCTGCAGAGTCTAAACTGCTTAAACAATACCGCGCTTTCTTGGTCAAAGGCGCACATGGAACTTAACTTTGAGTTAGTTCTATTTCAAAAATCTTTGTGGGTGGAAATGGAAATGTGTTGGGCTCATCCAGCCCTTGTTTTGGATTTTTCCTGGGTAGCCTTATCCAGTGTTGATAATCGGTGGACGTAACCGTTATCCAAATTAAGCATAAGGTGGAGGTAACCTTCGCTGTTATTTAATATTGCACTTAATCTCTTTAAATGAAAATGCAATCTGTTAAAAATGCTAAGTCATAGGACTTTGTAATTATGATAATTGAAAATGTTGCTTTAGCAAATAAAAGAACCTGAGCCATCCTTGTTAAGCCTTGCATGTATACTATTGCATTCTGTGTGTTGGCTCGCG
The DNA here is from genome assembly GCA_036346395.1 of Hsuehochloa calcarea. Taxonomy (NCBI): domain Eukaryota; kingdom Viridiplantae; phylum Streptophyta; class Magnoliopsida; order Poales; family Poaceae; genus Hsuehochloa; species Hsuehochloa calcarea. The sequence goes on along the minus strand of JAYEVG010000079.1, from coordinate 16,272 downwards.
AGCACGGTAGTTATGCTCATTCTCGCTCTTTCTCCCAAACCCTCAGAAGCAGGAAATTTTGGAGATTGCGACTACTACGAGGAACCAGATGTCTAAAGACCCAGGAGTTCTTGAAGCGTAGTTTAGTCTATAGTTGTTCTAGTCTCGCTCCAGTCTAGCTGACTCCGCTGGTACCTAGGTGCATCCTATATTATCTGAGTTTTCGGGTAATATCGAATGTACACAGGTTTCCCCAGTCACTTGCCTGTGGAGAGATGTGCTCTCACCCTTTGTGCTTCCGTTGTCTCTTCCGCTACTTTGTGATGTAATCATTTGGCCTGTTCGGCCTTTATTGTAAAACTTGACCCGATGCGGTCTATGTAAACTCTGATGTGTTAAATTAATGAATGGTATGGTTTTACGCCATTGTATGAAATGATTCAGTGATGTATCTGTGAGTGCTATCTACTGATCCAGGGAATAGCACAGTTATTCGCAGAGGATTCGGGATTAGAAAATCCGGGTCTGACAGCTGGCGAATCACCGTGAGAGAGGGAGAGAAGTAATGTGTCCCTACTTTGGCACTCGGAATGTACTTCTCTTTCTCTCACGGCCGACTCAAAGGAGGTAAGGGCAAGGGCGGTGGCAAGCTGTGATGGTGGAGCTCCGGTGAAAATGCGAGCACAGTGTGTTCCCGGGCCCGAAAAATTATTTTTTTTTGTCGGCGTGAGGTGATGGGGACAATGAACACTGTCAAAATGGGGCGGCGAAAGTAAAATACAAGTTCAGGGAGATAAGTGGTATAACCTCGCAAGTTCAGGGGCTGAGAAAGTAAAATACACATTTAAGGAGCTAAGTGGCACAACTTCGCAAGTTGAGAAGGCTGAGAAAGTAAAATACATATTCAAAGAGCTAAATAGTACAACTTCGTAAGTTCAAAAATTTACTGTGCAATTATCTCTTGAAACTACAACCATTAGCCTTTTCATGACCACACAACAAATCCATAACCAAGATACTCTATTCCCAATCTTAACTTATACTCTTCAGAATCTTATGTCACAACTCTCACCTCCTTGGTTTATGAAATAAAAGCACCTGCGAAAGCATAACTAGACCACAAAATATTCAAGGTCAACGACCGATGCGATCTTGTAACTTGCATCAAGAGAGAAGAATGACCACCGGATACCAGGGAAAATCTTACCGTTGAAATTTCGCCAAAAATCATCGATTACCAGTGGATCCGGTAAAAATTCAAATAAAGTAAAATATCTTAGATTTATCTAATTTTCATCATTAGGAGCTGAGCCTTGCTCAGTTAGCATGGGGGGCAGGTGTGCCACCCAGCCCACCCGCGCTCGAGTGCTCAGGCTACCTGCGTTGCTGGTTTTTTCTTTAGTGGAAATCGGGGAAGATAAGCACCCCTTCGGTAAAAAAAAAATCTATTTTTCATCAATGTATAAAGAAAATTTGCAACACATTTGTTGCACATGTGTTCTCATGGCCTGGTGGGAAGGCTCTCTATCTGTGGTAGGCCTTGTCGTTTGTTCTGAGTTGGCTAGACCAAAATTTTCAACTTTTTCCTTTTTTACATCTAAAAATTCAAAATTTTCTATACCAAAATTTCCAACCTTTTCCTTTCTTACATCTAAAAATTCAAAATTTTCGTCCAAAAAATCAGACTCTGACTCTGCATATGATGAGTTCAAAAGCTGGTAGCAGTAAGCGGAGCTGTTGACCGCTCAGGCCGTCAACCACTTTCAGACTTCACAGTCGGAATTTGGTTGCATTCCTCGTCAACCACCTCTCGACACAGGCGAAATCCAAAGATGTTAAACATTCTGAGTCCATATTACATTGGAATGCTTTGCTGTTTGACAACATAGGACAACGAGGGTCCCTTTATGTGATGCTAAAGAATGTACTTCTTCCAGCCTGTTTGTGTTGAATAATCCAATATGATCGGTCAAAGCTTGACTACTTTTAAGGTGTGCATTTTGCATGCGTTCTTAATCTCACCGTTGTGGCCACAAACTGTACTCACACAAGTGCGCGTCTCTGTGTGTGTATATATAGTTACTATACTCATATACTAATTGTAAGATACTCCAGTACGAATTATATAAAAAAATTGTAAGAGAGTTCATAGTTTTTAATATATTTTGTAAATATCTTCATATTCGCATATAAAAAATTATACATACGACCATTAAAAAAATGTATAAATACTATATAAGTGGTCCTATATACTCGTATACTACACATACATACTCTCGGTTGCGCAACATACTCTTGTAGCATCCCAAATATGGATTTGTGTTTCAAATGTAAGAAAATACAAAGAAATTAAATTTTTTCTTGCATCTTGAAGCCCTTGGTCATTTTTTTTGTAATTCTTTAAAAAAAAGAATTATGAAAAATCAAATTCAAATCCTCATTTGACTCTAATCCAAAACCTCTTTGTCATAGATCTTGTGCCAAACCCTGGAAAATCTTTTCCCTGAGTTTTAGGGAGGCTTGGCAACACCTTTGAATTATCTCATGATTTTTAGAAATTATTTGATAATTTTTGGAGGCAAGTCAGAATTGGTCAAACCCTATTTCCCCGCTTCTGGAATTTCTGGAGAAAAATTCAGTGCCTAAAAATCTCTGAAAATTTTATGAGAGGTTCCTCCTGCTGTCAGCAAGCTCCAGTTAAAATTTCATAAATTTTGGAGTTTGTTCGCTACCTCAAATAATTCCTCAAAAATCAGATGTTTAGGATTCAAATTCTAACCGGTTTGCATCGTTCCTCGTTTCGAACCGACTCGGGCTCGAGCCATCGGACTCGGTCCATCAACTAATCGCACCGCGGCGGCCGATCGGTGTGCGGGTTGTGAGCCGTTGATCGGCATCGAACGGTTCTCGACCAACCGAACGATGGAATCGCTTTAATCCACCCGATCTAACTCACCGTTGGATCGCATCGAACGGTCTCGACCAAATTAACGATGGAATCGTTTTAATCCACCCGATCTAACTCAATAGTTGGATCGGCATCGAACGGTCCTCGACCACCGTAACGATGGAATCGCTTTAATCCACCCGATCTAACTCGGTGCTCGATTTCAATCCGACGGCCGACACGCCGCCTCCTTCCTCCGTCGTAGCGCGTGAGCCCGACCATGGCATGCGCAGAGGAGAAACGCCGCGCGCCGACCCACTCCTCGGCCGCTTTAAACGGCTATCTCGCTGCGCATTTAATGCCCGCGCGCCCTCCTCGACGCCCACTCTCCAATCGCTCCGTCGCCCTCGCGCTCAAATGGCGAGTTGACCCGAGCGGATATCGCCGCTGCTCTCGCCATCCTCGGCTATTTAAGCTCCGTTGTTTCTCCCTTAGCTTCCTTTAGCACCTCCGCAACTCTAGCTAGCACTCACAAGTCCGCTGAGCTGCAGATCCCCAGAATCCCTCGGCCGCCATTGTCGGTTTGGAGCTTCGTGGAGTTTGCAGCAGGGGGTTTTCTTCTTGGTCTTTGCTCCTCTCGCCCCCCTTTACCCTCTGAAGCTTAACCTCACTCAATTCGGTTCAATTTGCTCGTGGCTTGGCTGAATTTGCATTCCCCAATTTCACCGAATCGGCATTCTTCTTCGCCTGGCGGCAATGGATCTCCTCGGTGCATCCTTTGCGCTCAGTAACTCCTCTTTAGTCCCTAGTGGCACGGCACTGCTTCCTTGAACCGCACTGAGCGATTTGCCGTTCGTTTTCGCCACTTTGCGGCCACTTCGTTCTCTCCGCTTGCTGCGTTCGACCACAAAGAACAAATCCATTGGTACCATTAGGTGCGCAATGAGGTTTGGAACCCATTTTGGCACTTGCCGCACCGCCATGGCCAGAAAGGCCGGCCGGCGAAGTCGGCCCTTCCCCGTCGTTTTTGCCGGACGAAAACAGGACGGGTGTTTTGAACTTGAGTCGGCGTGGACCGTCGATCCTAAGATCTACGACTCGGGATTGCGCTGAAATTTGAATTCGTCGCGCGTCTCGGTCGTGATCCGTTGGATCCAGATCCAACGGTTGACGAGTAGGGTCTCTCGGCCGCCCGTGCGCTCCGATCCACGTGGACCGTTGGATCCAGATCCAACGGTTACTCTACACGTAAGTCTTGCGGAGTACAATTTTTGTACTCATTTGCTTTGCTTAACTATTTGTTGCAGAGGAGGAAGGTGAGCCCCAAGGGCCTCACTTTTGTGAAATGTGCTGTGGATTCGACAACTAGCTTGGCGGTCCGGTCGGTTGCCTTGTGGGTTAAAGGCACACTGATTGGCTCTTTTGGTTTATGGCCATCTTATGGCACTTTTGCTTCTGTTGTTCGATTTCTATATGTATATGTCATTTGGCCGGTCGGCCTCTCTTTTGTAATAACTATCCTTTATGTATGTTATCTTCTGGTTGTTGCTTTGCTTCGGTTCTATGTGAATGAATGGAATTGATGCATGAATTTTGTAAAGAGATATGTATACTGCTTTTCTGGGAAGTATACATGTCTCGAAGACACGAGTTATTTCGTTTGTGATGCTAGGGTCAATTGGTGACTAAGCATTACAAGCCCAATAATCCGGGGTCCTCACAACTCCCTACCAAATAAGTTGTTTTCGTGTGGTTCGCATTGGAGTATCTTATAATTAGTATATGAGTATACCAAAGTGATAAAAGAGTATATCAAGTTCTTTTATGTGGTATATCAAAGGTGGGAGTAACTACACCCGGGAGTAGAAAGTATTATATACATATATATATATATATATATATATATGTGTGTGTGTGTGTGTGTGTGTGTGTGTGGGGGGTAAGGAAGGAAAAAAGCACGACATTGTGCGTCCGTGTGAATATGCTGTGGCATGAGTTGATTGGGTACCGGTCCGAGGATTGAGGGTAGCGCACTCGCTCTTGAACGGTTGGCTATGTCATTGTCAAGATTCTGGGGCTTAGTTGAAGGGGAAGGGGGCATAGTAAGAACTTTATTTATTCATTGCTTGCTTGATTGATAATGAATACATGCTATCCCTTTTATAGGGATGACCAGACTTGACGTCTAAGAAATAATCTACAAGGAAACCTACCAATTCAATCTAATCTTTCCAGCTATTAAAAATAACTTTCTTAATATATAAGATCATATCTCTAATAATAACTTGATAGATAAGGAATCCCAAAATAACCTATATAATCAACTATTCTTTATTCTATGAAACTAACCAGCATGTATGGAAAATAACGGTGTGTCGGTACTTTTCATGTGCCACTACAGTAATGTGGTATTGTTCACGTGTCGCTACAACGCCCACGGTACGGTTCACGCTTTTGCTATAGTGCCTCGTGTCTTGCCCTATAACATTACACTTGTCACAGCGAGGCAGCTCGTCCTCGAGCTGCGGTGGTGACCATAGTTGAAGTCCTTGGTGTCATCATGTTGACAAGAGTATTCGATATCGGCGTCGGTTCACTTGAGAGCAAATTAGTGACACTCCAACGTATACCGTCCAAGGAAGAAACGTCTTAGCATGTTGTGGCATTGAGAAAGACGTCGGCGGCATGGGCAACCGACGTGGGGCAATAGTTACGCCCTTACTACCCTGGAGCGTGACGATGGCGGGAAGGATGTGACGGCGGCGCTGGCCCCCTTAGTTGCTGCGCTCTGCATTGCCTATGGAACAACATCGGCTGGTCCTGTGGAAAAGATCGTCGCTGGACAACGGCATCCTTCCTCTAGCGGCACCGCACTGGGGTGCAACTAAGGGAAGCTGACGAGGATCTAGAAATACTCATTTAATTATTTATATCTAATCCTTATTATGGATAATGATGTCATTATACGGTTCTTGAGTATACCCCTTAATGTTCATAAGGGAGAAGCTGGAGTCGTAAGATTTTCTACGACTACCTCATGATCGTAAGTTCTTCTACGATCACATCATGGTCGTAAGTCCTTCTACGACCAGGTCAGCTAAGACCACCCCATAGTCGTAAGTTCTTCGACGACTAGCACATGATCGTAAGTTCTTCTACAACTACCTCATGGTCGTAAGTCCATCTACAACCAGGTCAGTTATGACCACCCTATAATCGATCGAGCTTACAGACAAGTAGGCCCAATTGATTATGGCATCTAAACAATCAGTATACACTATTATTCTCTGGAATAACTGCATGATTAATCTCTTTGTTCTGGTGATAACTGCCTGGTGACGTGGGAACGTTACTTCTCCAACAGTAATATCCGGTAACTACGCTATCATCTGAAGCATTGATATGCCCTTTGGACTGGAGAAATTATCGTCCACTTTGAGCACGCTGTAAAAGGAGGAATCACCAGACGGCGGAGAGGGAAAAAGAAAGACACAATCAGGAGCACAACACATTGCATTTCAATCTTTCTCTTAATCTGTAACTAGCATACTCAATGTAGCCACACAGGAGTAGTGTTGTTATTCTCTCCAGAGAAGGCCCAAACTTATATAAAAATCCCTGTGTCATTCTCTCTGCGTGATTTGAGTCTTGGAGACCCCCCGAATCAAACAATCATTACGTAAGTTTGGTTCTAAAACACCGACAGTTGGCACCATCCATGGGGATCTTTTGGTCATCAGGTTTCTTTCATTTTCTCCCAACTCTAATGCTTCCATGGCAGGAGAGTGGAACGAGGAGAACTGGTTCGACTTGACTGATTACGCAAATATTGACATGGATGCCAGCTTCGACTAGGAGAGGAGTATTGTATCATCCGATGGTGATGTCACCTCCGAAGATCATTCTCCAGGAGACCATATCACTGATGGAGTTGAGGAGGGATCCTTATCCCCCACAACGTTACGTCCAAATGAGAAACCAACTTCCTCAAAGGGCAAGGGTCAATTCGACCACAATCAGGATTGCTCCGAGGCAGACCCAAGACATGACGAGGCCTCCACCTCCAAATGTTCAAGTCCACCTAAGACAGTCTGACCTGGCACAGCAATTCCTGGAAGCCATCATTCTGGAGCTTCATGAGCACCTGGTGGTACTATCTCTCTGGTTAGCCCCACAGTGGATGGGGTCGAATATGCTTTTCATGCGAGTTCGATCGTCCCATCACAGGGCTCATTTACGGACGGAGACGGTTATAACCCGGAATTCCTCTTCCTAGAGGGGTTTGCTCCAAGTCGCCAGAACGGTGTCTTTCGACTACTCCTCAAGCAAGGATGCCTCGAGCGCAAGTAGTGGTCATCAACGGGAGGTCTTCGTCCTTCCCTCAGGTGATGATCGCTCTCCTAGAGATAGGACCAAGGACACTCCCCAACAATCACACATTGCGATCCCTCGTGGCAATGGTAAGGACACCTCCGGTGATGAACAGGGTCAACACTCTGATGAGCATGCGAGAAATCCTTGAGATAATCGCACTTCATTGAGGCAAACTCAATAATCAGACATGAGCTATCCTGAGACAACTCGACAGAGAAGAATAGCAGCTCAGAGAAATCTGCCTGAGCGCTTTCAGTATTAGTCAGAGGAAGCTCGGGAACTCCAACATATCAGTGATCTACTCGAGAACCCAACTCGAGAGCTTGCCCGAGCGCCTGGCTACGATCTCTTCACGCAAGAGATCGCACAAAGGTTTCGAAGAGCGATTACCAGACTCAAGCATCCTCGTCGTCACCATTTTGGAAGTCGTAGTGGTATGACTCCATCAGCTTCCAGTCGTTCGAACAACTCACCGCATGAAAATCGACGCGACAACAGGGTATGTCGTTCTCCTAACCGGAGAAAGGTTCTTCGAACGCCTGAAGATAAATAAGCTCTTAAGAAAGGTGATCATTCACCACTTCGACACAGAGGTCTATAGTAGCAAACGAGATACGAGGAGTATTACTCTTTTATAATCAAGACTTATCATAAGTCGGGTTCACCAACTGCCGGGTATCGTCGTGTACGATCACCTGATGACGATAACCCTTCTTTTCTGTAAAGGAGGCGCTACGAATTATTTACCGGATGTAGGGCATTCTTGCCTGACCTCCGAGCGCTTTCATCGGCTCACGCGGTTTCACCAAAGGAACATGTAGAAATTTGATGATCTTAGAATCTCATCGAGTTCCTTCAGATCTACACATCCGCAGTCCGAGCAGCAGGAGGAGGAGAGCGCGTCATGACGAACTACCTTTCAACTGTGCTCAAAGGGTCCGCTCGATCGTTGTTTCTAAATCAACCACTCGAGTCAGTCTACTCGCGGTAACACCTTTCTGACCTTCTGCTGGCTAACTTCCAGGGTACCTACAATTGCCCTGGAAAGGAGGACGACCTGCACAAGATAAGACAAAACGACCACGAGACCTTACATCAATTCATGAAGCGCTTCAGTCAGGTTCATAATTCAATTCATGAGGTTTCTGACTCATCTGTTATCAGAGCCTTCAAGCAGGGAGTCCGTAGCAGAAGAATTAGAGAAGACGTCGCTTTAAATCCTCCGGTTACCATTGCTGAACTCTTTGAGATGGCCGATCGATATGCGACTATTGCAGAAGCAGTTAAGTGGAACAAGACCATCAATCGAGATGACAAGAGTCCTCAAGAAACAGACGGAAGTAGCAAGAATTACAAAAATACCAAAAAATCCGAGAACAAGGTGAAGGGCCAATAACCTCAAGCCAACAGTTCTAAGGAGGTCTTGGCCGTAAGCGACAAGGAACCACAAAGTTCCAAGCAATATCCCGATCTAGGCAAAGGTAAGCACCCCGAGTGGAAGAACGACAAGTCTAGGTGGTGCCCTTTCCATAAAAAGGAAGGACATGACCTTCGAAACTGCCGAGTTTTCCAACGAAAACTCGAGGACTACTACAACGACAATGAGGAGATGCTATTACAAGATCTTGAGTATAACATCGAGCATATCTATGGGGGTTCATCGGCATAAGAGTCAAAACGACAGCTTAAGGCTGTCAAACGCGAGCTAAACTCCATTGACCCTCCTCATGTCAATATGTTGGCGAAGTGGTCGGAAGTCGCCATCTCATTCGAGAAGAGTGACTGCCCGATCCCTTTCACTCGACCAGGTCATTTTCTGATTGTGGTCGAGCCTACCATCAATAACTGTCGAGCAAATCGAGTGTTAATTGATGGTAGAGCTCGTTAAACATCTTGTTTACGAGTACCCTGGACGAGATGCAAGTACCCAGGACCAAGGTAATACCAGTACGATACTCTTTTCATGGTTTCTCTTCCTTTAACATTTGATTCACCAAGTAATTTCAAGACAGAGAAGATCTCCTTTCATGTGGTCAATTTCGATACAGCATATAACTCCATACTCGGACGACCAACTTTGGCAAAATTCTTAATGGTTACTCATTATGGGTATCAAGGTCTTAAGATGTTAGGTTCCAAAGGAGTAATCACAATTCACTATGATAAGAAGATAATGCATACGTGCAACCGTCAATCCCTCGAGATGGTTAGCCAGATACCAACTCGGGAACAAAACAAGGGGTAGTCTTCGAGCAAGCAGTTGAAGTTGAAAGCTGCACCAAAGACGAATGACTAGGTTAAAGAGGTTCCTCTGGATCCAGAGGAGCCCTCGAAGACTGTTCGCATCAGGGATACTTCCGACCCCAAACAGGAAGACACCCTCATCACTTTCCTCCGAGCAAACACAAATGTCTTCGCGTGGCAAGCATTTGATATGCCCGGAGTCCCAGGGAAGTGATCAAGCACAGGCTAGCTTTACGGCCTGACAAAGTACTCATAAAACAAAAATTACAAAGATTTGCCCCCTGATCGGTAAGATGCTATGAAATTAGAATTGGACAAGCTACTTAAAGCAGGCTTTATAAGAGAAGTCGACCACCCAAAGTGGTTGGCCAACCCTGTAATGGTTAGAAAGTCTAACGGCAAGTGACGGATGTGTGTAGACTTCACTAATCTCAATAAAGCTTGTCCAAAATATGATTTTCCTCTTCCTCGTATTGATCAGTTGGTTGATTCTACTACCGGTTGTGAAACATTAAGTTTTCTAGATGCATATTCTGACCGCATTTATTACTCTATTTGAAATATTTTGGTATGTCAAAAATGTCATTTGGTCTAAAAAAAATGATGGCACTTCTTTTCAACGATTGATGTAATCGACTTTTTCACCTCAACTAGGCCAAAATTTAGAAGCTTATGTTGACGATCTAGACGTAAAAGGCATCAAGCGGCTTAATCATGTTTCTGACTTGCAAGAAACATTCAACAACCTCAGAAATCACCATTTGAAACTCAATCCTAAGAAGTGTGTGTTCGGAGTCTCTTCAGGAAAGTTGTTTGGATTCCTTGTCTCTGTATTAGGAATCAAAGCAAATACCGAAAAGATAAAGGCCATCGTGCAAATGCACCCTCCGACCACGAAGAAAGAAGTCCAGAAACTCACAGGATGCATGGTTGCTTTAAGTCATTTCATCGCACGACTGAGAGAAAAAGGACTACCTTTCTTCAAACTTTTAAGGAAGCACAAGAGTTTCGAGTGGTCAGAAGAGGCAAACGCTGCCTTTGAGGATATAAAGAGGTATCTTATGAGTGCTCCTATTTTGGTTTCTCTGAAGCTAGAAGAGGCGCTCTTAATTTATCTAGCTGCCACGCCACAGGTAGTAAGCGCAGTACTGGTCGTAGAGCATGAAAACGTCGAACGACCAATTTACTATGTAAGTGAAGTTTTACACGGGCCTAAAGAGCGCTACCTTCAGGTCCAAAAACTTATTTATACCCTCTTCATGCCTTTGTGGAAACTGCGCTATTATTTCCAAGCGCACAAGATAATTGTGTCGTTTGTGTTTCCCTTAGAAGTGGTGCCCGCATCGTGGAAGCAGCGATGGGGACGCATGATAAAATGGTCAGTAGAACTTGGGGAGTTTGACTTCCATTTCGTGTCCCGAACGACCATTAAATCCCAGATCCTGCCAGACATTGTCGCCGAATGGACAAATCCTGAACCTGTTCAGGATCCCGAATACGATACCTACGACCAGTGGACGATGTACTTTGATGGGTCACTTACTTTAAGTGGCTCGGGGGTTGGAGTAATCCTGGAATCTCCTACCGGAGAGACCTTAAAGTATACCATTCAATTAAACTTTCAAGCCACTAACAACGTGGCAGAGTACGAAGGTTTCCTGGCTGGAATACGAGCTGTGGAAGCACTTGCGATTCGATGACTACTCGTGAGAGGAGACTCTCAACTAGTCGTGAATCAGGTCGGAAAAGAGTACCAGTGCTTTAATCCAACCATATTTCGGTACTTATCGGAGGTCCAAAAGCTAGAAAAGCATTTTTCAGTTTTGAGGTACAATTTATCCCTCAAAAGGATAATTTCCTCACAGACCAGCTTGCTCGTATGGCTTCTTCCCGATCGCAAGTACCAAAAGGAGTTTTCTTGGAGCAACTCCAAAATCCATGTCTAGTCGAAACATCAGAGACAACTCCTATTGAGATAGTCTCTCTAGAATACGAGGATACCTGGATGAAGCCCATCTACAAGTATCTTCAGAAGGGTACAATACCGGATGATGATCTCGAGGCAAATTGTTTATCCCGAAAGACCAAAATGTGTACTTTGGTCGAATGAATCCTCTCCAAACGAGGCACTCAAGGGATACTCATGCGATGCATATCGCAGAGGGAAGGTGAAGGACCGAAATGGCAACAGAGGGGGGGGGGGTGAATGGTGCCTTAAAAATTAAGATCCTCCCCTCTCAAGTGTTCACACAGCAATCCAAAAACTTTCTGTTAAACAAAAGGTGGGATGTGAATCAAATCCAAAGAGTTAAACAAAAATGGGCTGTTCTGTCAGATATCGAAGTCTGATTCTACCTTATGTAGTTTCAAGATCATGTAGTTCCGCTTCTTCCAATATGGAAGTTCCGCCACGTAGTTCCGCTTGTACAAATCCGAAGTTCCATTGTCCCGACCAAGAACAAGACGCGGGTTTTGCCAAAATCTAAAATACTAACTCGTTAATGCTCTTCTCAGGTCAAGTCTCACAGGACATCATCCTAAACAACATCTTGACCCCATGGAGAAGAATCGCAGACAAAGATCCATTAATCAAAGCAAAATCGGATTTCTTGAATATTTGGCAAGAAAGACCAAAAACTCCAATTCGCAAGATACTTAGATTCTTAGCTCATGAAACTTTGAGGATAAGTTAGCAATATCAGTAAGACTCTAGATATCAAGTTTCATGCCATCTCACAAGAGGAATCAAAAGTTTCACCAAAACCCTAGGTATTCAAGCCAAGAACAGAGAGAAGAAAAGATGCATAAACAAAGAACCAAAACCTCATAATTTCATTGATAGGAATCAAAAGATTACAGAGGAAAACACAGAGGAATGATTACAAATTTCAGTTCATCCTCTCCAACTCAACAACCTCTCAAAAAGGCAAAACAACCTCTCCAAAGGCTCTTTAGCTAAAGCTAACCCTAATTTTCTCTCACCAAAAGTCCAACCAAAACAACCAGGGGTTCACCTCTATTTATAGCCCTTGGCTAACGGGTCTCTAACCCGTTATGCCGGCTAAACCCTAACGGAGCCCGCTTCCACTTGTGCCTCTTTGCGAAATTACCCTTTCGCCTCGTGACACCTTCCGAAGCTCCCGCATTCCTTGTTGTTCACGACTCGCAACCGCCTCGAGTGCACGCTGCCTTCGACACATCTTTACCATTCTCGACTCAACGCCGCTGCCTAATCCGGCTCCACGGTCTCGCCACGACTCCACCTCGATGCCCTCGCAACCAAAGACAGCACAAGAAACACATCACATAGCATTGCTCAAGATAATAGAATCATCATTTGCATTTAACTCAAATCAATTCACAACTCAAAATCAAAACTATGCCTTTCTGCACAGTTCTGCCCACAATCGGAAGTTCCGCACTTATCATTGCGGAAGTTCCGATTATCTGAACGCCCGCACCCCAGATTTGAAGTTCCGATTATCGTCAAAGCCAACACACTTGTCAAGATATCAAGTTCCGCTTCCCGGGCGGAAGTTCCGATTATCTAACGTAACACAATCGCCGATAATCGGAAGTTCCGCTTACCGTATGAAGTTCTGATTATCGGAACTTCCGCATTCAAAACCGGAAGTTCCAAGACAAAGACGTAACCAACTTCATGCAAGCCAAGCAAACGCCGATGAATCCAATCACAAACTATTCAACAACGCGTCAAATACTCATCACTCGAAAGGGGACCCTACTCACATGGTCTCTCAGAAGGACTAAACCTCCTTCACGACATACAAGGGAGCATTTGTGGAACTGATGCTTCCTACAGAACGCTGGTCGGAAAGGCCTTTCGACATGGTTTTTACTAACCAACAACCCTCTACGATGCCAAAGAGTTGGTTAAAAAGTGTGTACAATGCCAGTTTCATAGCAGGCAGACACACCAACCGACTCAAACATTGCAAATAATTCCTCTATCTTGGTCTTTTGCGACCCAGGGTCTCGATATCCTATGACCGTTCCCAAAGGCCCCAAGAGGTTTCGAGTTCCTTTTTGTGGCTATTGATACGTTCACAAAATGGATCGAAGCCGAACCTGTGACTGAGATAACAATGAAAGTGGTAAAACAGTTCATGATGAGATGTGTGATTCCTCAGTTTGGGGTCCCAAGTCGAATAATCAAGAATTTTACGACGAGTTGGGTACCAAAGTGTGTTATGCCTCTGTTGCCCATCCTCAAAGCAATGGGGCAGTCGAAAGAGCAAATGGTCAAATAATGCAGGGAATCAAAACTCGAGTCTTCGACCAGCTTATCAATCGCTCGAGGGCTTGGGTACAAGAACTACCGTCAGTATTATGGGCAATTCGTATTACTGCTAGTCGGGCCACAGGTGAAACACCTTTTTCCTTATTTTCGGTGCCGAAGTCATGCTTCCACCAGAACTAAAGATCAGGTCGACACGAGTCAAAACTTTCAACGACTCTGCTCAAGAACAACTTCGAGCAGATGACATCAACTTACTCGAAGAGGATAGAAATCAAGCCTTAATCCGTTCAGCAGTCTACCAGCAAGCCCCGCGCAAATACTATAATTGTAAGGTTCAACCTCGCAGCCTTACTGTAGGTGACATGGTATTGAAGAAAATTCAATTCCTGTCTAATCAGAACAAGCTTTCCCCCAAGTGGGAAGGTCCTTACACACGATGGTCGAGTTACGACCGCTTTGATCACGACTATCAATGGAAGACGGCTGGATTCTCTCAAACTCTTGGAACATCGATCAGTTACATAAATTTTATGTGTAACCAACTACCCCGACAATAAAGTATCAGGTTCTTTCTATTTTTATTGTCTTACTTTGAGTAGTGCTTCGATAATTTTCCAACTATCCCCTGGTCGTAAGTTTTTCTACGATCAGTACCCAAAACTTCTTTACACTTGTCAAAAGGATAGGAACACCACCTAGTCGAAGCCTTTCCTTTCTACACGTGGTCCTGCCCACTAGAAAGAACTCTTTAGTGTCGACTCGTTCCTCACTTTTGCTGCCAACACAAAGAGATCGGGTTCAACAAACATGGTCGAAATATTTTCAAGCCAACTCTTAGTACCTTACTTTATTTCTTCATTCGTTTTGAAAAATACTCTAAGCATAGTACACTTTGGTAATTTGTTCGACTACTCTTGGTAAACTCGGTTGGTTCTATCTAGTCGGAGAAAGATACAACACCTAGTAAAAGTCTTTCCTCTCTGCACGTGGTCCTGCCCACCAGAAGAAACTTCCTAGCGTCGTCCTGTTTCTAACTGTTGCTACCAGGGTAAACCTATTGAGTGCACTCGAAAAGGTCAAACGAATTCTAAAGGAACTCCAGACGTTTGTCTAACTCAAGTTGCCGCTCTTTATTTGATTAATCTAGTCGGAGATGGTAACATCACCTAGTCGAGTGTTTTTCCTTTTACGACGTGGTCCCCTAATCGAAGGAACTTCCTAGCGTCGACTCGTTACTACTCTTACGACCAGTGCATGATAATTGGGATCACAGACTATATGTTAGCCAAACCTTTTTTTTCTTCATAAAACCGTTTTTATACTATTTACTTAGTTTATCTAAATAAACTAAACAAATAGTCGGGGGCTAGGATAAAGTTATTAATATGACTTCAATTCTTAGTCTTAATCTCTTTTTCCATTCGTTACCTTGTGAGTTACTAATTACTCGACAAGATGATTTTTCAGGAAGAAGAAAGGATCATATATATCAACAAATTTGTCTTTGCAGGTTCCTATTACAAACTACTCTAAAGAGGGAGATCCTATATGCATCTCCTCCATGACTTCCTTGCTGATCAACTGCATATCTTCCATCAACCGCTCCGCTTCTGCTTCAGAGCAGTCAAAGTCAGCTTTGACTGGTTGCAGATTAAAGTTTGGGTCATGAGTTTTAAGTTTTGCCAGAACAAAACTTATTTTGCCTTCGACCGCTTTCTTTATCGAATCAGCTTGGTTGGTCATCAGAGTGGTCACCAACTCTTGCAAAGTCCTGACTTGTTTTTCAGTGGTACTCAAGTGAGCAATTATCGTGTCTTCACGAGGAGTGACCTCTTCTGCATGTAGCCCACTGAGTACATTGTTAAGGAGAGAAATGTTGTCCTGAAGGTTGATCGTCATCGAGTTTATCTCCTCCTGATTACAAGTCGAAGCCTCACGGAATTATTTTATTTCGATTACTTGCTCTAAAAAGAATAAGGCTAGTCGGATAAAGTGACCCTTAAAGGAAAATAAAACTGGCCACAGGAAAAGACTTGTTTACCTGCCAGTCAAGAATCTAACTTCGTGACTTCATCGTCATGAGAGGCAGTGCTTTTTACATGGCGCTACTCCTAAAACTTAACCTCCTGATATTTTTCTTTGGCGATACAGGAAATCTTGTGAACAACCATGGTCTTGTCTTTGACCTCGGTTTCGAGCCTCCCCATTTCAACGTCTTTTTCTGAAAAGGAACGGGGGTTAGAAAAAGAAAAAAAAGGTTATAAGCGGTCTTAAGTTCAGCACTTACCATTTATTTGTCCTTGCTACTTTTTGAATTGCAGAGTTTACGTCCTGAAGCTTCTTCACAAGGACCTCTTTCTCTTCCCATAGCTTTTTCATCTCGACCTTCTCGTAGTCGAGCGAATCGGCTAATGACTTTTCGTCGCTCTTGAACCTACAGAGGAAAAGAGTAGACATGAGCATAGGACAAGCGGTTGCAAGTCTTTCTACGGCCGATACCTAGTCGTAAGTTTTTCTACGACAATCC